>CM056574.1:150431282-150761282 GCA_029721435.1 Gymnothorax reevesii | reverse complement strand
AAACCATGGGAATCGTAGCGGTATTTATGTGGTGTCCCTTTCCATATATTTCCAGTTTGCAATATGTCCACAATAGCCAGAGGAGCTTGCAGGGACATTTCTAGTCCTCTGTAAAAAGTGTTTAAGAAATAATTTTATCATTGCAGTTAAGAATGAAAAGCAGAAGACTCACACAGTGAAGCTGTGGAAGACCACGAGAGGCAGAGTGATGACGACGTTCAGCTCGGGGCCCAGTGTAAACACTCCCATTGGGGCCCACTGAGACAGCTCCTCCCACAGAAGAGTGACCTCAGTGATGGATGTGGAGTGATTTTTGATTTTCGAATCGTCTACCCGCACTCTTTCAAGCACATTTGGTAAATGGCTGACATTTAGCCAATGAATGGATGAATGGCGGACTAAATGACTGTGCACTGTAGTTCTGTGCATTCAACTGCGCATGAAACTTGGAAAAGCTTTGGGAGGGCATTTGTTGTTCTCCTTAAATATTCTAATTTTGTCCAAAAAAAATATTTTCACAGAGCTTGTCTGCAACTTCGTATGGCAGTATCTTAACTGCTCAATTTTCTTTTGTAATTTCTAATAATTCATTATGTACAATTGTGCTCAATGCAACTGTCAATTAATCTAACAACTATAGACAGGAAGAACATGCAAAAGAGACATTAACAATGGCCAGAGAAAGGAAATCCCTCCATCTCAAATATGATCGCATTCAGACAAACAGCTGCGCATTTCAATTTCAGCAACATTAATTTGAATCCCCTGAGCAGCACTAATGAAAAGGTAAGCCTGCAAGATAATCTTATCTGCTCAATTTCATCCAACCAGCTTGTCTAACTAAGCTGCAAAACAGACAAAAATATTTATCATATTCAAATGTTCTCCTGAGCAGTATGAATCATGAACTCAGCTATGAACGCTCGTTCCCAAAACAGACAGATCCCCACTTCCAGCTTCTATCACTGGAGTGAAGCATCCGTGCAGGGTTTGGCAAACTACTTTACATCACCAGTAGTGGGTTTGTGTTCTGCAGCATCATTAACACTATGGGCAACTCACAGTGACAAACACAAAATGTGGCTCTACACCGGGCAAGGAAAGTGTACATGTTAGCTCAACTGAAACCTTTCACACAGACAGAGATAATTATTTTCAATTATTTTCACAAAAAAAAAAAAGAAAGAAAATACAGCCCAGCAGCGTAGGTTTTAAACCTCAGATTAGGTTTTCTATTGTTTCTGCTGTTGTCGTTGCAGCTGATTAAAGAGGCACATCTGAAATGCTCTGAGACTAAGATGGTTCCAATACTGATAGCAAATATCATCATGGCCTTTCTCCAGTTGCTTTATGGTTGCTCTAGTAGCTTGTCAGCATGGAGTGTGTATACCTGCTGAACAGCATTAGCAGAACAATTCATCATCTCAATGCGTAAGCAGCAGGCAGAACAATGTGAGTGTTTTTAAACTGCCTTTTTTTTGGTCAGGGAAGATCAGGCTGTTCTTAAACAATTCATTCTGATGGAAAACACAATTGCTGCAGCAGGCATTGCAAACACATTTTTGACCATGGCAGCTTGGTCTACATCTCATTGTTTAGTTTTGAGAGGGGGCGCAGTACCATGAATACAAAAATTTAAAGTGCTAATATCAAAAGGAACCTCTTTACAGAGAATCGGCATGTCTCAGCTCCATCTGTGAATGCAAGCCACCTGATGTCCCTGCATATCGCAAAAAAACCCACAGCTTTTTCCGCAGATTCCTCACATGCAATTAGGACATTTCTCTAGTTTCTCTAATATGATTGGTTGCTTATCACATCGAATCAATCTGCTATTTCATTCCTTTGAAACGGCAATGGTACTGGGGGAGAAAAAAAACACAAATTTGAATCACAGTTGCCATGGTGTTTTGAATCCTGAGGCATATTAATTACATCCCATTTTCCCATCAGCCCTTGGCAGCCATTTAGCCCAAGCATTCCATTAGCATTTTTTCACACCTTATGAGATGTGGAGCTGTCATCACTGGTTACGCTCCTGGCAACAAAAGAGAAAATTGTGGCCTGTCAAAATAAATTAGAAAGCGTATTCTGTGGTGCAAGTACCTCAGCCCTGGCGTGATTGGTTCCTGAAGCACATCCGTACAGTGGGACTGCAGTGCCCACACAATCACTTATCAGCCTACCAGTGCACCTTTCCCAAAGTAAATGGCACATCATGTCCCTCTCTTGATTGTAATAACAGAATTGCCTAACGAGGGATCATTTGGGTCAGTTTGGCTTGAGTTCAGTTTGCGACCGCATGCGAGTGCTGCCAGGGATTCAAAGCTAATCCTACGGCAGATTGGGGAGAAGTCTCTAGGATGGAGAAAGGACCGCTACACTCTAAGCACAACATCAGGGCGAGACGAAGAGAAAGAAATAGTGAAAGGAGGATACAATTCAAAAAGAGGAATCAAGTATAAGGAGTGAATGGTAAAAGGAAACATGGGACACAGCGGAGAGATGTGGCATTGATTAACCCTTTTGCACAGAATGCAATTAATGCCAATTTTTCCTGTTATGCAAGAGTCTATTTCAGCTTTAAACTCAGCATTTGTGTCCCAGAGACCGTGGAAAATTATTCCAGAGAAGCAAGACACTTGGAAATTCAATTACAGAATTGTAATTGTCAGAATCTAGGGATGCCGGCGTCTATACCTGCGCCGAGGGGTTAATGCCCCAACAATAGGGATATTATCATTAGTCTCAGGAGAGAGCAGAACTTTGAATTGGTTGCTTCAAACAGATTTGAGACATTTTCTCTAAAGTGACTTTTTTACTTTACGCAGCAAACCATCAAACTTCTGCACCCATCTAAGCCTTCTATTGTTTTACACAGTCTCAGTATTCTAGACAATACTGACCAAAAAAAACTACCTCTTGCAGAGACCTACAGAGATAATTATTTCACTTAAATATCAATTAATGGTTTACCCCTGCTGATTGTGTCACATGAACCATGGCGTGATTTCAAATTGTTAAACATAGCACATTTCACACACGCAAAAATCGCAATTCAGAATGTGAACTTTTGCATCTCGAAAGGGCAATTTCTATTTCATAAAGTACTAAGGACTGAATGCGATGAATAAAAAGTAAAACAAAAACTTATTGTATTCTTGAAGTGAAAGTGAAAAATGCCCTACAATAAAAGAGAGTGAAATATTTAAAAAGCTGGTCGGTTTTACACACTGTACTCTACGTGTCGAATCACAAAAAAATGATTCTTCTCGCCACATTTCTCCAAAAATAAATATATCCCAGCTCAGGGCGCGTGTTATTGCTCTAGTCTCAGAGTTGGAGATTCCATGTTCTTTGTTTCCTATTGAACAACAGACATCTTTTTTCCAGGTCCAAAGTCGCAAAGCTCAAAGATCCATCCCAAAGGACCTACTCCAACAGAACCACAGTATGGCTGGAAAATAGTTTCCCAGTTTTTACTGTTGCTGCTAATGTGCCCTCTATTTGAAAACATGCAGGGAATGACAGGGAGTACTCCTGTAGTTGATGGGGACAGTCTGTGCTAGTTGACTCAGGAAGCAGCGAGGATTTTCAGGCTGTTTTGATTACCGCAGCAATAAACCTAAAAGGGAGGGATGGTTCCTGTCCTCTTTACGAGATAGTCGTCTGACAGTTTAAATTGGCCCTGAAATGCACTCCTTTGAACAGGAGGCGCACACCAAAAGTTTTAACACGCATACTTCAGGGCTTTCTAGAGAAGAATCCAAAGTATTTCACAAAGCAATAAAGTGTTGTGTGCAAACAATTATAAAGCAAAGAGCTGGGGTTTCAAACTGACATTCTGGTGAGCCACTGTGTCTGCAGGCTTTTGGTTTGTTCCTGAATGTAAAATATTAACTTAATCATTGATTGGCCAAAGGAGCCTGCGCATCTTATTTATGTTGCCTGAATTAGCAGCTGATTGAATGAAAATCTCCAAAAAACACACAGAGACTGCGACCCTCAAGGACCTGAGCTTGTGGCCTCTGGCACTCATAAAAGAGCTGCTCGTCAATGTAAAAAAGCAGGCCTTCTTCGTAGCAAACACTCACCATCATATGTGAGTAATGTTCTACAGTCTCTAGGTAAAAAAAAAAAAGCACATGCAAATACATTTTTTTTTTTCACCCCACAGGTGTGAAAAGATTCACACCATTGTTTTGGCTAAAGAGGACTTCAGAGGTGAGAGCAATAAATCTTCTTTTGCACCTTGATGGACAATGATGGGAAGTGGACTTTAACACGTCACACAGATTCTATTATCTCCCAGAGGCCCTGGGAGATTATTGATACAGCAATCTTTCCAGAATGATGGAAAGGCTCAATCTGGCTTGACAGATCTTCACAGAACATGGATGTGAGGCATTTCACAAGTCAGAAAAAAACCAAAATTCCCTAGGCCCCTAGCCTAGTTTGATGTGTTATTAACATTAGCACCCTTGCTGAATGATCCCTGGCGGTTAAATAAGTGAAGGACATCAGTTCTGAAAAGCAGGGCATTTCCCCCGTGGCTTCTAGGTATGGTGTGGTTGCTCTCGATCATGTTGCCATCTAGTGGTCAAATACAAACTCTGAATGATTTTTCTCCAGCATCCTTCCAAAAAGCACCAGATAAATCTAGCTGCAATATGTTAATCATGTCAGGAGATTTACTGTCACGAGGAGGCATCATTCATCTCTAGATAATTTAATTATAAAAAGGCCGCATGGTGCATTCAGCATATGATTAGATATTCATGTTATGGAGAAAATGAACATACGTTAACAAATCTAGTTCTAAACACATTTATTCAGTAAAAAGTGAAGTAAACATTGCACACTTCTTGATCTATTTATTCTTTTGGTTCATTCACAGCATAAGTTTCATTTTTAACACACTGAATAACATCTGAATAAAGACTGGAAGCAAAATGAGATTCTATTCATCAGGCGATTTAAGTGTAAAGAATTCAATCTCATCCTTTTAGAAGAGCGCTAAAAAGCAGCGATGCTCTAAGAATGAGTGTTGCACAGTTCTGTGGCCAACCGTTAGAAAGGCTAAATGTTTTGGTGTAGTGAAGTGTTCAGTTCAGTGAATGTAGAGTACTTAAAGATAGTATTTCTTCGTGGATGGGCGTATTGAACGGAGCAGCGGCTTTTTCACAGTACCCTGCAAACAGTCACAAATCTACAGCTCAGTACATAAATACTGCAGAGGCATGTTGCCTGTCTTAGGAGGAGTGCTGTAGATTTACGGTAGACAAAAGTATGAAAGGGTTAAGATTCTGTGCACAGATTCAGCTGTGTATGACTTTAGAAGCCTAAAGCACTACAGAGGTAGAGTGGCCTCTGAGTCAGCACAGATTAAAAAGGGTCAGATTTCACAATGAAATTCACAGATCTGTCATAACTATGCGTGGATGTAGCTTCCGAGAGGGGATTGACTGGGTGAGGGATTATTGTTCGTTTATCACAACCAAAACTCTGAAAAAGCAAGCAGGTTATGGAAAATGCAAATAAAATGAAAACGCAGTAAAATAAGGCATCCATTGACACTCTATCACATTGAAGCGCTAAAATGATGCATTATTTGATTCACAAACTTGTAAATTCAACTATTTGAAAATATACACTTATTTAAAATTTGATAACTGCAACAAACTCCAAAAACATTGGCGCAGGGGTAATTTAGGACAAATAATGATGAAAGAAGTTGCAATAATGAGGTGACCTGACACAGGAGATGTTGAACATTTGAGCTATTGGAGTTACAGCATAAATGAGCCCGAGTTCCTCGAGAGCACCGATGGGTTGCTGCTCATCAATTGGCCAACAGATATGTCAGCTTCCAACCCATCACTTTGAAGATCAAGTTCATCAAGAATAAAATAATAGTACTGGAAGCATTTCACCTGCAACAGTATGCAAGGAATCCAATCAAACCTTAGTGCATAATGCACATGATCTCCGGTCCTCCAGACCTCACTGTCATAAGAACCATCACGTGACAAAAATGAATATCAAGACACAGGCTCAGAAATACATTCGACAGAAAACACCATTTTCTGCTGCATCTACAGATGGAAGTTAACCCTCCGGGTTATAAGCAATTTTTTCTATTTTTGGTTCGCTTGGTCTCCTTGCGTAATACTGTTTGTTTACCTGAGCCCTATAATCCACAATCAGGTAATACAGATCTTTTTTTCAGGACTATCTGCGCTGTCAGAATATGTATGCCTCAACAATGTGTTTCATGTATATATACAGTACATATTTATAAGACCAAAAATATGAAAGCAAAAACAAAATGGAAATTGAATCTTATCAAAAAATTTTTACCTAAAGCACATAAAGGACCACAAAGAACAAGTTTTTGACTGGAAAATTGTTCTACCAAATGCTGGGAATCAAGTAAATAAAATAAACGTACAAGTATCTGATTCAAATCAGTAACTAGTTACTTTTTTTCCATCAGTTTTTCTTCAGTTAGCCATGCTATGCTTCCCACACTGAAGCCTGAAGTGAAACCAATTGTATGTTTACATTCAGTCTATAGCCCAAACCACCACACTAAATTTGCAGTGTAACGAACAGCCTGATGGGAGACAGTGGAGCCCCCAAACCCACCACACTGCCTGGAACAGAGGTCACTGAACAAAAAGTGAACAAATGAAAACCATACTTACAAATAAGTAAATCTGATATCTGATATTACCTACGGTCTATTTTCATGTCAAGGCGCATGCCCAACAACACTGATCCCATTGTGCAAAGAATCTAGGTACTTTTACGGTGCTACTCAATTTAAAGTGTTTGCCCTCTATGGTATAGATCTGTTTCTTAGCAGGAATAAAATAATCTCAGTTAATTCCATTGCACAATTCATTACAGATCAGTGGTACCAACAAATATGGCTGCCAGTCAAAAATGCAGCTTCCGATCACTCAAAACTCAAAAACACAGCCTCTAATTCTTCTACAAACTGAATACAAGGGATCATCAGATTGTTAAAGGACATCAGTTGGTCTTCTCAGCAAGAAAAAATGGGTAAATAACACCACACTGCATCATTTTTGCTGAATAAAATCCAATAATTGTTCAAATTTGTGTGTTTTATCTGAAAAAAGAAAGCAGCAGACAACATCTCCAGGCCAAAGTGGAACCCGGGCTGTTATCAGCATCAGCTCCAAAAGCCAGCATCTGTCATGGTATGAGTACATTATCTTACATGGCATGTGTGACTTGCACAACTGCAAGAGCACCATTAATGAAAAAAGACGTGCTCAAATTTTTTGAAAAATGTGCTGCCATCTACATGTTGTATGTTTCAAAGACGTCCTTGTATTTTCCAGCAAACAAAGACAAACTGCATAATGCACAGGTTACAAGGGCATGCAGGTGCTAGACTGGCCTGCCTGCACTCCTGACTTGCCTCAATTTGAGAACACATGGTGCAATATGATGCAAAATATATGGAAAGGCCCCATCCAATTGCGCCATTGAAGAGGGGGAAATTCTGCAAACAAGACTTGACTAAATGGTGTCTTCAGAGCCAAAATAAGGACCCCCTCGAAAATGAGATGGTTCCTCTCAAGGAGATATCCTTTGAAAATAAAGTCATAAAGTCATAAAACGCTTGATGGGTGTTACGAAAATAATTACCAGTTCAAATAGAGGTAAAACCCCACCTGCAGCTACTCCTGTACCAGATGCATGTGTATAACATCAGCTATTTCCAGAGAAAACACATGACCAGCCAGGTCATTGCAGCAGAACAGGCACTGTGGAGAGGGCACGTGAGAGGGTATGCCCTGGTTATCTTTGCAGTCGTCTGGGCTCATTTGACATGATCCATATCAGACCTTGTGAGAAACATCATGTGGTATTCAGCTGTTACTCATGTGCTCCCAGGCATCCATCTGACTCAGAGTTCCACAGACCCACTGAAGCTTTGCTTTTTAATTTTGAGCTAAGGTCTGCAGGTGGCCTGGTGCTCTCAGTATTTCATATCTATCATATGCATATCAAACTAACAGAAGAAATAGAGCACGTTTCAGAAGTAAACACACAAACACATGACATTTAAGACAGTCAATACAAAATAAATCCAAAGTGTGAATATTTTTTAACTATGTGTGAAGTGCCTGCTTTGATATGCACAATCAAAATTATTTTACTTGCTAATTTAATCATATTCCAAGGCAAAAACAGACATCACATCTCCATGGGATGTACCCGGGAGCCCAAGGGACGAACAGCGGAGGTAATGCTCTGAAATTATTGTTCAATGCGCCCAGCAATGTTTCCACCCATGGTGCCATACATACCAGGCAAGAGCGGTACATTACTGAACTGTTTAAACAGTGAAGATATTTATTTGCTTGAAGTATGACATTACCCACTGACGGGGGCGCCAGAATCGCTAAGAATTGGGGGGGGGCAAAAAGTGCCGTGTTGTGTGTTCAGCTCATTCACATTGCCTCTATTCCGTGCACCTCATCCGTGCCCCTATATTGCAACACTTACGGAATTAAAAAATAAAAAGACGTTTTGACTCATTCCCGTTAACCCAGAACACATGCCCCTAATCCATCACCTCTTCTTTAAAACTAATGCTTTGGACTTTTCGTTTCAATGCACATCATGAATTAATGCATCGTGAGGTCCGTGGCAGGGTAGGCAGGATCAGCCAAAGCTAAAATCGCGTAGTACATGCATGCAAAAATATATATTACTGAGATCAGCGATATAGAGCGCGCAGATTAGCATTTGCGATACAGGCTAAGGCACATGCTACTATTTCATGAGCTCCTATTTATAAAGACAAAACAATTGTACGCTCCTCAAAGTGCTATAGATCTACGTAAAACACACAAAGGGTTACTACACTATTTCAATCTATAATATAAAGTTTCCTATTTCTTTCTTAACATTATCATCTGTCTTAAAATTATTATCTTAATAATGGTCATCATCAAGAACATTAAGGCATAATGAGCAAATGAACGACACATTAACATAATTTTATTGGGATGATCTGATCAAGGATCAAGGATCAAGGATATCTTTATTATCCCCCAGGGGCAACTTGTTTCACAACCAGCAACAGCCATTAAATAAATAAACAAACATAAACACAGAGTACGACAATAAATAACAAAAGCCGGAAAGCTCACATTGCCTTGTTTAAAAGGCCAATAGCAGCAGGAATAAAAGAGTTCTTGAGCCTATTAGTTCTGGATTTTGGCACAATGTATCTGCAGCCTGAAATTTTGTTAACAGCATGGAAATGTGGGAACAATAATCAGCAAGCGAGTGTACATCGTAAAAACAGTTGATCTGCGCTCGTGCTCATGGCCATTACCCAGAAACACTTGCTGTCTCAATGACGATATCAACAGGAAAATAAAATTATCATTGTTTGTTTTATTAAGCATTTTCCAAAAAGAAATCTAAATTGTTTAACCCCTTAAGCCCTGAGCCTCTATTTCGAAAATGGCAAGCCCAAAACTAAATGAGTATATCTCTGCGACTGCTTGGTCCATTTGAATAATCTTGGTATCTTAATAAATGTAAAACCATTTGGGATTTCGCCCTGGTTCAAAAATCACTATATATGTCACTGAGTCAGAGTAAAACGAGATAGAAAACAGTATAAATGAAAGATCTCATTTTGCACCTAACAAAGTTTTACTTCTATCCCTTGTAAATTTGTGCAGCCTGAAACCTCTAAAAAATTACAGCACAGAATCTCATGATTATTTTTGCCAAAGTTTATTCTGATCAGGTAAATCAGAGCAAAATGAGAGAGGAATGTCTAGGTGGCTTCTCCAAATTGGCAATTTAGGTACCTTGTGTTCCATGTCAAACTGTAAAACTCATTTAATTTCACTTATATGTCACTACAGGTATCCATTCCATCCTAATACGACATTTTTTGAATTTTTAGAATTAAAAAAAAAAAAGTATATATATATAATTATTATTATTATTTTTATTATTTCTGCCAGTTTTGTTGCCTATACAATTTCCCAAGATAATACATACAATGAAAATGTATACAATAAATACTAGGGCAATGTGAAAAAATGTTAAAGAAAAGATAGAATAACAAAAACCCCAGCAATTATTTTTAGAAGGAAACTGCGAATATTTCCCAAAACAGCAGTACCTTGACTAGGAATTGAACCTTCAAACTGTCCCTTGCAGCGCAGGATTTTAACCATTAGGCTACGCTAACTGACATAAATTCTGTGGTCAAATTGCCCATTTAACGAATGGGTAAAGAAAATACGTACTGTACTGCGGTAGTCTCAGTATTTGTGCGGAATAGTGCAAAGACTCTGTCAGAAAACAACTTTGAAAATGACTGTTGAATATTTAGTGGATAATTATTCGGACAATACCTCAAACAAACTAGTTATGTGCTTATATTGTCGCGCTATTCAAGAACATGCAAATGGCCCATAGACTCAGTTTGACGCACTGGGAACGCAAGGCTGTAGCTCAGGCAAGGTTTCTACGATTAAGGTGGTTTAGAGTTTGGTGGAAACATCAGGACTCAGAATCAAATGCCTACTGGCAGAGTCTTACTGACAGCATCACAAGTCGATTGCAGAGAGGAAATACATTGCCAGCAAGCTGAATGCTAAGGAGCTGAGATCTTTGATGCAATGCTCTGGGAAAGAACATGCTAGGATACTGTCAGATCTAGTTTCGTTATTACGCAAATACATTGGACTAACAATAGCAAGCGCAGATTTACCCTCGAACAGTTTATTACAAAATATCAAAGGTGAGAATTTTTTTTGCTCATCTCTGTGAACTGTAAAGTGTATGCCTGCTGTTTTTTGAGTGTGGTGTCGGTTTAAAATGACAGGGCTCATATCGTTGGATTCCGTGGACTATCCTCTTTCATTTGAGGTATCGTTTTTATGCATAGCACTAATTCAGGAGAAATGCTGGCGATTCAGTGCTGGTATGATTTTATCCTATGTTTTGCTGTATGCTTATTTACTTGCTTGGTGCTTGAATTGTGGTCGGTTGAGATAAAAATGGTCTACATGAGCTTTTGGCCGAATTTCTTTGCAAAATGTGGATATGCCGCATGACAGTGTTGTGATTTGGAAACAAGCTTTATTTATAATGCGTAACTACCGGTACCCCGTACCGGGGCGTAGGTCTTAAGGGGTTAATGTTATAACGACTTATGTTCAATTAAAATGATGAATAATGTACTGTGATGACATCGACTTGCCAGCACCATGACTGAGACATGTATGCAGTTGCAGTGGTATAAATATCCAGTAGCACAGTTAGGCTAGTAGTTTCAAATGCAGGTTGTGTTTAGAATGAAATGCTGGTTTTGTAGCATACCTGTGCTAACATGGTTGAGGTTCAGTACTGTCGTGAGTCTTTCCCCCCTGCTACCGGATAGTAGAGCCATTGCAGTTGTTGCGCCTCCTATTGTTATGCAACTGGGCAGAGAAGCGTTGTGCCTAAATGATGCCCATTGAAGACAGTGTGACAAAAGACTATGCATGCACAAATCTCCTAAACTGTTTATGCTTTAAAAGAAAGTGGGAGGAGGGTAAAAGTGGCGGGGGGGGCAATGGCCCCCTGGCCCACCCCTTTCCGGTGCCAGAGCCCACCGATCTGCACAAGAACACACACAGGCATTATCAGAGTCATTCAGGATTTGCTTCTTTGAACCATCAGGTGGTCTTTTGAGGTACAACTGGTTTGCACTCAGTTAAAAAGAGAAGTTTTGTTGCCAACATCAAAACTTTTTTTGTTAGTCAAGAATCAAATAAAGAAAGCAATTTGAAGGTCAAATTTGGCAGAATCAATGCAGTGAATATCAAGACAAAATTAGCTGACATTTCGAGATCTTAGAAGTCCTGAGACCACCCAAGACTTCCATAGCCTTAGATGTAATTAATGAGGCCATTTCTAGCAGAGTACATGAAAGGGCTTCACACTACATACTTTAATTATGGAGCAACACATCCATACAAATTTGTATAAACAGATTTCAAAAAGACAGAAATATTGCAACAAAGGAAAGGCAGAATATTACACAACCTCCCTTACGGGCTCATGTGCAAAAACTGATTTTATGTTTCTGTCATGAGGGACGTGTTTTTTTCTGGTTAGGGAAAAAGCACAAAATAAAACTTTAATTAAATTGGTTCCCCAAAATAATCAGGTCATAATTTGCCATTTGTTGTCTACTTACTTCAGAAAGTAAATTAGCACCAAACAAAAGGGATTCCCCTGGCAATACACAGTTTGGTGTAGATAAATTACACTTACTGTGCACCTATGTACATGAAAATTAGATTAGGCAGCAGACAGATAAACACATCACAGGTTCTCTTATTTTGTCAGGCCCTCGCCTGTGCATATACATGGGAAATAAAAGAGAAAAACAATACCACAAACAAATCAGGAATCATATTGAACACAGTGATATTTAACCATTCCAAAAACCGCACTGCTGAGCTTTCTCCACTTCCAACTTTATTCACCTCCCACAGCACAGTACTGAAAATTTATCCTGTCTAACTTCAGCCAGCTGGCTTCAAAATATTGTGAAAGAGCAGTATTCCAGCATGCGGTGGGTAAGATGACCTCTGTACAACATCTACTCCATTGCCAAGATGTATAGTGAGCTATTCAAATGACATCTTGATCACCTGCTCAGAATTCTCCAATTGCAATTGTTCTTCAAACCGATTCTTGCGAATAGAATCTTTCCCTGCCAGAAACACTTTTGGATAAGGTTACATTTATCAGTCAATCACAGTAATTGTGAAAAACTTGTAAAATTTAAGCTATACCTACACGAATGTATTCATAATTAAAATGTATTAAGTAACTCATCAAGCCCCAGCCACAGCACAGTCTGAAGTGTGAACAAAGACTTTAAAGAAAAAATTTCATTGCATCTTGCGATGTAGGTTAATTGTTAATTGTTTCACTAAAGCTTTGTCCCTACATTAGCTCATGATTAGGCCATGCCAACGGATGCACTAGTTCCTATATTACAAAGCTGCCATACTGCACTGCGTCCCTTGTGCATCTTCAGTGCACACTAACACATTAATTCCTACTCAAGATCGATCCAGTCAATACTCAAAGAAGAATTCATGAAACACACACTGCATGAAAAATATGAATACTTTTTTCAAGAAAGATGACGTGCTGTACCATGCCCACGGGCATAACCTCGTTCACATTGTCTGAGGGGGACGCAGCTGTAACGCCTGGGGCTGAATCTAAGCATTCAATGCTCAAATTGAGATTAACATTCAATACTATTCTAAATCAAATGAAATGCATGGCAGCACACAGCGAACCACAAGGCACAGTGCATATCTCCCTTAGGGAGCAAGAGAGGCAGAGAGGGTGAGAAAGAGAGAATGAGAAAGAGAAAGAAGTACTGTGTGTAGTTCAAACATGGCCACTGGGTACTCCAGAGTTCAACAAAACTTTATTATAAATAGAATGCTAGTTGAAAACATGAAGGTGCGCCATGGGCCTCTATTTTACAGCCAGCTCAGAGCGGCGCTAAGCATGATGGAAGTGTCTTTGCTACTTTACAACCGACACTGATACCATTTTCCCATCCAACATCAACACAGCATAAACAGTGAATGCATTTGTGCCAGATTGAGCACCCATGGGTGTGTTGGTCTTAAAATGAGGTGTGGTCAGGCGCAATGCTGGCGTGTTGCTACCTCGAGGTAGCATAAAGCTCTTGCGCCACTGACCAACAAAAACCTGGTCTAAAGTCAATAGTCAGTTTTTAACTGGCTATTTTAATGGTACATTATTAAGATGATAATATGCACCTTCGTAGGCGAGTGCACAACGTGCCTACCCTCTGCTTGTTACACACACAAGGACAAAGCAGCAGTGCAGAGACATGCAAATGATCACAAATAAAAAGATTACAATACTAAAGATTATTGTTGAGTAAGTCCAGATATTGCAAAAGTGGATGTCATAATGACAACTGTGACTCTTTGGGCACCCACAGAATTGTGTGCCCCATCATTGAATGCGCTGACTTATTTAAATCATGAGGGAACGTAGTCTATCAACATCCAGGTGATTCGCAATTCAACGCAGAAGACATTAGGTAGTGACTTATAATTTAAGATAAAGCCATGACTCCTTTATACTGGCAAACTCATTCCTGCAGTCTTCTAGGTTATCCCCACCTGGAGGGATAGCTGTTTGGAAACCATTAAAGACATGGCATATCATGCCTGAAAGTTCAGTTTAATCAAAAGTGAGAAATGCATGTTAGTAAATGAGCACGCATGATAATCAAGTAGAAGTGAGCACAAAACAAAGAATTGTTTGAGGAAATGAGTATAAATGTGAGTGTGCTAAGAACAGATTTTCCATACATTCTTAGCTTCTGGTCCGTCTTGTCTTTTGTTGCTCAGAGCAGTAAGAATGTTTGCACTGTTTCAAACATTTGGATAAATCAGGTCAGAATCCTGCACGGATTGACCCATTACAAGCAATTATCTTAAAAGGAATTTTGAATCCAATCTGACCCTAGATAAAAATATCTGCAACCTGTATATCCTGCTTTTGTTATCAAAAGCACAAAAAGTGACAGATGAAATTGTGGTCACCGTCTATAATTAAATAAACTTCTTCCATATATCTGACTTGGCCTTCAAGGATGAGATGTCAACAATCTGGCATTCCCCATCAGTCATTTATTTATTAGGGGCCAGGCAGCGAAAGCTGCCTAGAACCTACTGTTTTCGCTAGTATTCTTCTTCCTCGGAAATCCCACTTCCCATATATGAAAAATCACCAAACTTTGCACAAAGGTCCAGTCCCATGCCAGATTGCCTCAGCTGCAAAAACAGACGAATAGTCCTGATGGTGGTCCTAGAGCAAGCCTCTATATTTCAAATTTTGAAAATTCACAATAAATCAAGCTTATTTGCTACAAATTTGCAACTTTCACCAAAATGTAGCCCCAATACTTAAGAAACTGTTGTCCACTTAGTACAAATTATGAAGTCTATCACACTGTTTTGTTTTTTCAAACAGTAAAACCAATAAAACTTTTCTTGCCCCACAATTTTTGCTCAATTCTCACCAAATTTGCTCTACTGAATCTTCAGATTATCCTCCATAAAAATACCAACCGGCATTTCGATATTTGAAAAATTGAGTCTTAAGTGCATGAAAACATTTGACTGTAAACAGTACTGGAAACATATACCAGCCAATTCTTGATAAACACATTTTCTATCTGCCTGAAAAAAATTGAAAATATGGTCATGGTTGATGAAGTTTGCCAAATATCAGAATTCTTTCTCAAAAACTGAATTTTTGAAACCATTTTGAATTCAGCTCTCATGGAAAAATTGGAGTCAACAAATCACCAACATTTCTATGCTGTCAAGCTGCAATTTATGTATTTTCAGATTTTTGTCTTGATAACAGAAATTTTGATGTTTTGACTATTTTTAAGATCTTCCTTGACAACAGCCTGGTGCCCGTGCCTCGTTGCGCTTGCGCTCCAAGTGAGGCTCTAGTATCAATGACTCAATGGCTGCATCCAGTGAAGTAAATCCAAGATGGCGGACCAGGTAGGTTTATCATTGAAATGTCTTCGTTTCGATATTTCTAGGAGGTGTCATGAAACGTCATTGTGGTCATAAATACATTTCGATATACAATGTTGATTACCGATCTCTATAAATTTTTAGAACAAAGGGATAATTTTATTTTGGCACGTGTACTTGCCGAGGGTGGCGCAGCCAGCGGGGGTGCTGAGACACGTCCTCTTTTGACTGCAATTAGTAGCAATCATTTTCATTTATTGACGCGTTTTCCAATTATCTTAATTGGCAACCAAAGCCACGGTTTCTCTCCGTATGCGATCTAACAGCGATTATATCATGGGCTAAATTCAGTCCAGTTGCGGAACATGAACAGAGAATTGGGTTGCACAAAACTTCCGTTTAGAACAATTATTAGTCCTGACCTGTTCCTAATCAGGGAGAACAAGCCGCACCTGTTAACTGTGGAGTGCTCTCGGAGTGAACCTTCTGTTAATTATGAAAATGACTGAGAACAGGTCAAGACATTTTTTCATCATACTACACTAAACTTTGGGGTATATTTAAAACTATGTTTTCCTTCACTTCCATGGTTTTTATCTTTTTTTCCACTTAATTGCTCATATAAACACAAGAATTTCCACTTGGTTAACATGGTTATGGTTTTTCAATCGTATGACTACAGAGTAGATTAAAATAGCAAATATGCAGGTGTATATGCAGCATGATTACCTTAATAAGCATCAATAAACCTACAGTATGTCCTTATCTGATTCTGAAGTCTATCTTCCTAATATCTTATATCACAAAATAGTCTTAGAATTATTCTTCTTAAAATAAACAAGATGACAATGTCATCTACAATCCCAATTCCGAAATAGTTGGGACATTGTGATTAAAATCAAAACGCAATGACTTTCAAAACACACCAGCCAGTATTTTATTCAGAGATAACATAGCAAATGTTGAAACTCAGAAATTTTACAATTTTATCCATAAAATGAGCTAATTTCAAATTTGATGGATGCTACAGGTCTCAAAAAAGTTGGGACAGCGGCCTGTTTACCGTGGTGAAGCATCCCCTCTTCTTTTTAACACAGAGTGGAGGCGTCTGGGCATTGGGGAGACAAGTTTCTTGAGTTAAGCCATTGGAATTTGATCCCACTCTAGTTTAATACAGGCTTCCAGCAGCTGGAGAGTTTTGGGTCTCATTTGACTGACTTTTTTTTTAAATTATGCACCAAAATGTTCTCAATCAGTGAAAGATCAGGACTGCAGGCAGGCCAGTTCAGCACACGGACTCTTCTACCATGGAACCATGCAGTTGCAATAGCTGCAGTATGAAATATCCACAAAGCCCATGATTTCCAACAACAATGTCAAATTTGGACTAGTCTGACCACAGGACACTTTGCCACAGTCCATTTTAAATGAGCCTAGGGCCACAGAACACAGCGGCGCTTCTGGATCATGCTTAATAATGGCTTCCTTTTTGCATGATAGAGTTTTGGTGGCATCTGTGGATGGCGCGGCGGACTGTGTTTACAGACAATGGTTTCTTGAAGTATTCCTGAGCCCATTTAGTAATGACAATAACAGGATCATGCCGGTGAGTGATGCAGTGGTGTCTGAGGGCCCGAAAATCACGGGCATCCAGTAAAGGTCTTCGGCCTTGTCCCTAATGCACAGAGTTTTTCCAGTTTCTCTGAATGTTTTGATGATGTTATGCACTGTCAATAATAAGACCTTCAAAGCCTTTGAAATTTGAAATGGAAGAACGTTGTTTTTAAGGTATTCCACAATTTTTTTACGCAAACCTTCACAGGTTGGACAGCCTCCAGTCATCTTTTCTTCTGAGAGACTCAGCCTCTCAAAGACATCCCTTCTATATGCAATCATGGCACACACCTGATGCCAGTTAATGTAATTACATGCTCAATGTTCTTTCAGCTGAAATTCTTATACATTAATTGCTTTTTCAGCCCTTTTTTGCCTGTGTCCCAACTTTTTTGAGACTTGTTAAGCTCATTTTGTGGATAAAAATGTAAAGCGTCTCAGTTTCAACATCTGAAATGTTATTCATGTTCTATAGTAAATAACATATTGGCTCATGTGGTCAGAAAGTCATTGCATTTTGATGTTATTCACAATTTACACTTCGTCCCAACTATTTCGGAATTGGGGTTGTATATCCCCTCCCACTTAATAGTCAATTTGTTTTCATGGTAACCAGAAAAAAAAAAATTTTTGAAATTCCATTGCATCAAAAGGCACAACTACATACCCTAGAAAACATGCATACCCAGTTCCAAGACAATATCTCATAAACTTTCCAAGTTCTGCTCCACAAATAAAGCCTATCACTTCCCAGTTATGTGAGAGAGTAAGTCCCAATTTGTTTCCATGATAAGTGGAAAAAATTAAATTTGTCAAATTTCCTAGTATCAAGACACAATTACATCCCCAGGAGAACATTGCATGCCAAGTTTCAAGGCAATAACTTTCATGCTTTCAAAGTTCTGCTCCGGAAACGAAGCATACAACTGATTGGGACAGACGCACACATGGACTGACAGACGGACAGACAGAGCCCGTTTCAATATCATCATAATTTTATGACAAACTTACAAGGAAATCCTTTGTACTTCACATTCCATGAGTCAGAGTTATTCAAAAGAAATATACAAAGATTATAAAACTGCTAATTTAACCTTGACAATGCCCACAGAGCCACAACATCCTGGAAAAATACAAGAAAAAAAAATTACCTTCTGCAGTTGCACAGTGTTTATTTGAGGGGACAGCCATTTTTAGACACTGTCAATTTACACAACTGTGCTGTGAACTGAGGAAATTTGGGTTAAGTGCACTTCTCAGGAATACTTCAGTGGTGGACCACCCAGGCTTTCTACCTGCTATACTGCAACTGCTCATCCATTTCCTGAACCACTCCATGAAGGGTTAACTCTGTTATAAAGCCCTGCGGCTGAGCCCAACTCAAAGAACGTGAAATATCACTGAATACATACTGCCCCATACATATAACTGTCAAAGGCACTCTCAATCCTGGTTTCTGTCAGCTGAGTTATGCTTTCTAATGCACACAAGAAAGCATCATCATTCATCTGCTGGAGTTAAAACGTATCCCTTCGCTTTTCCAGAAGTAACGGTTTTGCACAGCACAATGATATTTTCTCCAGTGAATTTTTGACCTTAGACAGTCAAAGTCTCTTCACACTCTTGTGAATAATTACTTCCTCAGTGCTCCCAAAAAATGATCTTTCTGTGGTAATCCTCAAAAAAAAATCTACCTTTTCAGCCATGATTGTGAGGTCTTGCCTTAGACTGCCAAATGAGCAAAGAGCAAGTTATGCAATATTACAGACAATAAAGAATGATTAATTGTGTGTAATTCATGACTTATAATTTGAAAAAGTCGAAGAAAGAGCTCCAGTTTTCAGGATGAAATTAGGCGCTATTAAATTAAAACAGTCAATTTTTCAAAAGAATAGGTGAGCGTGCAAAGGGTTCTTTGGGCTAAAAGAGTTTATTGCTCTTATGGATGTCCCCCTCACCCTCTGGCCCAAAACAGCACTACCGTCATGTAAGGATTCCAACTGCCATCTCTGAAAGCACGGATATATGAAACGGACAGCCAGAAAGCTGCTATAGATAGCACTAATCAATTTGACTAGGTTTGGACAGTGTCTAAAGCTGACGATCCCAATATGCTGCACATTTTTTCTTGTTCAGATATAGCGGTATAATCGCCATTTGGCAAAGGAAGATCACTCAGTGAATTACAATGGACTTCGGCAATCTCAGATAACCAATGAAACAAATTCATTGTTTCCCGCTGCATAAAGTATCGCGCTTACATCTGCTGTTTAATGCAAAAATACTTGTGGCTGGAGCTCAGTCGAAGAACCTCGCATATAATGTCCCCCTTTGATGTTCTTGCTTCTTACATATGCTGAATGTGATCGTGTTGTTCTTTGCTTGAGTACGAAACACTCGTCTAAAGCAAAAACACTCCATAGCCTTCCCTCCCCCATCAACAATCTGCCTACTCGCTGAAAGATGTTCCACCTCATTTCAAATCTTACGGCTCGATCGGGGTTTGCTTGAAAAGACTGACAGATATGGACACTGATCGATAGCTAATGCACTACAGAAGTAAGGACTGTGCAGCAGGAGATCGTGAAATGCACATTAGTCCATGAGCCATGAAGGTTACCCATAAGACCACACTGCTAAAATGGAGATTACTGGTTTACGTTTGCACTTCTGCAGGGAATCATAGTTAATGGTGATTCCCTGTTGAGGTGCAAGTTTAGGCTAATGCCTTAGGCTTACAAGGCTTCATCATCAATGCATCACTGTCTGAGTGGAAAGGGATAGGCTATAAGAACTGTAGAAAGAGGGAGGAGGTGCAGATTTCCTTTGGGGGACCTCTGAAATTTCAGTGAACTCCAACTTCCTAACCCATGCCCAGAATTTTAAACTATGAAATTGAGATAGCAGGAAGTAGCTAGGGGTTTTCATACAAGCATTCAGCAGAAGCTCTAATCCTGAGGGACTTTTCACAGATTAGATATTTATACACAATCTATTTATATAGCCGGATATTTACTCAAGTGTTTCAGGTTAAGTACCAAGCCCAAGGGTATAATGGCAACACAACAGCTGGGAATTGGAATGTAGCCTTCGAGTAATAAGCCCAGTTGCCTAACCATGATATCTCACTGCAGGCTTTGCAAACTATGCACAAAATGAACAATGATGCTGCGCACATAAAAAGGCAAAATAAATCAGTTTGTCAGCATATGGTAAGGAAGTGCATGCTCATGAGTGCATATTTAATCCCACTAATCCGACTTTGTCATCATTCAGCCAGGGATTTTATGTGCATTCCCAACCCACAGAGCGCATGGATTAGCTCAAGTAGTATGCTTAAAAATACCAAGGTAAATGAAAGCATTTATTAGTGTTAATAATAATATGAGATTTGTTGTTTTTTTAAGGGATTGCAAACAAGCAAAGTGCTTCCCAGGAGGTGTGCATATGGCAAGAGCACTCTTCTACAGCATAGCCCTCCAGTTCTGTGCGCTAGAAAACCAGGACAGACACAAAAGAACTGAACAACACATAGGAGTGCATGAGGTGTCGTCATATCTGGGTCTGAGCAGGTGAACTGAGCAGTGGAATTCAACCAATCAAAGCGCAGCACCAGTGAACAGTAATCTCACATCAATCCATGCATCTCAAACAAAATATACCCATCTATTATACAACCTGTTCATTTCAGGTAAAGGCCCCATGGGTTGCCAAAGCCTATCCCAGGATGCATTGAGTGATATGCATTCTGAAAAGGTTGCCAATCTATTGAATACATCAGAAGGCTATTTAAAAATTCAAAAGATATGGACCTACCACAGTAGATGGCCCACCCTGTTGAGGCACTGCTATAGCATGTGAATGGATCCCCTGGTCAGGAACAGGACACAGGCAGTGCCGACTATCACCAGAGGGGACATTTATGCCTCATTAACACCCACGCACACAAACTGGCCTTTTCTAATTAGAGCTAAATGAGGCTGAAGAACCCAAGAAAAATGTAAAAGAAAAATGCCCTGCTTCTGCATCTAGTAAAATTAAACTTAATGGTAATGTATAATAAATTCCTGCAAAAAAAAAAAGGTTTCTAAAAGAACATCCCGCATGATGGCTAAACCCAATTACCTATTGATTTCTCTCCCATGATTGAGGCACAGCGGATAGCAGTAATAATGACAACCATTTGCCTGCCAGAATTTATCTGTGGCTCTCCAAACGCTCCCCCCCTCTGACCCCTCATCCCAATCCAAGCACTACCCACACCGCCTACAGTCATCAGCGAGACTGTTTGGAGACCCTCTCCATGGCAACAGGGCACCTACGACTCTTCAGCCGAATGAGTACTCTGTCCCTCACACACACTCTTCACTCCTACGCATTAGGGTCCACCAAAGAGTCGGTGTGTCATTTACATTTATTAGAGCTTTGGAGATTTCTCATCGCCCAGTTGTGTTGTCACTTTTCATAAATTGCCCAACCAGTTTTCAATATGTGTTAGTCAGTAACTTCTCAAAGACATCTGGAGACCAACTTTGCATGGGAAGGAGCAAAAACAGTGCAGGTCTTACCTAAAACTATGGAAATCACATACTGTTTTAGTCCACGTTGGCTTCTGAAACAGCCATGCCAGCAGCATTGTCAACCAACATGTTTTGGTCTAACCCTTAATATAGAAGTTTTAATAAAATTGAGCTAATAGCTTTAATAGAATGATGCTAAATATACCTGCTTCTTGTACAGGACAAATCTTCACCATGCTTTCAAGTAAACAACATTCCTGCAGAGCTGAACTGAAACTGCTATTTATTCTTATATAGTTGCACTTATTTATTTATTTTTGTTTCATGGAGTATATTTGACAAGTTTGTAAGTTTATTTGACCGGATACATTTGAGAATAAAAATCTCAGAAGAAATTTGATGGGCTTTAACTTAAATCTCCAACAAAATGACAAACAAGACCATCGAAAAAGCATAATAACAGGAAACGTGGGACATAACAGATCAAACTTCAGACATTTACCATGTAACTAAGTTAGTTGCATTAAATATAAGTACAAAAGAAATAGAGGGAATCAGTAAGTGTAGTGTTAATTGTCCTTGTTTTGGTCAAGGCAGATAAGCTCTGGAAACTAAAAGAACTCCTTAGAACTTAAGAACTTAAAAGAAGAACTTAAAGAAAGAACTGCTTTAAAATCAAAAAGACTGTTTGGTAACATTGAATGCAGCGTGTTGGGTCAGCCTAGAACCGGAGAAGCAAACCCCAGTCCTGGAGAGCTGCAGGGTATGCAGGTTTTAGCTCTCAACACCAGCTTCAGACCCAAGAGACTAAGTGAACAGCAGACATTTGTGGTTGCCTGGGTTAATTATCCCAGCATCAGCGGACAATGATGACAGGTTAACAGTCAGTGGGTACTCATGGCAACTATGCCGCATTACAAAAGAAAAAAGTATTCAAATGAGTATAATCTCAAAATAAATATATAAATAAGATACAATTCAGTCATTCAATCTTGAGTCTCCCGCAAACTACACTGAACACCACTGAATTGGCACTTTCTGCCCTGTTTAATTAAGGCAAATAAATGACTTTGGGGATTTGGTTCTCCTCGTTTTAGCCAAGAGCGATAGCAGAGAGCGCTGGTAGAATGAGAATCGCGGAATGAACTCGGCCAGGGCAGAGTGAGATAAGAGTGTTTCCTCAGAGCCGCGCCTCTGACTCTACACTCATCTCTTTTCTCTATTCTCTTTTTCCCCCTTATCTTTCCACCATCCTAAGTTATTCCTCTCTCCTTCACAGCCTTCCATGATCCCTGCTCAGGACCTCCATTCATCCTGCCCCACTTACTGAAATGCCTGACAAGCTCATAAACACAATGTGTTGCAATAAATTTAAGGCCCCGTGTGTTAAAATACCATGTTAACGCTAATTTCCCCTCAAACGGAGCTTTCCACAAATTAAGCTCAGCATTTGAAAAGTGTGCTCTGAATTTAAAATGGCTGGTAAATGCTGGACCACAGTCCTCGATGATGAGTATAAAAATAGATCTAGTAGGCACACTGGCTGCACTTCTGGAGGGCTTTCAAGCCGTCCCCATTGCCCTGTCTTTAGGCATCACTGGCCTCCGGGGCCCCAACCTCCACCGTCTCCCGCAGCAAGAATGTGATGAGGCATATGGTCCAATTTTCCAAGATTTTTGAGGATATTAGGGAATTTAAAATTAATTTTTCATTTACAGTTGCCATATGAATAAACACTACAGTCGAAATATAAACTTTAGCAGTCTTACGGCGAAATTGCAAATATTTGTTCGGTACTACAGAAAAGGAATAGAAAATAAGGTATTGTACTATATTATACATGTTTATTACAATGTAACTATAATTCATGAGAGACTGACAGAGAGACGCCTGCATTCACAATTAAATTGAGGCAATTTCTTCACCGCCCGGTGGCCCCTCAAAGCACTTTACACAGTGATTAATGGGGAATCTCACCTCGACCACCACCAACAGCGAGCACCCACCTGGCTGAGGCTAGCACACCACTTTGCACCAGACCATTGACCGCACAACAGCTAGCTAAGATGAAGTGGAGAGAACACTTTTTCAGCCAATCAAATCAGGGAAAAATCAGTTGACAGGCTAATAGAGCTGGTCTCTGGAATTCAGCTGGAATATAGGGGAACCATCAACTCATTTTAATGAATGCCATGGGATCTTTAATGACCACGCAGGGGCAGGACTTTGGTTTAATGTCTCATCTGAAATCCATGAAATCTTGCACAATGCCGAGTCCAAATCACTGTACTGAAACATTACAATTAAATTGAACAGAGGGAAGACCAACCCTTTCTGGTGAACGCAATCACTGCCAGCAGAAACCCAGTTTTCAGAGGAGCTCTTCCATCGAAGTACTAATCAAGTCCACTCCCACTTTGCTTCAGCAATTCGCCAAGAACAGGACGCCAGTGGCTGGGATGCCTTTCACACACATGATGGTCTAATGGGGATGGCACAATTCACTGCTAATTACATTTGATTGAATTATTAATGTTCTTTTTAATTATTTGGAATAATATCTCCAATCATGAAAGGCTCTCAAGACAGCCAAGTCACTACATATAAGCCATGCCCCCAGTTACAGTATGAGGTGAATTAATCAAAGTAGAGTCACTATTAACTACAAGTGAGGAGAGGGTTGGATTCTTTATCATTTCTGTATTCCATCTTTATTCTCACTTGATACAATCTTTGAACATAAATTAATATTTGTAGACAAGCAGTTATTATTCCTGTGAAAATTTGTCAAATAAGCCATTGATTGACTGAATATCTGTATTTTGGTTCATTATTTTGTTATCTTTGACTGATGATTATTGAAAATGTAGTCATTGTTATAATTTTTATTCTTTACTTGGTGTTCCTCTGTAGAGTGGGAAAGGCAGAGCAACAGGAGAGACAAAAAACCTAGTTACCCACCTTCTTTGTTCCAGAGTAGAAAATGCATTCATGCTCTTGAAAACACAGACAAAAGAAATCGATCAAAACTAGATACGATCAATAGTGCAATTCCTAAGCGTAAATAATAGCGCAACATACATATATGGCCGTAATAGCTGTCACAACACAAGACATGATGGACCTTTGCTTTCATCAAACACAAATTGTATGAACAGCATACACAGAACGGACTCTTTGTTAATGTGACTACTGTGGGCGTGTGTGTATCTGTGATTAGAGCACTTCTGTCCTGCAGCACAAAGCCTACATCTGTACATTTCAGATCAGGCTACAATGCAAAATAACATCTTCAAAAAGATTGATTTAGTTTCTAACGTTAGGTTCCCACTAAGTGCCTACATGTTGGATTAAAAGAATATAACATTTCAAAGATGGAGAGACAAAGAAACTGACATAGAGGGAGAGCATGCCGTATTTGTAAACAAATGCTCTCCAAAATCTATTGCACAATAAGACGGTAAAATTGTTACGATGCCAATCGCTTCCATCCAGGTCCTGAACTAAAATGGAAAGGAAGACAAATGGAAAGCCCTGTGACAGGGCTGCGGGTAACTGTATGCCTCCAATGTTTCCTCCCAGCCTACAATTCACTGTACCAAGCAAATGAAAATCCATTACTGAGGAAGGGGTCGATTAACTAACACTTTCTCTGCCATTATTCAAGAATCTTTCAGTAATGTTTGGGTTCAGATCTGATGTATGTAGTTGATCAGTAGATAAAGACACTCCCATCCTGACAGACTTCTTTCTTTGCAAGAAAGAACTGCTGATGAGTGAAGAAAATCACTTGGTATCACAAAGCGATGCCTGACATCAATCATCTCTTCATGCCAATCGAGCCAGGAAAAAAGGCATTCCATGCCACCGAACTTTACGGCAAGATTTTTTGTTTGAGTGCTTGTAGTTAGCAGTCAGCATTCCAAGCATTGTTCATCAAGGAAACATAACACAGCACCTACATATACTGAAACGCTAACATATTTATATTCGTATCTTAAACAGTAAAATGGTGTAGTTACATATTTGCCATTTCATACCACGATTACTTTGGATCCTGTATCAGCCGTTGTGCAAGTAAAGCACGGTAGAAGCTAACTGAATTGAAATCAGTTGAAACCTAAAGAAATCAATGGATATCCCTTAGTCTTAATAATTATTTAAAAATAAGAAATCCTTTGTTTCAATTAAAGCAGACACAGTAAAGTTCTATAGAAAGAAACAAGCAGTGACAGTCTTATCATCAGACATGTGACTGCCTTGTGTCTTCTCTCGAGAACTCACCCCAGGTAGGGGGCCATTCCTGCTTGGAGCAGTTTTTTATTTCACTTTGGTAAACAAACGCCGGCAGCCATGTGATAAGAAAGCCCAGCTTCTTCATTCTACTGCTTTGTGTTATTTTGTTTATTGCATTTGTTGGTTCAGTTTTCATGCCGCCTGAGAGATAAGACACATCGTATAGGAGCGGCCCATCAAACAGAAACACACGCAACTGTCACCTAGCAGCTACTCTATCCAAGAGGCGTCCAAACAAAATAATGCTAACATTTACCCAAGAGAGGAACAAACACCTTGGTGCGCCCATCAAACACATCCTCTAGCTTCCCGAGTCAGCTTCATGCAGACATCCGTAAAGGGCTAGGATAACGACTTCCTCTTTAGCATCACTGCAGGATTTAAGGCTAATTTGCTGCATGGCTGCACTGCAGAGGCTTAGCATTAATAAATGACAGGCAAACTGCCTGGGGTGGCCTTGAGTAGCAAGAGTCACAGCTTGTCCGCCAACTAAAGCTCAAACTGTTAGAGTGGCTCGGGAGCCCAGAAGAATTTGCCTTGGGCCGATACTGTGGCCCAGTCAGGCAATGTACGGAACGGCATGTTCAGCCCGGTGTCAAACATGCGGTTACTACCAGACACTAACAAAGCAAAAAGCAACACTGAGAATCACACACTGAATAAGATTCTGTAATATCATGAACACTGCAAGCTAAATCTTGTAGCTCTCTCCACGAGGGGATCTTTTCCTCAGGCTCAAAACCCACAAGTGGTAGATGAGTGGACTGTACTCCTGAATGTGTTAAGTTTCTCATGGAAAGTGATGCCTCACTGTCCGCAGACTGAAAATATGAGCTGGACAGACAGGTAGCTAGAGACTGTCCTATTGCATCAGGGATAGTGAACAAGACTGCATGCAATCAGTTTTCAACAAAATGTCATTCAAGAATAACTAGTTTAATACATACACCCTGTACCCTTAGAGTAACTCCACCCTGTCTCAAAAAAGTAACTCTCCTATGAACCCTAAAAATAACGGTTTCCTGTCCCCCAAGAGTAAGTCTGCATTGACCCCAAGAGTAATGATACCTGGTTCCCAAAGACTAAATCTGCATTGTCCCCCAACTGTCCATTAAGACTTAGAGCATCAGGAAAGTATAAGAACACATAGCAGCAGATCACATCCTGGGTTCTGATCACATACTTCAGTCAGGATGCTGAAAGATGACCTCAGAATATGAGTGGTGAGAAACTGGGGAACAGGTGGCAGGGGAGATGGAAGCCTTTTCTTCAACTCCACAGAATTGTACAAATCATTTTTTATCAACCCTGAATCACTTCGTCTACTCGCCCGCGCTCATGCCAGAAATGTCTCGAGAGACTAAAACAGGTAGTTCAGGGTGCATGGTTTTCAATGTTGCAGACAGTACAATATTTTTTCTGATAGTTAAACTTCAGATATCAGCAGCATGTTTCGCAATCAAGCTGAAAGACAGAGTTGCTTTGTTATAGTCGCTTTGCTACTTGTAGCAGCCTGATGTTTAAGTTGCACTGATGTCAGTTCAATTGATTTTGTTCTCTAATTATTCCCGAAAGTATCAGTAAATATTTACAAAACCGATACAGAACAGTTCTTTTGAAACTACATACATAAATAACAACTTCTTTACAAACACAATCTCAGAAATGCTCAAAATGAGAATACACACTAAACATGAAATGTTAAACCATCTATTCAGGATTTGCCTATCTTATTCTATTTTTATTTAACTTAACCGGGGAAGTCCCGTTGAGATTGAAATCTCTTTTTCAAGGGAGCCCTGGGGGGTTGAGGTGGAGAGAGAGAGGACAAGTTGGAAAGTCAATTAGATCAGGGGATGATTAGGTGGCAGGTCGAAAGAGCCAGGTTCGGACTTTAGCCATGACACCGGGGAACCCCCTACTCTTATCGATGAGTGTAATACGGTCTTTAATGACCACTGTGAGTCACGACCTTGGTTTAATGTCTCATCCGAAAGACAGAAATGTTGTCATTTTGACTAATGATGGTTATAATGGCTAATTATGTGATGTACATAAGATCTTTTTCTCTGAATGGATACACAGAATAATGTTCAGTTAATTTAATGCTAGCTCCTCAGGTGATCTAGCTCTGAACCATTCAATGTGCATTGGCTACAATAAAAGTGTGAGAATACTTAGCCATTGTCAATGTACAAATTTATTTTTGTTAACTATAAAATCTTCTGCATTACGAGAGATAATTAAAAGCAGTGTGATTCATAGATAGAGAAATGTGCACTTAAAATTAGCTCTCACACTGTATTTTACTGTCTTTTTGAATGACGCTTCCAAACACATTCCATGTGTGCATTCCATTTCTATATGAATGACCTCTCAAAACAGTTAAACCCATGTAAAATTGGCTGTATGGTTGGCAGTACAGTGATGTGGTCCAACTATAAAAAAGCGAGCCTTCTGAGACTACAAGTGGCATACAATGATGCCCTCAGGTTACTACTAAAAAGGCCCAGATGGACCGGCGCCAGTGAAATGTTTGCGTCTGCTCGAGAAAACTCTTCAAACTGTTTAGAGAAATTTGATGTATAAGTTTATCTTTAGGCTAAATGATTCTGAAAATCGAATTGTTCTAGAACTGGTGAACATTGCATACAGTTCCACATGCTGCACGTCTCAGTTTTGGCAGCACTGGTATCAGTGCCTTCTAAAATGAGTTGATTGAACGATTGAACGAATTTATAATCGTTTTTATATTTATATGTTGTGTGTTTTTTTTTTTTTGGATGGACCTGGAGTCTGGAATAAAGTATATCTATCTATCTATCTATCTATCTATCTTCTTAGAATTTCCATTTATTTCAATGAAATGGTCAACTCCGGCAAAGTAATATAGTAAATATTATTACATTACTTTTTCAATGGCCTGGTTGCACAGCACATCCTAAAAGCTGGTATCAAACAACTCATCAAGTGCAATTAAAGTATTAGTCATTATTCTCCAGATGTTGTCAACAGTTGAAAGAGCCCCAGAGCCCAACCAGTTGATAAGGCAGTTTTTCAGTGAAAAAATAAACATGGCTCTTTTTCATCTTAACTATCTATGTCTCTACAGTAAAAGTAAATAGAAAATTGAACAAGTGGACTACAGCTCTCATACCTGCTTGAGAACAAAATTGGATCAGATAGCCTCGTGGCTGTACTTGTAAAGGAAATAAAGACTTTTTTAATAGGAGGAGATGCTGCACTCATTGCATTACAGAAGAAAAAATGAAAAAGAAAGACAAAATGAAAGTCTATTATGAAAAAACACTAAATATTTCCTTCTTAGCTTTTAATGAACCCAAGAGAAAATAACATTATTTCTGGAAAAGCAGAACTGAGCTGAAGTATTGACAGTGGGAGAGTAAATTCATCTTCCCCAAGGGGCAAATATTACTGACAGAAAAGCTCTAAAGCTTATGCCTCAAGAAAATCAATGTATGGACTGGGCTGTTTCTACAGCACTCTGCTTAAGAGGCAAGGAGGTAAACTGAAAATGTGGCTGCAGGACTGAATCTTAGTGGAGGCATGGCTGCAATGCCACCATGAATGGTACAGAACAAAGATGTGTGGCCAGATCTCAGCAGTATATGTCGAGAAACCATATCCTTCGCAAATTTACTGCATAAGGCAGAAAACAACAAAGGCATCTTTACTTTAGAAAACAGAAAATTTTCCAGGACTCGCTATAATTAAGTCTCCATAGACTTCATCTGTCATTGGACTAATCTCAAAAGCAGGACTCCAAGATTAGTGAGAATAACAGGATTCAACAAATTAATCTTCGTAGAGTGTGTTCCCTCAAAATTTCCCAAATAAACTCTTCTCACAATCCACATTTGAATATGTAGTATGTTTTTGAAAAAATTAACCTATATGGGAAATTTGAATTACAACCCCAAGTCCAAAATAGTTGGGACATAGTGTAAATTGTGAATAAAATCAAAACGCAATGACTTTCAAATCAAACCAGCCAGTTTTTTATTCACAATAGAACAGAGATAACATAGCAAATGTTGAAACTGAGAAATTTTACAATTTTACCCAAAAAATGAGCTCATTTCAAATTTGATGGCTGCTACAGGCCTCAAAAAAGTTGGTACAGGGGCCTGTTTACCATGGTTTAGCATCTCTTCTTTTAAACATTGAGTGGAGGCGTCTGGGCATTGAGGAGGCAAGTTTCTTGAGTTTAGCCATTGGATTTTGATCCCAATTTCATTTAATACAGGCTTCCAGCTGCTGGAGAGTTTTGGGTCTCCTTTAACAGACTTTTCATTTAATTATGTGCCAAATGTTCTCAAATGAAAGATTAGGACTGCAGGCAGGCCAGTTCAGCAGACAGACTCTTCTACTATGAAGCCATGCTGCAGTAATAGCTGCAGTATGTGGTTTTGCATTGCCCTGCTGAACTACACAAGGCCATCCCAGAAATACAACGCCGATCATAATTATTGGCAGCCCTGGTTAAGATGTGTTAAAAGCCTTAAAATAAAGTCAATTTTTATTGCAGAAGCATGCTCTCACACTGAAAATTGTAGAAAAATGTAACCTTCAACTCAAGTGAATTTTAAGGGGAAAAAAAAATCCCTGACTAGGAAATTTTTTTTTTTTTCATAAAATCACCTGTTCCACAATTATTGGCACACCAAACAATTCCTAGGAAATAAATGTAATTGAAGTTTTTCTGTCATTTCTACAGTAGTTTACAAAGTTGATCAGAGTATCTAGGAACATTTAATTAGTAATTCATCGCTTCCTGTTTCCCTGAGGTATAAATATGACATGACACAGAGGCCATTTCTCTTATCCACTCTTCAACATGGAAAAGGAAAGACATGGAAAGACAAAGGAACACACCATTCAAGCAAGGCAGATGTGTGTCGACGTTCACAAGTCAGGCAATGGCTACAAGAAAATAGCCACTCGCCTGCACCTGCCCATATCATTATGGAATCATTAAAGAAGCAGTTGGTAACTCTGAGGAGAGAGAGAGAGGACTTCACACAAAAATTTGAAAAAAAGCAACTTTCAGATCCCATCCCCCTCCCTCTCCACTGCACTCCTCAGACCCTCCCCCAGAAAGCTGCCGTGCACGCGAGCTGTTATGCATGCAACTGCCGTGAGATTTTGCACGTTCACATTATGAAAGTGGCCAAGTTGCCAAGGCTAGACGTTACTGTTTCGGACAGTTAACACTGCTGGCCATCAAACAGGCGTGTCGTTAGACCTGAAAATTCCGGGGCAAATATCCCTCCTTTTATTGAAAACAAGTGTTTGCCACTAACATGGCAATATCCTTCGCCGCCTCAATTTTATGTGTCCGTACGAACGGACTAACCCCAATGCTATATCCCCCGCTTCGCGCTAATCGCGTGGTGAAGGATGATAATAAGCCCTGGCAAATTCCAGATGGTTTTCCTTCATTCAGACGTTTTCCAATTCAAGAATAATCAAGTGACAGTTGAAGACACGGCTTCTCTCCCCCATACAATCTAAAAGTGACAAAATAATAGGCTACATTCAGTGCCGAAAAATAATTTGATTATAATTAGGTCAATGCACTATCACTATAAATAAAGCAGGAGTTTACCTGTCAAGGAGAAAAGTTGCAAACTCTGCGTCAGTTTTTGATCCTTCCAGATCACAGAGTTCCTTCCACCTCTAAAAATCAGTCAATGTTCCTCTGGTTTTATCCTGGGTTTTGTTAAATTCTTTCTTTAGTGCTTTTTTCTTCTGGCTTCCTTTTTTACTTGTCTTAGCCATGTGTGCTGTTTCTGGTAACTGAGGTGTCAGTATTTTTTTCCTCGCTGATGGTTCTAAGCTCCTGAACCCGCTATCGGAGATTTGAACTTGACTGAGCATTGACATGAACTGAGGAGGAAGGGGGAGGGGGCTGTCTGCAGCCCGTGAGTGTGCACTGTTTTGACGTCTGCCAGCTACCATCCAGGCTCTAATTGGTTCTTTTTGGTCAGTCCAAACGAATCTTTTAAATTCCAGTAGGAGCATTAGGTCTGTTTAAAGAGTACTAGTTTTATGTAATACTGTCTGTACACAGTGCCAGTATTATCAAAAATGACAAAAAGTTACTTTTCTAAAACTTACCAACTGCAGCTTTAAGAAGTTTAAAACATCTGGAACAGTGGTAAACAAGCCTGGACGAGGACGCAAGGTTATTTTGCCACCTTGCACAGTGAGGAGAATGGTAAGAGAAATAAAAAGTTCTCCAAAGCTCACTGTTAAAGAATTGCAACAAATGGTAGCATCTTGGGGTCACAAAGTCTCCAAAACAACTATCAGGTACTATCTACATGCCAACAAGCTGTTTGGGAGGCATGCAAGGAAAAACCCTTTTCTCACTCACAATCATAAACGCAGACGTCTGGGGTTTGCTAAGCAGTACTGGGACTTCAACTGGGACCATGTGCTTTGGTCAGGTGAGACCAAGATAGAGCTTTTTGGCAACAAGTGCTCTAAGTGGGTCTGGCGGAACACAAAAAATGAGTTTGCAGAAAAGCACCTCATGCCCACTGTGAAGTATGGGGGAGGATCACTGATGCAGTGGGCCTGTTTCTCTTGTTAGGGTGAACCTTGTTAGGGTGCATGGCATCATGAACGCTTTGAAAAACCAGGAAAATTTAAATCTAAATCTGGTGGCCTCTGCCCAAAAGCTGAAGATGGGTCGTCACTAGGTCATTCAGCAAGATAATGACCCTAAACATGTGGCCAAATCTACACAGAAATGGTTCACCAGACACAGAATCAAGCTCCTCCCATGGCCATCTCAGGCCCCAGACCTCAACCCCATTGAAAACCTGTGGAGTGAGCTGAAGAGGAGAGTGCAGAGGAGAGGACCCAGGTCGCTGGATGATTTAGAGAGATTGTGCAAAGAGGAATGGTCGAAGATCCCTCCTTCTGCATTCTCCCATCTTCTGAAACATTATAGGAAAAGATTAGGTGCTGTTTTGTTGGCAAAAGGGGGTTGTACAAAGTAATAACATCAGGGGTGCTAATAATTGTGGCACACATTATTTGATGTAAAAGAGTTATTTCTTAATGTAGGATTTTTTTCCCGCTGAATAAATGCACTTGAATTAAAGGTTGGATTTTCCTCGTTTTTCACTGTGGCCCGATATTTTTTAGAAAAAAACTGAATTTATTAGAAGCTAAAGAACACAGCTTTACCAGGGATGCCAATAATTATGGAGGGCAGATGCCTTTATATATCTTTCAGGATTCATGGTGCTTTTAAGAACATAGAAGTATCCCACACCATATGCACTAATGCATCCCCATACCATCAGAGATGCTGGCTTTTGAACTGAACACTGATTACAAGAGGAATGGGCTTTCTCCTCTTTAGCCCGGAGGACACGACGCCCATGATTTCCAAAAAGAATGTCAAATTTGGACTTGTCTGACCACAGGACACTTTGCTACCGTCCATTTTAAATGAGCCTTGGCCTACAGAACACGGCGGCACTTCTGGATCTGTCATGGTTCTGGTTTTTGGTCATGCTCATGTTCTTGCTCTATGTTCATTGTTGTCTTTTATTTATTCTTTTTGGTTATTGTAATGACTCAGGTTTTAGTTAATTCCATGTCTCGGTTCAATTGCACTTGTCTCTCCCGTCTTGTGATCTAGTTGGTTCAGTCTGTCTTCCCTGTCTGACTGCTCACAGACTTCGGGTGGTTTAAATGAAGTCCGGTGTTCAATATATTCCTTTGAATCTCGTTTTCTTTCTTCGCCTTCTGTTCTGATTACAAACAAGACTAACATTTGTATTTTGTATTATAGTCTACTAACCCAACTAACTATGTATATATATATATATATATATATATATATATATATATTTGATTACTAAATTACTAATGAGCACTCTAGTTTAAGTTGTAAAGCTGCACCGCTACTAATAGACTAATTACCTCTCCGCAATCGCCCTGTTCTATTCTCCGCCCCTTGTCTATTGCTCTCCCAAAGCTTCAGCGAGAATCTCTGGAACGTGTTTAATCACTCTCCTGCTCTTGTTATCTGTGCATGTAGAACTCCTGGACCATAGGCCGATTGTGCGATTCCCGTTCGTATTTTGGCTCTCACCAATTTTAGTCGTTAGGGTTTTTCTCATGTGATTATCCCGAGGTAATTAGCCTCATTCCCCACAGCTGATCTCTGTATAGCATGTGACCTTTTCTGTGTGTATATTAGGAGTCTTTTCACTCACAGCTCTTGTCAGAACGTTGATCAATATTTCTTTGTGCAGAGTGCCTCGTATGCCATTGATTATTGTTTCGCTTCTACTGGATAGTCCGACCTTGATTCTTGCCATTGCCCTTTTTGTACTGTTTTTGTCTCTGGATTTTGACCTATTTTTGTATGACCACGAGTTCTGTGTTTGGATGCCCTGTGTATGACCATTGGCTTTGCCCATCGACTACGACTTTTTGCCTATCATTTTTGTACCTCTGCCCATCTGTCTTACTGGTTCTGACCCCTGCCTGTCTAGTCGACACTGTTTTTGGATTTCGTATTGTGGCTTGGCAATTCCTGTGTTTTTTGGCTTTGACTAGGACCCCAATAACAGCATACGTTTTTTGGATTTCCCTCTCTTGCATGTGGTTCCTGAACGTACTGTCACAGGACCATGCTTAACAATGGCTTCCTTTTTGCATGACAGAGTTTTAGGTGGCATCTGTGGATGGCACAGCGGACTGCGTTTACAGACAGTGGTTTCTTGAAGTTTTCCTGGGCCCATTTAGTAATGTCAATGACAGAATCATGCTGGTGTGTGATGCAGTGGCGTCTGAGGGCCTGAAGATCACAGGCATCCAGTAAAGGTCTTCGGCCTTTTCCCTTACGCACCATTTTTTACGAGATTTTTTCAGTTTCTCTGCATCTTTTGAAGATGTTACGCACTGTCGATGAGAGCTTCAAAGCCTTTGCAATTTGATGTTGAGAAACAGTGTTTTTAAAGTATTCCACAATTTTTTTACTCAAGCCCTCACAGATTGGAGAGCCTCTGGCCATCTATACTTCTGAGAGACTCAGCCTCTTTATGACATCTCTTTAACCCCTTTCTGCAGATGTAGATGCCCGCGTCTATAGACCTGCAAATTGGAAGTACGCTGTTACTGTACTCGATCACTAGATAGCACCCCCGGATCAGTTATTGAATGTTCACAAGCAAGCAGACCTCGAACGCGGTTCTGAATACGGTGAAGTTCACTCCACTCCCTGTTTTTCGAGAGCTGCATGAATTAAACTCCTCAGCTAAGCCTGATGTGCAAACTGGTCAGTATCCTTGCCCATAGTGTCGATTCAGCAGTTTAAAAAAAACGATATCTTGACACAGAAAAAATCGTTATCCTTTGTAGCAACCAGTTTAGCCACAGTGAGCTAACAGTATTCCAATTAGTAGTTCAGAAAAATCAGTTTTCTGAGGCAAAAAAATCGACAAGGTATTGATTCTCTCACATTCTATTGCCTATTACAGTAGTCCCATACAAAAAAATTTGTTGTTCCCTACCGTGGATTTACGCGTATATTCCTTCATTGACAAATCCAGCGCTTCCTTATATCCACCCGAGTACTGGCGTTGATAGCCAATCACTCAACCATACACTCAAGCTCTTCTGCGTGATTGTAGAGTTACACTTCATAGCCTCGTGAAGTTTCCCTGATAACAATGTATTGATTGGCTCGTTTCTTATCCAATTCCCGAGTGTTTAAACATTTTAGAGTAAGTGAAACACATTGATTGGACAAACACAGAGCACACAAACCAATGCGTATCAGCAGGCTCGGTTGTATCCTGTCTACGTTATGCACATTACGCGGCTAAAATAGACGGGATTTATAGAAAATCGGTTCGCAAAACTGGCCTTGAAGTGTTCAGTTACATTACAGGATTTAAATGAGAACGATATGCTCTATTGGAATTATTTCGAATGAAACAGGACCGGAGGGTTCTTGCTACTGGATACATCGATCTCTATTTTATACAGTCAATGTCTCTGGAGGAGGGATTCTCGAAAAAGGTCAGGCTGCTATTTTTGTTGGTTTTTTTTTTTCTGTTTCGGAATGTATATGTACTCAACAAAGTCGAATGTCGAGGTTTTTTTCCTGTTTAAAACGCGAACTGCCCGTGCATTTTGGTGTGGACCCCCGGTACGTTTATTGCACGTTTCTTTTGAATCGGGAGACGCAATGGATTTGATTTTCTCTGAAAGTGGAGTGTCTGTTCAGTTAAAATAAGGTATATTTCAGAATTCAGATATTACTGTGTTAGTGAGGTGTACTTGCTCCTTATAAGTGTTGAAATGGGTTTGTGAGCTTTGAAGAGGGGACTGGTAGCTTTCATTACAGGGTGAATATTCTGACCGTTTAATTAGCAGTTTATTTAATGCGTGTTTGTGCTGGCTTTGAAGAAAAATGGCCAAAACTCTAAACTTTATTATGGAGAAAAGGCATGTTTCATATTTGGAGAGGTTACTTGTGACCACTGATATTCAACTGCACTGATATTGATAAATTCATACTAAACTCAACCAGAAAATCATTCGTTCATATTAAATTTCATGCCTTAAAGCTTTAATTGTGTTAAATACATGATTTTTTTAATGATTTGACAGCAAATCATTTTGAGACTTTGGGGAGACACTTGGGTAGCTGTATAATTTGGCTAATAGCATGTAGGTAATCTAGAATGTAATGTTGAAGATGAATTCTACTTGTGCTCAAGGAGTTTATGATACCAGAAATGTATAGTTTTAAGCCCCAGCAGTTTTTCAATCGTCAGAATTATTTTTTTTGCAATATCAATGGTGAATTCTCATGAAGATTTTTTATGTTTGCTGCTCATTTTCTCTACCAAAATCATGAAAATAAACTGAAATACAATGTAATTCTAAATGCTGTAAGTGTCTTTCCTGAATTGAGCCACATTTTTCCTCTTTGTGAAGCTTAAATCTTGAATTATACAGCATTAAAGTGGGTAACCCATAAATAGCCAAATTTGGCTTCTGCACAAAGGGGTTAATAGTCAGTCATGTTACACACCTGATGCCAGTTAACTTAATTACATGGTAAATGTTCTTTCAGCTGAGTCCCCTATATATTAATTGCTTTTTCAGCCCTTTTTTGCCTGTGTCCCAACTTTTTTGAGACCTGTTGAAGCCAGAAAATTTGAAATATGCTCATTTTGTGGATAAAAATGTAAAATGTCTCAGTTTCAACATTTGAAATGTTATCCATGTTCTACTGTAAATAACATCTTGGGCTCGAAATTGGTAGACTAGGCGCAGACTCGGCGCAGGAGCGGCGAATGGGGGGGCTGCTGCGCCAACGGGGTGTGTCCATGCGTATGTTGCTATTTCGTGCCCGGTGTAGCCTGGCGCTAGTACTCTTCTGTCCCGCCTCTGTCCCTCCTGCCGGTACAAGTGGCAAAGAGGGAGGAAAAAAGCCTTGAGCGGGTTTAACACAGCACAGTCAAATCTTCACCAAACAAATCAGATCATCTCCTCACCTTTAAAGTGTTGAAATAAAGAAGCCTCTGCCTTATATCTGCATGATGCGCTAATGTTGCATTTTACTTTGCAGCTTCAGGCATGTTTTCTGCACCGCTTACATCAATATTAAGCATTACGAATATGAGTTAGCTGGCTAGCGATGGCATTCTCGAATTATTATCATTAGCGAACTTGAATGGAATTTCAAAACGAAACTACATCAGATCATTCAAACTTACGAAGTTGGAATGAAATATAACGCTTGCTCATTTATTTCTTCTGCCTGCTTCATTGAGAAGGGAAACAATGGATAGTGTGTTCCTATTATCACACGCTGTTGCTGTTTAAAATTTTGGGATTACCATGCATGGAAAACAATGCAAGATAGCCTACGTTACACATTAATTTTCAATATGTGATCTTAACTCAGAACGAGATCATAGCAATCAGGCTGTATTCCTTTCCCCGACTAAAAAAGATAAAACCTAAGTGACAATAATAGTAGTATTAAGCTGCTTGCACACTGGACGTGAAACAAATTTTTCACACGACAAATTGCGTTGCTGAGTTGAACGCAGTGTCTATTTGTCTACTTGAAAAATTTGAGCTTTTATGGCTTTCGGACATGGGATGTTTTAGGATCTCTGTCCGACAGTCGCTAAATTCATCATAAATGCACAAAGTCCCGCGCCAATGTCGACTTACATTATTGTACAGAGCTTGAACAGAAACATTGATTGAAATTCGGTACTCATCTTGATGAACTGAGTCCTCTTATCAAAACATTCACGTTTAATATTCAAAAGATTCTGTAGATATGAAGAAATTAAAAACAATAATCGACTGTCGGACACAGAGTTATATTGAAACCATCCAACTGTCGGACATGGAGATACATTAAAAACCTGTCCGACTTTCGGACACGTAGTACATCGAAAGTCAATGCATTGACTTTGACTGTCATCAGTCGTGTGAAATTTCGATTCGCGTCCAGTGTGCAAGCGGCTTTACTGAGCATAGAATGCAAGCATTATATAGGCAGTTTGTGGTTGGCTGAGAAAGATGTGAAGTCGTTAGTTTGCATCACTGATTCAGCTGCATTGATTAAGCCAGGTCAAGTTTCCATTACGCGAGCCAACTGCCTTTGATCTGTGCCTTTGACAATCGATATAGATACTATAATTTATGTCCTGATTCTGATAGTTACGTTAAATAGTGGTTGCTGTAATTATTTATTGCATTGAAATGTCCCTGACATTCTGGAAGCCTGCCTGTGAGGTTTCGTTGACGTGTGTGCACTGTGCGCCGGTCAGCCAAATTACCACTGCACAGAAAGTAAACCAGGTTGGAGCTGGCGAGCTTTCTGCGCAACTTCTGCGGAGACTTTGTCTACGAAATTGTCACTGCATCTTGATGAATATGTGACACCTCCCCCTACTACGGCGCCACACTAAAAGTGGCTGCGCATGGTGTTGCACTGCAAAAAATTACCACTGCGCGGGCTGTACCGGATGAAATTACCACTGCGCGGGCTGCGCCAAGAAATTAGAGCCCATCGACTTATGTGATCTAAAAGTCATTGCATTTTGATTTTATTTACAATTTACACTTCGTCCCAACTATTTCGGAATTGGGGTTGTAGAATTTCTCAGCAAAACATGCAGCCATCTAGAACTAAAAAACTTCCCAGTATTTTTCTGTAATTTTTTAACCCAGAGATTTATACAATGGTCAATTTTAGTTTCTGTAGCAACTGAATTGCAAAAATGTAATCCTCTACCATAATATGATGCTCCCCCCCATGTTTGATTGTGCTCGCCTTCATTCTGCATTGAGACTGAACAGTATAAAGAACAAGGGCAAACATGACTGACTGCAAAAAAATGATAGCAAAATAGAAAAACTGGAACCAATCTCATTGTAGCTGTGTGTTATTCCACTCTCAAGATAATCAACAGGGGCCATCTAACATCAAAGAAATTCTCAAAGCTGAATGAAGGAATATGTGTATAAAATAACACATTCATTAACAAGATGTAATTTTTGTGACAGCTATATAAAGCGCAAAGCTGGGCTCCGCTGCCATTGCCGCGCTCACTGCTGGAAAGCCTTCAGCACCTTGGACAACAGCCGCCTCATTAGCAGGTACACACCAAGAGCACTGACTGATAATGAAACCTCCACTGTGAACAAACACAGAATTCTGTATTTTCTAAAATTCAGCTACACCATATTGCTGCTCGTGGATGTCCTCCCATTTTAATTGAAAACACAGCACTGCCGCGCATAATGGGTATTGAACACTTTGAGCATGTTCTCTATTTAGAGTAGTGTAGACTACACTGGAGATTGAATAGGTATATACTTTAAAAGACCACTGTCCAATACAGTGGGGGAAATATTTGAATTCTGATTAATAAGTGAGTGCCAGTTAATTCAACAGGAAACAAAGTGGAAAAGCCATATAGGACTCATGTGTTTTGACAAAAGCCACATTCAATTGATTTTCTTTAGATCAATGTCAAAGGACCTAAAACCTTTACAGGCTTCTACGATATTTATTTTCTATCCTTCAATAATGGGTCAATACACAAAAAAAAAAAAAACTCAATCAGAGACAATTAGCTTTCTAAAATTCTGTAAATACATTTAGAACAGATTCTGAATATTCCTTATGATGGCAAACATTCACAGCTTTTGGATAAAATCATAGCGGGCAGGAATAAAACAGCACTGTTTTGGAAAATAAACCAGCAGAGCTCTCCAAACCCCTGCACACACTGCAAAATCATATTGCTGTGACTAAGGGCAACAGATGTATTGTGAATAAAACTCACATCACCTTGAAGTTATGAGTGACAGCACACAGATACAGACTCCAGCCTGACGCAGAAAGGGAGAAGGCTACTGTCAGACACTAATATCAAACATTGTGAAGAGAAACATTAGATTACCAATCAACAACACTTCTCTTTCTACAAGAGCACAGCTTGCAGACAGGCTGAGAGGAAGGAACTGATTCAAAGCTACTTGCTTCCAGCTGCTACAAATATTGAGGTGTTCCAAAATATGATTTTACCAAGCATGCAGTGGCAAAAAGCCAATAAAAATGCAAAAAGAGAAACTCTCCAATTTAATAAACAATTGTTCTCTTCCTGCGCAATAATTTACATGTCATAAACAAACACTGCATACAAGAACACTTTCAAATTTAACTCCACCGTGGTTCTGAAAAAGCACAGTAAAATTATTCACTTAAAAGGGAACTATCAGTCTTTACCATATAGCTAAAGAAAAATATTCCCCTCAGAGAAATGTCTTGGGCAATTTGCTATTCCAAAAACAACGCCGAAACCCTGAATAAGCACAGGACACTGCCCCCTGATGTCAGGATAAGAGCAGCAGTCCACATAGCAGAAAAATGGCCCTGAGCTATGGCATTTGAAGCTCCCCTTCGGGCACAAGTTCCCTGCTCAATTGCGCACATACCATGATGATGAAGGCACTTTGAAGAACAATATCCAAGGATATGAATCCTTCTAAGCTGTCTAACTCACTTCCACCAAAGCCTTTCTCCTTTGTGAGAGAATCGACACTGGATGAAGCTGCACTAGAATACCAATAAAAAAAAAACCTGAGGCAGAGTAAAGAATTTGATACGGAAACACACAGATGCATACATACAAAGCACACGCACGCACACATGAACACTCAAACAAGCATTATTAATGCAAAAAATATTGGTACCCTTCATGAACCTGAGCAGTAATAAATATTTAGAATTACCAAAATGTACTTTGAATTATATTATGTCTTTTGGGCTTAAGTTCATGGGGAAGCCAAACACGTATTTTTATTCAATGACAAACACATACACAAAAAAAAAAGACCAACGGAGTGATATGTTTTTTCTCCAAAGGAAGTGTTTCAGAATTACTGATACCCCAAAGCCCAATGATCTACCATCATGTTTTGCTGTGGGTATAGATGAAAAGAAATACTGGTGCTGGTCAACGAATTAGAATAATTTGAAATAGCGCAATCTTTAAATTTTCTTGATGCATTTTTTGCGCAGAAAGCAAATCAGGTGTTCACCGCGCCTGTCCTACTTGTTAGAGTATTCACAAAACTCCTGTAAAAAATTTGCTCAGCTGAGCAGTCCAAAAGGCCCATTTAGGCCATATAACTGTGACAATGTTGTTTTATTGAATTAGAATAATTGAGAAACCGTTTCGCTGAATTAGAATAATTTTTATTATAATTAGAATCATCACTTTCTCAGTATTTTGTGGCTGCCCCCTTGGCTTGTATGACTGCCTGAAGTCTCCGCGGCATCGATTTGACCAGCTTGTCACAAGTTTCCGCACACACAGCTTCCCAGGCACTGGCGATGTTCTGCTTCAATTGGTCCAGCGTAGTCAGCTTTCTGTCACGAATTTTCCGCTTGACGATGGCGCAAAGGTTTTCAATAACATTGAGGTCAGACGAGTTGTTCGGCCATGCCAAAACTTCAAGCTTTTTTTTGGCGAACCAATCTTTGGTCGACTTTGGCGCATGAGCCGGTGCAAGATCCTGTTGAAATACAGGGTCTTCTTCACCAAACTGTCCCTCAACAGTCGGAATCAGGAACGTTTCCAGAACATCTTGGTATACGATAGCCTTGACAGTCTTCTTGAGGAAGCAGAGTTTCCCTACACCCCGAGCGGACATGCATCCCCAGACCATAACGCTCTGAGGAGACTTGACGCATCTTTTTACGCACTCGTGGTTGTAGGTTTCGTCACCACAATGCTAGACACGAGGACCTTGGTCACCGAAGGAGATGCAAAAGCGTGATTCGTCATTGAAGACCACTTTCTGCCAGTCTTCAGCAGTCCACTCGCCGTTTTCTTTGGCCCACTTCAGCCGTTTCTCCATTTGTTTCTTGTTCAGCATCGGTTTTTCCTGCTGGAACGCGAGATTTGAAGCCAAGTTCGCGCAGATGACGGTAAGTGGTTGATCTCGAGACTTTAGCGCCGGTCTGCTCGTTCCACAAGTCGCAGAGCTCAGAAGTGGACATGAACTGGTTGCTGACTGCAATCTTTCTCAGCTGCTTGTTGTCACGAGCTGAAGTTTTTCGGACGCCGGAACAGTTGGTGCGCTTGCTGCAGTCTTTCTTTAGAGCTTTGCAGATGGAAGACTGGCTGATGCCGAGCTGCTCAGCAATTTTAGTTTGGGTCAAGCCTTGTTAGCGAAGGGCTTGAATTTGAGTCACTATTCCGGTTGAGAGGTCGCGCTGCTGACCCATGATTGATTTTACAACTTAGAAATTCTACTCAACCCTGACTTTATACTGCACAGTGAACACTCTTCACAGAAAACAAAAATTCGAGCACTTATTCTAATTCAATGAAATGACTTGTGAATTATTCTAATTCAATGAAACAACAGTGTCACAGATAAATGGCCTAAATGGGCCTTTTGGAAAGCTCAGCTGAGCAAATTTTTTACAGGTAGCGAGTTCTGTGAATACTCTTAACAAGTAGGACAGGCACGGTGAACACCTGCAATGTTTTCTGCAGAAAAAATGCATCAAGAAAATTTAACGATTGCGCTATTTCAAATTATTCTAATTCGTTGACCAGCACTAGTAGATGATCATTTGGATTTTCTTTGCCACCCTTCCCATCCTCACTGTGCATGCAAGCAGCATGCACATGTAACCACTTCCTCACATAAATTCATTTCAGATTTTTTTTTCCTTTTTGCTTATTGCCTGGATTGTGCCCAGATGTAATCTCAACAGTTTATGGATTTTTCTCTGCCTGATTTATGTAGGACAACTATTTTTTTTCTTTCTTGAGGAAGAAGCTCTTTAAGTTTTTCCCATGGTAATGACAGACAAGGGGCTTTCACATGCACGCAACTTTATTTACGCCCTGTTTGAACACAAAATGGAAAGAGGCAGTGATATAGATTCTGGCAACTACAACCAAACTCTTAAAAAAATTTTATTTTACTCTTCATGCTGGGTTTCACTGTCATCGTGTTATTTCATGTCATCGTGATTGATAGGCTGAAAAATTGGGTTGGGCTCTCTGGGACGGTCCTGAAATGGTTCTCTTCCTATCTGTCGAACAGAAAATTTTTGGTTTCTATCAGTGAACATGTATCCTCCTCTGTACTGCTTCCTTCAGGTTTACCTCAAGGCTCCATACTTGTGCCTATATTTTTTACATTTATATGCTACCTCTGAGTTTTATTATTTGTCAGCATAAAATAGCTTTTCACTGTTATGCTGATGACACGCAGTTGTATATTTCAGAAAAATCCACTGATTCCAGGGTCATTCCAGCCCAACTCAACCAATATTGAAAAAGTATTCATGGGCACCATCTCAGATTTGGCTGAAAATCACACCATATGTTCACCTATAGAAGCAATGAAAAACCTCCAAATTTCGAGTCAAATCTCATTTTAAGTGCCACGTCCCTTTTTCGGCCCCGCGAATCGTCACGTTCATTTTCATCCGTTTTTTGAGGCCTAAAACTTGAGTTCTATACTAGATACATGCCTAGATGGTATTCTGACAGATTCTGGACTCCTCTTTCAGAATCTGCTGTCAAAATTGGGCCAGGAGGTGTAAATCAAAAGTTATAGGCATCTCAAAACAGGATTTTTGTTGGGCCGGATTTATATTTTTCACTTTTTGACCAGCCGCTTGGTCGATGACCATGTAGATGGTACCTCAGAGTAATAAAACTTTCACAACTTAAAGATATATGTCTGAATTATGCCTGGTGTGAATTAGAACACCTCGACTCAACTGCTTCATAGTTTACTGCGCAAGGGAAAAGATGCCGTTTTCCGGGTCCTAGGCATGTACATTTTCCAATTTACCCATTTCTAGGCATGTATCTAATATAGAACTCAAGTTATAGGCCTCTAAAAATGGATGAAAATGAACGTGACGATTCCCGGGGACATGGCACTTAAACTTTGAGGGGCCATAAAATACAAACCACTTGAAGACTTAACTCGAAACTTGGACGTTTTTCATTGCTCCTATAGGTGAACATATATTGTGATTTTCAGCCAAATCTGAGATGGTGCCCATGAAGGCACTGGTTGAATTGGGCCGGAATGTTGGTTTTGTATGACTGTAACTGATGTACAAAATTGGTTATCGGATAAAATCCAATCATCACTTAGACCTCTTGCTTCTAATATTAGGTCATCTTCCCAAAATCTTGGTGTGATATTTTTTTTTTTTTTTGAAGCCCGCCACCACCCCCCCTCTTTGGAGGACATCTTTGTTTTTATTTTCAGATGAGAAAATGCAAATTAAACAACAGAATGAGATTTGTTAAAAAAAAAAAGAACAAAATATAGTACATTAAAGAGAAATAAGGGAAATAAAAGAAAGAAAAAATATAATAATTAGAAGAGAAGAGATAACTCAACTTCAATTCCAGTAGATAAGTGCATGTAAATTAAGCATTGGTGAATGAAGTATGTAACAGATAGGACCACGTGGGGGGTAAGGGCCTGTATCAATGGCAGATGAGTGGATGTTTATTGTGTGAGGCGCGGGCTTTAACACATACATAAAAGGACCCATAAACAGACAGACAAACAGATAAAATGACGGACAAAAGTTGATAATTTAGTGTAAATGTGTGTGTGTGTGTGTGTGTGTGTGTGTGCGCATGTGTGAGTGTATGTGTACATGTACACAGGTATATCTTCGTAATAGTCGTGACATATTTATATTATAGTTGATAGTTATAATAATTATAATCAAAAATAGTTATTGTGATAGGAATTGTTATGGGAGCAACAGCTTTTTTTTTTTTTTTTTAAGTGGAACTATTGACGACGGCGCAGAGACGACGACAGCAACAACAATCAATAATAATAATAATAATTTAAGAAGGCAAACGCCCTGTGACCCCCACCACCCCCGGCCCCCCCGGCCAACCCCCCACCCCATCCCGGACGCCACTCACCGCCCTGCCTGCCCCTTCTCCCCCCCCCTCTTCCTTTTTCCCCTTTTCTTTTCTCCCCCCCCCCCCCCCCCCCTTTTGGGGGGGTGGGGGGGTGGGGGGATGTGACTCAGCTGGTGTGGTGCATTAAAAAAGTGAGGAATGTGACGTGAAGCCAACCAAAGGCAGCCCCTCCGCCCAGCCCCACTCGCCCTATTCTTTCAGTGTGTTCTTTCCCTTCCTTTTCCTCCCTCCCTCTCCATCTTCTTCACACTGGACATGGTGTATAACAGAGAGAGAGAGGGGAAAAAAAGGGGGAAAAGGCATGTAAGCTGGCATTAGCCCAGGTCTGTTCTATCATTTGAAGAAACGGAAAAAATGATTCATGCTTTTATCACATCAAGATTAGACTATTGCAACCGATTATTTACTTGTCTGAATAAGACATTTTTGAACAAACTGCAAGTGGTTCAAAATTCAGCCGCAAGATTGCTCACTAAAACAAATAAAAGACCCCACAATACTCCAATTTTGGCATCTTTGCACTGGCTGCCAGTCCAATTCCAAATTGATTTTAAAATTTTGTTAACGACCTTCAAAAGCACTCCATGGCATGGCACCAGAATATATAAGTGAGCTTTTAAATCTTTACTGACCTAAAAGATTGCTGAGATCTTCCAAGCAAGCATTATTGGCTGTTCCAGAGTCCAAGTTAAAAATAAAAGGTGATCAAGCCTTTTCAGTTAAGGCTCCATGACTCTGGAACAGCCTCCCAAACAATATTAGAAATGCAGAGTCTTTATCGTCTTTTAAATTTCTTTTAAAGACTCTCTTTTTAGGCTTGCTTTTGCTGATTGAACGGTTTAAATTCTTTCATTATGGGAGTGTTTACATGTATATCTCCTTTTATTATCCTAATTCTTCCTATTTTGATGTTTAATTCCCTACTTCCTCCATTTTGTTTTATTGCTTTTTTGTACATGTATTTTACCTGTTTGTGAAGCACTTTGTGCTGTATAGCTTGAAAGGTGCTTTATAAATTTATATTATTATTATTATTATTCACTGGAAAAAAAATGTTTGAGAGTGAATAATTTTGAGTTTTTGAGGAAATTAGTATCAGTAAATATACTGCTGATCACTTTTTTCCATTTAAAATGATTATAAGAGTTGATTTGAGCAGTTTCACCAAACAACATTATTTGACGTTTTAACTCGTGAATATAATTTTGAATTGACAATACATGCCCATTTAAAACCTGATGACAGCAACAAACTCCAAAAAAGTTGCCATTAGGGATTATTTAGGGCAAATAATGATGAGACGAGTTTTAATGACAAGTTGATGAGAACTAGGGGAGGTAAACATGGCATAGTATTAAAGGAGCTTCCAATAAAGGTCCCTCAAGTGCAAAGATGGGTCAAAGCACACCAGTTTGCCAACAGACACGAGCTTAATCCATCACTTTGAGAAAAATGTTGCCCTAAGACAAACAGTAGGATTTTGGACACCCGCAACAGAATCTGGTAGAACCTCAGTGCAGAAAGAGAAAGGCCAAAAACCACCCCTGAATGAGCATGATCCTCTAATCCACGGACATCATTATTTTAAAAACGATAATGCTAATTTAATGGATATCATGTTGCAGGCTCGGATATACTTTAGCAGACCTTTTCCAGTCAACTCTGTCTTATCCAAGTAAAGTGCTATTAAGTCAAAACTGTCAAAAAGTACTGCCAACTTCGCTGGGCTTGGTATCATCTGAGATGAACATCTGTACAGTGGAAGCGTGGTCCAAGAGATTTTTGAAAAAAAAAAAAAGGAAAACGGCCATAGTGTTCTTCAGACTGAAGATAACAAGGACAACCCAAGCTGTTATCAGCTGCAGGTACAATAGCCAACATCTGTCATGGCATAAGGGTATGTCAATTGTTACGACCCGAATTTGTTATGACACTTATGACAGCAAGGGATAACAGACAAAATTTTAAAACTCAAACAGATTTAATTAAACAAAGACCAACACAAACCTACAATTTATTCTACTGACCAAGATTGATAATATACAAGAAAAAAAATATTTACAAACCCTTGAGATGGGGTTGCTTGGTGATGTTCCGGGTGAGAAAAATTCTCCAACACAGGCAAAAATCCACAAAAAGCTTCACAGGTCTTGAAAAGAGTGACAGGTCTGGTCAAATGTATCCTTCTCCTTGCAATTTCTCCTACTACTTTACTCTCTTAATTTTTCTCCTTATATACTCTTTTGCAGCCCCCTCCCACCTTTTAGACTTTTTTTTTATTCTCTGGGACTTTCCTTCTCAGACATGCCCAAGACATGCCCAAACCTAGCTCCAGACTTGGCTTAACAAAAAAAAAAGGTCAACACTGCCATCTAGTGGCTTCTTTCCACATTACACAATGCACATGACATGGTTGACGAACACATTTGTGAAGTCCCTGCATTTTTCACCGAGACAATATCAAACTACAAGTACGTTCTGTACGTATTACTAGAACATGGCTGTGTAAGCAGACAGTGTGAGTGTTAGACTGGCCTGCCAGTGGAAATGCTCTGACACCAATTGAGAATAAATATACATGTTACGAAGTGAAATGTGAGCCAACAAAGGCATAATGGAGGAATAGGGGATTTCTGCTTGACTGGTGTCTTCAGAGCCCAAACGCTTGATGAGTGTGATTGAAATCCAAGGTTATGTGACACAGTGGTAAAACAGCCGACTGTGCCACCTTTTTTGGACTCTTGTTGTCACATTACATTTTTCAAAAAGCAATTAAATGCTAGACATGTAAGAACGTCACATAAAGTGTTGTTGCACTGTTTTCCAAATAGTGCAGAGCGAATCGCTTGTGTAAATCCGTTCTTTTTGATTTTATTAGCATTTTCCAGTATGTATGAACTTTTTCAGAATTGGGGTTGTATTCGAGTTGCCGACAAGACCACGGACACACGCACATCGGCAGGACTTATAAAGAAAGAGCCGAAGTTTAAAAAGTGTGTTTTTGAATTAAATTCAAACAGCTGGAACAGAACGGCAGAAAAGCTCTGCGATGCCCAATCGATGCGCTTCACCTTGGCTCGCGGGTCGAGAAGAAAAGCAGATATACCAAGCAAAAACACGTCTATCATCATATTGTGATAAAAGCATTCGTAGGCGTTGGAGAGCATTCCCACTGTAAATGGCATACGGCCCCTGCTCACCCTCCTCACCTCTGTGGGCTGTTATTCATACGCCCACAATGTATCTGTGCATCTGTGCGGGCAGCAGAACAGTGAAGCATTCATCTCTCATTCTCTCCGCTCAGATATAACCCCAAGGTCCTGATTTAATAACTGCTGCAGTCTACCAAACCTGAATGTTGTCCTCGAGAGAAAAATGTGGGGAAGAAAATAGTTGTTATTCAGCTGTAAGCAAACGAAAAGCTGAGCCAAACCATTAGTACAGTTCCTACAGCTCAATATTTGACTGATGCATACAGTCACCTCTGCACAAGCTAGCTGTTCGAGCTCCAGAGAAGCCAGGCTATAAATACTACAGGCTATTCATTACAGGCAGGGGGGGTGCAGACGAAGCTGGCGTTAGCACTTGCCTCAGTATTATCGTATTGTATTCAGGTAACATTGAAAAGGTAGCATATGAATGTAAAGAGAATGCGACAGTACCTTCTTGGTGGGGGCGAGTGCGGGGTGGAGGGTGGGAGGGGAATGTTTAGACTGTGATTACAGCTCAGGCAAAAGTCACCTTCAGAAGGCTTCCTTCCTCTGGCTATCAATGACCTAATCCAATGCCGTGTTTAATTGTGCAATCCTCCAGCTACTAATTATAATTATGATAATGCATAGGACTGTAGCAATTGCACTTTGCGATCTGATTGTGGATACATGTTGAGTCGTTACACCTCAAGATTTGATTATAATTTAGATTGGACTCGTTACACTGAAGGATTTGATTATGATTAAGATTACATGCATTAGATATCTGGATTTGATTGCTGCTTTGGTAGGAGCATAACACGAGGAGATTTGTGTTAATTGGATAAGATGACTCCGTTGCTCTTTTGATCTGGTCGCCGGGAACATGCTCCTGACTCCATTCCATAGCCTTACGTTATTTGGTATCAATGCTGAACTCTGTGCGGCTACCAAATGTTAGAACACCTGAATTGGGGTATTTAAACTGCAACATGTTGAAAGTAATTTTCTGAATAAACGCAACCTGATTTATCTCAGTTTTCATATTTTGCAGTTAACAGCTTGAAAATAAAAAATGATCTGGCCGTTCACCACTGATTTTTTTGAGGAGTATACACATATTGGTTTTCCAAAAATGAAATTAGATATGATTTATTACATTTTTCGTCGTCAATACCTTCATTCTCGCTTTCTCTCTGTATCTCCTCCCTCTCCCATTCATTTTCTTGCCCATGTTTTTTTGCCATCAATACCAGGGCTCTCACAAATTCAGTCTGAGCAGTTGGTCTGGATTAAATTTAGTGACATTTAGAGCATATAACCAGGAAAATGTAAAATAGACCAGGTGGGCTTGGACACCGCAGTCACACTGCACGCAGGCAGGGTGTCTTATGACAGGGCGTGGGGTTCATGGCACAGGGCTCATGCCAAACCAGCCTTCAGTCATGACAGAAAGAACCAGTGTTTCCAAGGTAACCAAATGCCTCCAGCCTTCTCCACTAATGGAAATTCATTTTCAGACTGACTGGAAGTTAATGACGGGCAAACCAAAATAAAGGATATTTGATGATAGAGTTTTATTGAGCAAGGGGCACTTAACGCCGTGAGAGGCACAATAAAACTTTATGAGAGACAGGAACGGTAGCGGGATTTCGGCAAACGCTGGAATAAAATCTGAGCGAAAACCACAGATCTAGTTTGAAACAACTGAATAGAACACAGCAACACTTATTCTCATAAGAAGCTTATTTGAGAACGGCATGTGGACTGGTGAACTTCATTATTAACACAGAGAATGTGACAACTGGGGACAACTGAAAAGCTGGGTTAGATTAACACATTTGTGTCATGACTATAAGCAGTAAAGCATAAAACCTTTCAAGTTAAGTGCTGAGCTGCATTTTTCCTTATAGCAATTCATATTCTGTACACTGAAATGCGGGGTATACTATATCACTACTTAATTTCCTTTTTTTTTTAAGCAACATTGCAAAAATTTGGCTTTGGAGAGTCATTTATGAACTGGGTTAAAATTCTATACTCTGCACCTTCAGTCACAGTTACCACCGATGGACTATTTTCACAACCTTTCACTCTGCACAGGGGGACGAGGCAGGGATGCCCCTCTCTCCCCTCTGATTCACCATATTCATCCAGCCTCTGGCTGCAGCCGTCCGCCAAAACAACATCATTAAGGGAGTCCAGACACAAAACATACACCACAAAATTAGTCTTTATGCTGATGACATTTTACTCTTCATTCAAAATCCACACTCATCCCTTCCAGAGACAATTAAGCTCATAGAAACATTCCCTAGCATCTCCAACTACTCTGTTAACTGGCATAAGTCTTCCATCCTCCCTTTGCAAAGTAATAACCGGGATATGACAGCCTGCACTTCACCTATTCCTTCATGCACAAATCATATCACATATTTGGGTATTAACATCTCCCCCAGGCTATCAGAACTGTTCAATATCAACTATACTCCATTGCTTAAAACAAAAACAGACAACCTCCTCCGTTGGATGAATCTACCACTCTCCTTAACAGGCCGAATCGCAACAGTTAAAATGTCAGTGCTTCCAAAAATTAATTTTCTTTTTGCTGTGATTCCAGCCCAACCTACACTCTCATGGTTCAAATCTCTTGATTCAATTATAACAAAATTCTACTGGAAAAGTAAAACGTCAAAAATCAAACCAACAACTCTACAAAAACCAAAGACACAAGGAGGCCTTGCAGCACCAAATTTTCATCACTACTATCTATCAAATCAACTACAATACATATTCAAATGGATCCATCCCCAACAATCAGACACTATGTGGTTAGACCTAGAACAGACACTTTGTAACAGAATTTTCACTTCTGATTTACCATTTCTGAGTCAATCCATTAAAACCCACCCCTGTTTTAAAACATTGACAATATCTACGACCCTGATAGCCTGGTGGAAATTCCACAACATCACAAACTGTACACTAGGTCCATCTAAACTCACTCCAATTTGGTACAACCCTGACTTTCTCAGCAACAAGAAACCGCTCTACTTTCGCACATGGTCTGATAAAGGAACCACTCACTTGAGACACATTTTCCAGCATAATACTCTTGCCCCATTAACCTGCCTGGTCCAGGAGTACGGCATCAGGAGCAATCAATTTTTGGAATATTTACAGCTTAAATCATCAATTCATGCCGCAAGAAATATCACAACCACCAACCTCGACCTCCCAGCAGCATGCTTAGACCTCAACAATATTCGTTCATTCAAAAAACTCCTTTCTAAAATATACAGAATAATTGTGCAGTCTGATAATTCATTTTCACTTCCTACCACAAAATGGGAGAGAGACCTGTGAATTGCTCCTGATGCCGACTTCTGGAGCCAAATCTGCAAAAATATCTATATCATGTCAAAAATTCAAATCTACAACTAATTCAATACAAGGTACTCCATATAACTCACTACACTAGGCATAAAATGTTTAAAAACGGGGTTCCCTCCAGGCACTTGTACAAACTGCACCCAAAACATCTCAGACACCTACATTCACGCTATTTGGTATAGTACATCGGTTCAGAAATTCTGGAGAGATGTCACTAAATCACTCTCAGTCCTCTTGGGCTGCCATATCCCTTTATCCCCATCATTCAGCTTATTTGGTGACACATCAAACACAAATTTAACTAAAACAAACAATAGCTTACTCCTCATTGCCCTAGCTGTCGCCAAGAAAACCATTCTCATGAACTGGAAATCGAAAAACAATAGAAATATTGCTCAATGGAAAAACTTACTCTTGGATTACATTTCTTTTGAACACCATACACAACACCCTGCTATAGAACCCCACTCCATCTGGTCACCAATCATTAACTTCCTACTAACCTGATCCAGCCATCTCCTTCAATACAACAGCATTTTTTGCCGTTCTATTCCCGAGAACCAATCGTAATCTAATCCTTACCCTGCACCGAATGTTGGCTCGAACATTTATCTTTCTTTCTCACTCTAAAACAATTTACTGACTATTGTCCCCCAACAAACACACTCATATGTGCACACACTTAGTACAAAACCCAAAACCAGTGAAGTTGGCACGTTATGTAAATCGTAGATAAAAACAGAATGCAATGATTTGCAAATCCTTTTCAACTTATATTCAATGGAATACACTGCAAAGACAAGATTTTTAATGTTCAAACTGAGAAACTATTTTTTTTGCAAATAATCATTAACTTAGAATTTAAAGGCAGCAACACATTGCAAAAAAAGTTGGCACGGGGGCCTTTTTACCACTGTGTTACATCGCCTTTCCTTTTAACGACACTCAGTAAACGTTTGGGAACTGAGGAGACCAATTTTTGAAACTTTTCAGGTGGAACTCTTTCCCATTCTTGCTTGATGTACAGCTTAAGTTGTTCAACAGTCCGGGGTCTCCGTTGTCGTATTTTACGTTTCATAATGCGCCACACATTTTCAATGGGAGACAGGTCTGGACTACATGCAGGCCAGTCTAGTACCCGCACTCTTTTACAACGGAGCCAAGCTGTTGTAACACGTGCAGAATGTGGCTTGGCATTGTCTTGCTGAAATAAGCAGGGGCGTCCATGTAAAAGACGTTGCTTGGATGGCAACATATGTTGCTCCAAAACCTGTATGTACCTTTCAGCATTAATGATGCCTTCACATATGTGTAAGTTGCCCATGCCTTGGGCACTAATACACCCCCATACCATCACAGATGCTGGCTTTTGAACTTTGCGCCTATAACAGTCCGGATGGTTCTTTTCCTCTTTGGTCCGGAGGACACGACGTCCACAGTTTCCAAAAACAATTTGAAATGTGGACTTGTCAGACTACAGAACACTTTTCCACTTTGCATCAGTCCATCTTAGATGAGCTTGGGCCCAACGAAGCCGGCAGCGTTTCTGGGTGCAGTTGATAAATGGCTTTCGCTTTGCATTGAAGAGTTTTAACTTGCACTTGCAGATGTAGCGATGAACTGTAGTTACTGACAGTGGTTTTCTGAAGTGTTCCTAAGCTCATGTGGTGATGTCCTTTACACACTGATGTCGGTTTTTGATGCAGTACCGCCTGAGGGATCGAAGGTCACGGGCATTCAATGTTGGTTTTCGGCCTTGTTGCTTACGTGCAGTGATTTTTCCAGATTCTCTGAACCTTTTGACGATATTACGGACCGTAGATGATGAAATCCCTAAATTTCTTGCAATAGTTCGTTGAGGAATGTTGTTTTTAAACTGTTCGACAATCAGCTCACGCATTTGTTCACTAAATGCTGACCCTCGCCCCATCCTTGTTTGTGAATGACTGAGCATTTCAGGGAACCTGCTTTTATACCCAATCATGACACCCACCTGTTCCCAATTAGCCCATTCACCTGTGGGATGTTCCAAATAAGCGTTTGATGAGCATTCCTCAACTCTCTCAGTCTTTTTTGCCACTTGTCCCAGCTTTTTTGAAACATGTTGCAGGCATCAAATTCCAAATGAGCTAATATTTGCAAAAAATTACGAAGTTAACCTGTTCGAACATTAAGTAACTTGTCTTTGCAGTGTATTCAATTGAATATAGGTTGAAAAAGATTTGCAAATCATTGTATTCTGTTTTTATTTACGATTTACACAATGTGCCAACTTCACTGGTTTTGGGTTTTGTACTTAATTTCCAACATATGTCAAAAATGCTGACCACTAGTACACTATCTTAATCAATATCTGTCTTAAATATGCCCCTGGTTAAATGGAGCTGTGTCACGATTACTGCACAAGCTCACAAGTCTGAACAAAGAAAATCGCCTCAACTGCAAGTCAATATCTGGAAGATATTTTCTGCTTCTGTGATTATTGGCAATGGCACCAACTTACATTTTTGTATCCCTTGGCTAAAGCTTAACACAGCGCTTTGAATGCCAGAGCAACTAAAGTACCATGCAAAAATGAAGACGGATTGGCAAGGATGGAATCTGATTATGACTTGCAATTAAGCAGATTCACTTTCTTAGATGTACGTCCTGAGCATGTGCTGTGATCGTGACACAGCTCCTTTAAACTCTAAACTCTTCAAAGAAAGCCTTTGTTAAAATAACAATAATACAAAATAAATAAATCTATTTGACACTGGTTTGAAAATATGCGGTAACAAACATAATAAAAAAAAAACCTGCTCAATGGATGGATTTGAGGAGCCACGATTTTGTTGTGGATGGTACTGAAGGCCAAAGAGCCATGTGAGAGGAACTCAAGCCAATGGAGCATGTTATCTAACACCATGCTGCGGCAGACAGGATACCCTGAAAGCATGAAAAAATGAAAAGACAGAAACCAAGGAGAGGGACACAGAATTACACTGTTTTTCAGTATTCAACGCCGCAATAGTTCAGGAGTGAAGCAGTACCACAGAGATGATTAATTGCAGTACATATGATCAACAGCAGGCAATGTCAGGGACCTGATCCGATCCATCCAAACTTCTCAGAGCGAAAGAACAAAAGCACATCAAAGATTCCCATGTATTAGTACAGACACAGAGTGGAATAACCAGCATAAAAAAAGACTCTGATAGTTCTTTTTAATCTTCACGCGCAGTCGCTTTTGAATTCAAATAGGATTTTCGCAAATAAGAAAGACAAGGCTGATCTTGCGCCCTCGGGGTCATAAAGCAATGACCAGGCAGATGCCCCTGGGCGTCAGTATAGATGCTTGAAAGGACACCTTTCACGTCAGTTTTGGACGCCTACGGTAGCATCAGTATTTGACAACATGGGTAAACATAGGTTAAAGATGTGACTGGCGGGAATCAAGCCCAGATGTTCCTGCTTTCGGGACAGACGCTAATCAGCGCATTACCCAGATAACTACAAAATTTGTAGTGTAAATTCTATTTATCCCAAACCTCAACCGTTACGCAAACTTAAATTATACGCCTAATGCCAATCCCAGCCCTTATCCTAAACTTAATCAAGTCGTTTTGATTTCTAAGACTAAAAAAGTAGTTTTGATGCATAAACGTAATCATACAAATTCCTAACCCAGACCCTAAACATAACCAACTAGTTTCAGTGCCTGAACCTTACCCCGAGCTTAATTCTAACCCCAACACAAAGCAAAACCAAGTAATTTTAGTGCCTAAACCTAACCAAGTCCTTTAGCTAGGCGAAAATAACTGCAGACGAGGGCATCAAATAAGGATGCCAAAAGGCTCCGTTTTCATATATCAACACTGAGGCAAAAAGCGTCACGATATGACACATGGGGATGAGATCACCTTGGGAACATAGAGGGATTTCATTAGTGAGGGATGCTCAACACAGATTTTTTTATGACTAAGACATTTTAAAAAGTGAAGTAAAATATATTTAAATACAAGACACAATAAGAAGTAAAAAAGGTTTGTTTGTTTGCTTGTAAGAACGCTATGGAGAATATAAAAAATAGGCCTTTGCACTTGAATGCAGTGGGAATTTATCAAGCAAGAATTTGATTAAAACTGCCGAGATGACATTGATGAGCCTGACTTTTCAGCATGAGAACAGAAGGGGGGTGGGGGTGACGGGGGGGATAATCTTAAAAGGTCAGGCAATTACCCATCTCTGGGATCTCACAAACCAATTTCCACCAGTTAATTATTACACTGTCCTCAAGTGCACAAACAAGGGAAAGAGATTCCTGACTTTCAAACTCTTATACCTCAATGCTCAGAACACAATGATCCATTCAGGTTTCTGTTTTGACCAGTTTATGTATTCTACCATCTATTTGTGTTCCTGAGATTCAGGCAGAAGCTTGCACTACATGGTAACTATGTTTCAAAACCTGAAAGTGAGGTGAGCAGCATTTCTAAGTTAACGAAAATCAAAACAAAAAATCCTGATTTTTAAAGGTTCGGAAAATGCAACAGAGCACAGGTGCACTGAAAAACAAAATTCATATTTCAAACAAAATTCATATTTGTACAAGTCAAGTCAACTGAACCAGGGCAATGTACATAATTTCCATTTATCTTTCATTTCCATATCACCTATTGATTCATCAGTTCATCAGCAGGCTGTAGCAGTAATATAGAATGTATGCACCGCCAAATTCATCCATCCATCGATTACATTGTGGAACCGAATGAGGAAGCCGAAAGTCTATCATCACATTTATTATGCTGGTAAAATTGTGAGGAAATAATAGAACAACAGTTTTAACCAAAAACCAACTGCTGAAGTCTGTGGTACCAGAGAGAGACCCCCAGAATGGGCACTAGCAAATTTAAAATAGAATAAAGTGGGCTGTTCCTTTCAGTGGAATTAATATTGATTGGACACAAACTTAAATGGAGGGGGAAACCAAAGAATGACCAACAGGGGGTTGTGGAAGGAAAACAGACACAAGAAAGATGGGTTGGGGTGGGGAGGGGAGAAATGCTTCCTTCCTCCACAATTACATGCATCTACACTGCATCTTACTCACTGGGGTCACAGGGGAGCTGAGGTTTATCCCAGCTGACTATGAACACACCCTTGACATCTGGCTGGCTGCTGCTGTCCTGCTGTCCTGATCCGATCCGGTTCGGCCCTGGTCCAGTCCTGCACCATCCTCGCCTTGCCACTTTCTGAAGCTACCGTTGCCACTGTTTAGATGGACTTAAATGGAACTCCTCTGTCGTTCACTCCATTCTACTTTTTTGTTCTTAATTAGCTAGCCCGCGGAGGATGGGCTCCCCCACTATGGCCGGGTTCCTCCTGAGATTTCTTCCCACTGAGGAGTTTTTTCTCGCCACTGTTGGAGGATTTTTCTCCCTACTGGGAGTTTTTTGCCTCATTTGCTGTAGTGGGGAATAGGTTGGGCACTGCCTTTTTATTTCTTTAAACTCTCACTGTAAAGCGTCTTTGTGACAGTCTCTGTGAAAAGCGCTATATAAAATAAATTGAATTGAATTTAATTGAAATTGACATCCCACCAATCCACTGCAATGGCACAGACACATTCTCTCATGCACATGGGCAATTTAGAGTCTCCAATTAGCCTGATATGCATAACTTTGCACTGCAGGAGGAAACTGGGGCACCCAGATGAATGTGACAAACTCCACACAAATGAGCCGCGAGCCAGACTGAAACCTACAGCCTTCTTGCTGTTAGGTGGCAGCACAACACCGCTGCACCGCCATGCCATCCCCTCAGTCAAAGATTAAATTAAAGGCAATGATTCATCAGTCATTTATTTTGTTTGTATTTGTGCTCACTTGTACTTGCTTTACATTGTATTGTATTGTTTCTCACCTCTTTTCCCATTCTTCCCATTGCCCTGTGTTTGTTATTTTTTAGGGAACCTTGTTGTCAGCTGGCCGCGGATGACAGCTGAAAATCAGCCATGTTAGCTGTAGCCAACATGGCTGATTTTCAGCTGTTGTCCGCGGCCAGCTGACAACAGGCTTGATCCAAGTAATGTGGGGATCATGGTTGTGTAATCCAACTCCAGCCTTCTAGTTGACGGCCACCCCGTAGCTTGGAGACCGGTTTACCCATCTCAGTATCAGCCACGGATTCAACTCTCTCAATGTCGGAGACCATCATGCTAAAGGCACCCAGCGCAAGGGGCTCCCCATAACCATACGCCAGAACTTGATGAAGTTTCACCTCATTCAATATTCACAAGCTTTCACTCACCTGCTCACTCATCTGAGAGAGAGAGACAGAGTGAGAGAGAGTGAGAGAGAGAGAGCGTGATAGGGAGAAAGCAAAAAATAAACACAAGGATACGCACATATAGCTAAATGCGACATGCTTTTATTCCAAGCCATGTTCAATAATTCATATGCATGGATACAAGACTAAGAGTCTTGCTCAGGGTAGCAAGCTGGCAGCAAGAGCATTAAGATCTGGGTGTCTAACCCCGGAGAACTCGCAAGCAGTCGATATACCCCATGGGTCATCTTTCACCTTCCTCTCAATTGAAAACCACTTCGGCAGCATGACGATCACAGGGCGCAGCAACACTGCTCCCTCATTTTCCACCTTATTTTCGTACGGTAAATTTGTGTGCCCAAAATAGACCACTGTGGGACAAAGCCACAAAAGACACCTGCTGAGATCGAAAAGATGGGCAAGACTGGAGACACACTGACAAAGCAGGTCATTTTCTTAAGTGTCTCGAAAGCAGAGCCCGAAAGGACGCAGGGGCACAAAACTGTATTTTTAATCACAAGGTGTCCACGTCACATGATATTGCTCCTTTTTCCTCTGCTCCAGTGCTTTAACTGAGACACAGTCTGAGTGCGCTTTCACAAGTGAGGAAGAGGTCACTGAGTTTCTCACAAATGCGGGTAAGATATGCACTTTACAAAGGATCTAAAGGGGCGGAAGAGACCATGAAAGCTTGACCCTATTCTTCAAAGAAAATACCATCTTTTGGGCAGTTCGGAGGGAAGAACCCCAGAATTGTTTTAGCCATTTTATATTTGCAACCTAGTGGCCAGGTCAACATCAACATGCAAGAGGAAATTAAACGCCAGAGTAAATCAAGACATTCATTGCATTCTGCAGCGAGTCGCCAGGAAGGTCTAATTGCTTTGAGACAAAAGAAATTTGTGCCATCCGCATAATTCAGTTATAGGAGGATCGGAAGTGCAAGGGGGCTTAATTGTATATTCAAGCCAAATGAAACTCATAACTGCTTAAAAACTATGACCCAAATACTATCAATGCCTTTCCTCAAGTTCCCTTTCGGTCTTCCAATATCTCCCCATGTAATGGTGCGTTCAAGCTGATCCGGCAGATCGTGGAGGCTCAAGACCCTACCAAAACTGTTCACGTTGATTTTTCGATTAATTTGTCACCTATCCGCATGCATCCTGACAAAGAAACTTACATCGGTCAAGAAGGCTTTAAAAAAGTACCACCAAAAATCCCCATTCCTTTTCAGCTGAACAAGAGGAAATAGAGCTGATATTCTACCTTTCATTTACTTCAGAGTCAAAGATGAAATAATACGACACTACACTACACCTGCTGTTTTGGAGTATGTTTTTATTATCCTGCACAGAGGGGAAAAAAGTCTTTACCCGTACAAGCTACAAAAGCAGAATACATGCAATAGCTGGACTGCAAGGTGACAACAAGAGACAGAGAATGAGTGTCAAGGATTTACATTTTAAGAGGGGCATATGTTTGCCATTTCTCTTAAATTAATGGATGACATAGCAGTGTTAATTTTTTGGTCAGACAATACATGCGGAAAAACTAGCATACAGGATGACTTTTTTTACTTCACCCCGCGGAGTGGGCGGGAAGTACTGTTTTTAGCGGCTCTGTGCGTGTGTTTGTTTGTTTGTTTGTCTGTCTGTCTGTGTTTGCACACTTGCCAATATTTGCTTGAATGGGTGAAGTCTGCCATCTAGTGGCTCTGCGTGTTTGTTTGTGTTTCTGCACTTGCCAATATTTGTGTGAATGGGTGAAGTCTGCCATCTAGTGGCTCTGCGTGTTTGTGTTTCCGCACTTGCCAGTATTTTTGTGAATGGGTGAAGTCTGCCATCTAGTGGCTCTGCGTGTTTGTTTGTGTTTCCTTACTTGCCAATATTTGTGTGAATGGGTGAGGTCTGCCATCTAGTGGCTCTGCTTGTTTGTGTTTCCGCACTTGCCAATATTTTTGTGAATGGGTGAAGTCTGCCATCTAGTGGCTCTGCGTGTTTGTTTATGTTTCTGCACTTGCCAATATTTGTGTGAATGGGTGAAGTCTGCCATCTAGTGGCTCTGAGTGTTTGTTTATGTTTCTGCACTTGCCAATATTTGTGTGAATGGGTGAAGTCTGCCATCTTGTGGCTCTGCGTGTTTGTTTGTGTTTCCTTACTTGCCAATATTTGTGTGAATGGGTGAGGTCTGCCATCTAGTGGCTCTGCGTGTTTGTGTTTCCGCACTTGCCAATATTTGTGTGAATGGGTGAGGTCTGCCATCTAGTGGCTCTGCGTGTTTGTGTTTCCGCACTTGCCAATATTTTTGTGAATGGGTGAAGTCTGCCATCTAGTGGCTCTGCATGTTTGTTTATGTTTCTGCACTTGCCAATATTTGTGTGAATGGGTGAAGTCTGCCATCTACTGGCTCTGCGTATTTGTTTATGTTTCTGCACTGGCCAATATTTGCGTGAATGGGTGAAGTCTGCCATCTTGTGGCTCTGCGTGTTTGTTTGTGTTTCCGCACTTGCCAATATTTGCGTGAATGGGGTGAAGTCTGCCATCTAGTGGCTCTGCGTGTTTGTTTGTGTTTCCGCACTTGCCAATATTTGCGTGAATGGGGTGAAGTCTGCCATCTCTGATTGTGTTGTTGCAAAGGCAAACATAAAGGGGTGAGGGAAGGGAAGGGGGGATCAAATCTTTAGAAATACAACCAAAAATATCAGCTTTTTGAAGCTCACAACATACTCTTTCAGTTGAAACTGCTTCATAAATAGATTTCTTCAATCTTGTGGAGATTTTAGGGCTCCAGTTTGGTAATTTGCCACTTCTGTACCAAGTTTCTGTGTCAATGAAACTTGATGCTGGTTTTTTTTTTTTAGGGGGGGGGGGGGGGGGGGCATGCATGAACTTTGACAGTTAGCCATCTTGAAAAATGTACCGATTTTTTAATGTCAATTTTGGAAACTATTTGGCCCCTTTTGAACTCTGTTGATATCCTAATCATGCTTACCTATCAAAGTGCTCTTATAGGCAGTCACACGTTACTAATTCATGTTCAAACTAATAGGAATTAGCTGTGTAGATACGTTTGTAATTGTGTTTAAAATATTTCAAGATTTTAGCCTTGTTTTTCAAAGATCCTATCTTCTTCAACCGCCTGTATTCTCGCAAAATATTCATCTTCATTTTATTTCACGGTTTGCATAAAATTTTTCTAATGCAGAGTTTGTGCTAAGATGTGTATTCACATGGGTAATCAAAGAAGCAAGACAAACAGGAGTACTCAGATTCCTACCTCATTTTTAGAAGGTAGGCAAAAGCAAAGCAGAGGTGCGATGATACCACCGATTTGAAAACTATAAACTCCTGTCCTTGGGCCAAAACAAATGTATAATGATAATTCAAAAAACATCTTCAGAAGACCAGCAAGAAAAGATGCACCCCTTAAACGACAGGTCATCTGGTGATATCAAACAGGAGGGCCGAAGGGCAGAGAAGCCTTATTTGCCTCCGTGTCTGCCTCCCTCAACACAGACCCGATGGCAAAATATGAGTCACACATGAATACAAAACTCCATTGCTATCAAGATATTTGCTCAAGCGACAGCGCACTCCGCCCATACTCCAGCACCCAATAACATGTCAATAGGCAAAAACTGTGATCCTGCCTATTCTGCCGGGGTCTCACAAAGAAATATGAGGCTACAATAGCAAACTGTTTTACTAAATGAAGGCTGTTTTCACACTTTCTATGTTACTGGTTTGATTAGCTGCAAAAATTGACATTGTATCTGTGAGCAAGGGACCAAAAAGAGAAGAGAGCATTTTTTCTGTTAGGTACATCTGCAAAGAAAATACGCAATACAATTTTTCATTGCTCGCAATGATCCTTTCTCATATTACAGCCTAACTGAAACAAGAGTATTCACCACTGGTCCATAAAACACTAGCTAGAGCAGTGTAAATACTAGCTAGAGCAGAGGTGGGGAAGCTTATCCAGAAGGGGCTGGTGAGGGTGCAGGCTTTCATTCCAACCAGGTACTTACACACCTGTTTCCACTAATCAAGGTCCTTAGCAAAGATTTCAGTGGCTGATTAGTAGAATCAGGTGTGCAGCTGCATGGATGAATGAAAGCCTGCACCCACACCAGCCCTTTCTGGATACGGTTCCCCACCCCTGAGCTAGGGGCTATGAAAGAAAATGTGTTTGCTTTTAACCCCATAAAACCTACTGACCCATATTGTTTATCCAATGCAGCCATTTTATTCAAACCTGAAGAACCTAAGGTCTATTTTAAATTCTCTTGCAAATCGAGAGGTTTCCAATGGTCCCAAATATGTCACGCTGAATCACATAAAAATGAGTGTAAAATGATGCACAAGATCTAGATATTTTCCATTTGAGGTAATGCTGTAGTCGTAAAAACATGCTGGTATGGGTTTGAATATTTCACTGAATACAAGGGTGGTGTCTGTGACGTACATTTATTCGTAGCTGGGTGGGGCGGGTGCACAAAATCAGGACCTTTTTTTTAAATATAACGGCTGAAGTTGGTGTAATACAGGTCTTTTTAAAAAAAATTGTGATCATTTGGCATCAGGAAACTTGGATTATGCGGAGTAGTTTCATAATTATTTTGGCTGTTTATTGGACTGTAGAGAACTCTGAAAACCAGGTCTCAATTGACTTCAGTTGTTTGGAAAGGGCTGCTACAGAGTTGCGCTGGTGTTTGCCAAATTTATTGTATGGATTAAAAAACTTCGCCCATGTTTCAACAGGCACTGCGGTGAGCAGATAATTAAAAAATTTTCCTCTTTGGGTGAACTGTCCCTTTAAACAAACCAAGTGATGACATACGATTAAAGAGAGGAAAAAGGTAGTTCAAGTTAGCATTACCTAGCATTACCAGGTCAGGAACCTCTTCCTCCATGTTAGTGAATGGGACTGGGATCAAACTTGAAAAAGAATGTATATGTCATATGAGTTTTTCTCAGCTGTCGGATAGCTCACTCGGTAGGGCATCGCGTTGCGAGGCAGAAGTGACTCTCACGTCGTGGGTTCGATCCCCGCCTCGTACCAGCCGGCAGTGGTCAGCAGCTTTTTCAGAGTAGCGCACAATTGGCTATTGGGCTACAGGGTTGCAAATTGGGAAGGGACTGCTGGGAAGGGCAAATAATAGTTGCCTTGTTCATTGCTCAATCGCCTCCTGATGGCCAGACGGGCGCTCGTCAGGAAGATTCTAAGCCTGACCATGTCCGGGTATCCTCCGCCCTCGTTTTGAACTTGCGAAGATTCAACCAATGAGTGTATAAGAGATGCCAAATTGATTTTTTTTTTTAAGTTTTTCTCTGAGATGGTGTCTGTAATCTTAGGTAGTTCTTTCCACGTTCTGGTCAGTTTGTTTTTCTTTTGACATTAAATACTTTATAAAGGAGGTGCTGAGTCATAATTGACAGCTGTGATTGACAGCAGTTTTGAGAGAAGTATTCCTGGTGGAGGAGGGCTGCAATCTGTCTCGCTCTACCAACATAGCAACATGGGTATGCTTATGAGCATGCTTGTGTAGGTCGTCAATTGGACATTCCAGATTTGGGTGGGATTGGAGGTGTCAAATTCATTAAAAAAAAAAAAAACACAAAGTTTTTTGAGAAAATATCAAAAATCAAAAGTAAAATGCTTTTCACTCTGAACATGGCATGATGTAATGCAGTAGCAAAGTTAACATAGTAATAATAATAATATGTGTGTTCGTCATACCAACAATATATCACTGAGAAAGCCAGCGGTAGATGACTTATGGGAATGGTTATGAACATGCTTAGATAAGCAATCACAGAGGGATGAAAGGGCCACACTATTTCGGAAAATAGGTAGCCTTTGTACATGATGACAACAGGAGACCTTCAGAATCTATTAACTCTGATTCCACAGTGCACACTCGACAGACAACATGGTGCATGTAGGTCAAATGAGGCCCTCTTTGCATAGCTTGGGTGAATTTCCCAAAATCAAAGATGCAGACTTACATAGTTTAACCACTGAGTGTGAATGGATGAACTATGCTAGTTGCTAACTTAGTTTGCGGTTTTGGGAAACTCTCCCCTGGCTGGCTAGCATGCTGAAGCTTTTCGCTATGAAAGAATTAAGTTACACTTGTAACAGTTTTTGCTGAAAATTGAATGTATTCATTTAATGGTGGTAAGCATTAGCATGCTAGCTAGCAAATTATTCATCCCAGTGACTTGAATAGACTTGAAGCTAATGCTTTTTTTCATTCTCCAATTGCAGCTCCTGTTCTCGTTCCAGCTTTACCATTATGGCTGAAGTATAGAATATACTTAAGGTGACGTGACGGAGGATGGATTTAGTTTCATTTTGAGTAATTTTTTTGCATAAAATAGTATCTACATTCATTTTAGGATAGGCATATTAAGTGGCACCCTGGGCTTCTTAGCCTGCTTTTCTGGGTACAGAACGGATGAGAGAGATTCCGAACCAGAGCAGTTTGGGCTCAGTTTTTTGACCAATGACTTATTAAGCAGCGATTTCAGCAATTACTAACCTGAGGCAAAAGCACAAAGAGGCAAAATTTTATAACAATTGACAGTGTCAATATTTCGCCACAGGCTGCAATTCATGATCTCAGCTTTGAGAGGCTAAACCTTTGCATTGTCTTAATGAAGACAAACTATTCCCTAAGCACAACACAATTCTTATCGCCAAATATTTTAAGAAGTTCCCTGATTTAGCTGATCCACAGGGTCTCGCTTAAACCAGGTGTCACCTGGTTCTTGTTTCAGACGGTGGGTCCCTATATTATGGTGTCTACCTCATGATAGATACAGCTCGCAAGCAGGTGTGCAGTCATTTTGTATGCTAATTTGCCTCCCTGAACTATATTAAAAACATAAATCGCAGGGTCTGAAAAATCAGTATCTCTGCCTTAAGGAAGGAAATACGACTTTCAAGAACTAAGATCAGTTTGCATGCACAAAATCAAAGATGAAGGAAAAGGAAAATGCCCTCACAGCCCTTTATAGTGACATTGCAGCTGCTTTCAGGTGGATCTCTAGGGAAAGAGCCTTTAAGCATGATCAATAGTCAGTGACTGTCATCAATTTATGTACCATAGCTGAGCTGAGGTTCAATCGTTGGATGCACCCATTTGTGCATTCATTAAAATGTTCTTTTTCCTTGGTGATGCATTGATCCCAGGATCAAATTGCATTAGAAGGAGGACCCTTTATGTGACTATCCAATGTGTTTGTCTAATTTAAATGAGTCATTGACAGAAAAACACATATGCAATTGGAAAAGTTGATTTTTTGATTGAAATTGTGAATATGTGTTCAATTATTTAGATTGAACCAGGAAAATGGAAGCTTGGGAACTGGGTAGTGTGCTAGTACGCTAGTTTCCAATACTGATGATGTCACTGCAGATATCTTGTCTGGATATTAGTGATTATCAATAGGCCTTGTTATGCCTGATAGAGGAGCAAACATTTTGCATACTCATGCAAATATGTAAAGATGACAGAAGATTTTTATAAAAATGGAAAGTAGTAAGGCAACAGGGACCCAAAATATATCTTAAAAATCTGAAGGACTTATTTAACAAAAAATAAATAAATAATAATAATAATAGATTAAATCAAACACAACATAATCAAATACTGAATAATGGTGACTAGAGAGTCCCAGGCCTAAAATGAGGTCAACTGAACAGAACGATAACGGAAATTAACAACTCACACAAACAGAACTGAACAAAAAAACCTGACCTGACCATATGAGACAGAGAGACATAAATACTGGCTGATAAAATTGGCTCAACACGTATATATATAACCTCAATTCCAAAATAGTCAGACAAAGTGTAAATTGTGAATAAAATCAAAACGCAATGACTTTCAAACCACATTACCCAGTATTTTATTCACAATAGACCAGAGATAAAATAGCAAATGGTGAAACTGTGAAATTTTGCAATTTTATTCGCAAAATGAGCTCATTTCAAATTTAAAGGCTGCTGCAGGTCTCAAAAAATGTTGGGACAGGGGCCTGTTTACCATGGTTGTAGCATACCTTCTTCTTTTTACCACAGAGTGGAGGCATCTGGGCATTGAGGAGACAAGTTTCTTGAGTTTAGCCATTGGAATTTGATCCCACTTTTGTCTAATACTGGTTTCCAGCGGCTGGAGAGTTTTGGGTCTCCTTTGACAAACTTTTTGTTTAATTATGCGCCAAATGTTCTAAATCGGTGAAACATCAGGACTGCAGGCAGGCCAATTCAACACAAGGACTCTTCTACTACGAAGCCGTGCAGTTGTAATAGCTGCAGTATGTCGTATTGCATTGTCCTGCTGAAAGACACAAGGCCTTCCCTGGAATAGATGTAATCAGGAGGGGAGCATATGTTGCTCTAAAACCTTTACATACCGTTCAGCATTCATGGCGCTTTTTAAAACATGCAAGTGTCCCACACCATATGCACTAATGCATTCCCATACCATCAGAGATGCTGGCTTTTGAACTGAATGCTCATAACAAGAGGGGTGGTCTTTCTCCTCTTTAGCACATAGGACACGACGCCCATGATTTCCAACAAGAATGTCAAATTTGGACTCGTCTGACCACAGGACACTTTGCCACTTTGCCACAGTCCATTTTAAATGAGCCTTGGCCCACAGAACATGGCGGCGCTTATGGATTATGCTCAAAAATGGCTTCCTTTTTGCACGATTGAGTTATAGGCGGCATCTGTGGATGGTACGGCGGACTGCGTTAACAGACAGTGGTTTCTTGAAGTATTCCTGGGCCCATTTAGTAATTTCAATGACAGAATCATGCCAGTCAGTGATGCAGTGGCATCTGAGGGCCCAAAAATCACGGGCATCCAGTAAAGGTCTTCGGCCTCGTCCCTTATGCACAGAGATTTTTCCAGTTTCTCTGACTCTTTTGATGATATTATGCACTGTCGATGATGAGACCTTCAAAGTCTTTGCAATTTGATGTTGAGGAACATTGTTTTTTACGAAAGCCTTCACAGGTTGGAGAGCCTCTGACCATCCTTACTTCAGAGAGACTCAGCCTCTCTAAGACATCCCTTTTATTGCCAATCATGTTACACATTTGATGCCAGTTACTAACTTGTTAAATGTTCTTTCAGCTGATTCTCTTATACATTAATTGCTTTTTCAGCCCTTTTTTGCCTGTGTCTCAACTTTTTTTAAACCTGTTGCGGCCACAAAATGTGAAATGAGCTCATTTTGAGGATAAAAATGTAAAATGTCTCAGTTTCAAATTTAAAAAAGTTATCCATATTCTGTTGTAAATAGGGCTGGGACGACTCTGAATCGATTCTTTTTTAACCCATTTTCTTTTTTTACTTTTTTATGTTATGATACTTCAAAATACCACTCTAACAGTCATTCAAACAGGACACTTTTTCTTAACAGTCCTCATGTGAGGACGCTAGGCATAAATGGGTTGAGGTGTAGTACCACTACCTGCTGCCATGGGGCGATCATCTGAGCTTTCCCTTTTCCTTTATTAAGCCCGACGCAGGTTGAACGAAAGTGCCAAACATCAAAGGGCATGTGAAATGCTTCCGGAAAAAAAATTCTCTGACATCAGTTTTTTTCGGCGATATGATGCACCAAGCCAAGTAAAGGATTACAGAATTGTCTCCTACTAGCCAATTAGGCTACTGTAAGAAAAGTAAGCTGTTCCAGTTTATTTGCTTGATTAGCAATCAATTGGTGGATGCGTTTACTCTCGAAGTTGAATGAGTAGAGTTGTTTATGAAGGCAGTATGTTTGATTGCTGCATTTTGAAATTTAAATGGCCATAGAGCAGCACAACATGAACACGATTGCCATTGCCTCGGCATTTCGTGTGACTGTGAACATTTATAGCTCACATTCACATTTCATCTGCTTTACAGAATGTTTACCACCTTGTGTATTTTTTAGATGCTTGAAATCCAGGGCGATCTGAGTAGCCTAATTAGTAGCCTAATTGGTTAATAGGACAAGATTCTGTAGTCTTTTATTTTGCTCTGTGCAGCATGTCGCCGAAAAATACTGATGTCAGAGTCAAGTTTTTTTCCAGAAGCATTTCACATGCCCTTTGATGTTTGCCGCTTTTGTTCAACCTGCGTCGGGTTTCATGTGATCTGAAAGTCATTGCATTTTGATTTTATTCAGAATTTACACTTCGTCCCAACTATTTAGGAATTGAGGTTTTATATAAATAAATGTTACTGCATTTCTTCAGGACTGGGTGATAGTACGACCTTCACGTATGAACTACATAGGTATGTACTTCAAGACATTCGCGGCTGCAATTCTCCCCAGACACACTAGATGGAGGTGAAACAATCTGAATCTGGTGGATGTTTGTTACCAGCACCTCTTATATGTATCAGATAGAGATACAGTAACTTAATTTAGGTACATGAGACCATTGCATCTGAAAAACAAAAACCACACTGCCATACCCAAAATACAAATTCCACCATAATATTCAGAAATAACAAAAAAGGCCGCATGGGTTGGTTTTGGAAAAGACTCAGGGCTCAATGAACAAAATACAAAACCCAAAACCAGTGAAGTTGGCACGTTTTGTAAATCGTAAATAAAAACAGAATACAATGATTTGCAAATCCTTTTCAACTTATATTCAATTGAATACAATTGAATACAATGTTCAAACTGAGAAACTTTATTAATTTTTTTGCAAATAATCATTAACTTAGAATTTAAAGGCAGCAACACATTGCAAAAAAGTTGGCACAGGGGCCTTTTTACCACAGTGTTACATCACCTTTCCTTTTAACAACACTCAGTAAACATTTGGGAACTGAAGAGACCAATTTTTGAAGCTTTTCAGGTGGAACTCTTTCCCATTCTTGCTTGATATGCAGCTTAAGTTGTTCAACAGTCCGGGGTCTCCATTGTCGTATTTTACGCTTCATAATTTTTTCATGGGAGACAGGTCTGGACTACAGGCAGGCCAGTCTAGTACCCGCACTCTTTTACTATGGAGCCATGCTGTTGTAACACGTGCAGAATGTGGCTTGGCATTGCCTTGCTGAAATAAGCAGGAGCGTCCATGAAAAAGACTTTGCTTGGATAGCAACATATGTTGCTCAAAAACCTGTATGTACCTTTCAGCATGAATGGTGCCTTCACATATGTGTAAGTTGCCCATGCCTTGGGCACTAATACACCCCCATACCATCACAGATGCTGGCTTTTGAACTTTGCGCCTATAACAGTCCGGATGGTCAGACCACAGAACACTTTTCCACTTTGCATCAGTCCATCTTAGATGAGCTTGGGCCCGGCGGCGTTTCTGGGTGCTGTTGATAAATGGCTTTCGCTTTGCATTGTAGAGTTTTAACTTGCACTTGTAGATCGACAAACTGTAGTTACTGACAGTGGTTTTCTGAAGTGTTCCCGAGCCCATGTGGTGATGTCCTTTACACACTGATGTCGGTTTTTGATGCAGTACGGCCTGAGGGATCGAAGTTCACGGACATTCGATGTTGGTTTTCGGCCTTGTCGCTTACGTGCAGTGATTTCTCCAGATTCTCTGAACCTTTTGACATTTTGATATTATGGACCGTAGATGATGAAATCCCTAAATTTCTTGCAATAGCTCGTTGAGGAATGTTGTTTTTAAACTGTTCGACAATCAGCTCACGCATCTGTTCACTAAGTGGTGACCCTCGCCCCATCCTTGTTTGTGAATGACTGAGCATTTCAGGAAAGCTGCTTTTATACCCAATCATGGCACCCACCTGTTCCCAATTGGCCCGTTCACCTGTGGGATGTTCCAAATAAGTGTTTGAGGAGCATTCCTCAACTCTCTCAGTCTTTTTTGCCACTTGTGCCAGCTTTTTTGAAACATGTTGCAGGCATCAAATTCCAAATGAGCTCATATTTGCAAAAAATTACACAGTTTACCTGTTCGAACATTAAGAACTTGTCTTTGCAGTGTATTCAATTGAATATAGGTTGAAAAGGATTTGCAAATCATTGTATTCTGTTTTTATTTACGATTTACACAACGTGCCAACTTCACTGGTTTTGAGTTTTGTACTTAATGCAGATGTAACCCATAACACCTGGAAAAGCCGGACCTGGAGGATCTGCAAAATTCGGGAAATTTTGAAAATCACATGCAAAAAAATGACGTCGTCCATAGCCAAATTTTTTGTCTTCACTGGAAAAAGGCACACTCCCAAACAGTCAAACTGATTAGCCTTAAACTTTGACATAAAAAAACCATGTCAGAAACTTGGGTCCAAATTTGTACTATTTGCCAGCTTGCTTTGTCCACGAGGATGTCCAAACAACAATCAATACCCCATATCAATGCATGGCATAAACACATACCATATACTGTACTTTGTACTCACTCAGTGAGGTTGACAAAGTAGGCCTGGTATTGAATTCTCTTTAAACTGGCTCATTTAAAGGCAGCCTAACCTGATGAAATCAGACCCAAAGCTGGAGTACTCACTTTGGACTATGGATTAGCCCAAATGTAAACTGCTAGGGAGTTTGAACACTACGCTTGCCATTTAATCACAATGGGAAATGTCTAAAGCAAATAAAAACAAAAATGACAACTGGGCTCACTTTAACAGGTCAGTTAACAAAGCATAAAATGCAGGAAATAAATGGCACAATTAAGTTATTTCAGAAATGCACTAGCAGTCAACACATTGCTTTTTATAGTACAAGGCAAAAACTATACTAACTTGACTGTTTACAAGCTTTTTTTTTCCCCCAGCATGCAATGCTGCACCAAATCAATAAAACCATGATAAAAGTCAAATAAGACATGAATACGCATATTTCTTTGTAGGACAGTCACTGTGAGATGTGTCATATTTTCAAGCAGTTGTTGTGGAATAATTATTCTTATTATTAATAATAAAATTATTATTTTATTATCCTACAAACGATACAGCTGTGGGCATGCTGACTAACTTAGAAATCCACAGTCCAGTCATTTCTGAACGAAAAAAAAATAAATAAAAAATAGACGTGCAATGCACGAAATACCCCTCAGCCCGATGTCGAGGTTTTTGGAGACGCCCGCCCGCTCGCCCAACCGCACGAAGGATAGCAATACCCCGTCAGCCTTTAGGGCTGAAGGGAAATAATAAAAAACAGTGCTCACAACCTTTTACAAAATAAACCCAGATGCAATGTTGAATTGGTGAAAAGAAATTTTTTCCCACTCAAATTGTAGCCAACCACTGCCTTTACATCATCTCAGTTGTTAAAAGTTACTACTGCAAAATGGCACTCTAGAATGTTTTCTGGCAAGGCTAAACTGGTAAACTAACTTAGAATAAGAATATTTTGTCGTTCTTGAACAAGATTTTCCATACTCTGAAGTATTTGCATTTTAAGTTTGGAATGAGTATTCTTTTCATAGCCAGAAAAAAACAGTCATGTTTCTAGATTGCAAGTGGGCTTGTGCCAACTGACTAGATGTTTGAGGGGTATAAGATAATCAAAACTGAGTGGGCAAAGGCATTTTTAATTGTAAGTAGTGCCCAAGATTGTATGTACCTTTGCTGCAATATTAATTATTTTGGCTACAGAATATTTATTTTTAGTTCTGGTAAAAAGAAGCACATGCACTTCACCAATTCCATCAGAACTTTGAGGCAAACAAACCTCTAGGCTTGAAACTAAGGCATTTGGCACGTATAGAGTTGTAAGAGGATGTATTTACTTTGATGTCACATTCAATACCTAGGTCGACATATGAGTAAGTACACTCAAGTTTTTTTTTTTTTTTGTTTTCAGAGCAAATACACAGAATATTAGGTCAAGTTGAGGAATGGGTGAAATCAACTTCAAAGTTGAACAGATAATACTGAGAGATTATATGGAAGGAGACAGGGTCTTGCTTTAAAAATTTCTTAAGTGAAAGACAACTTTTGTCTGAAGAGATCTGCAAAAAGAGAAGAACTGCCCCTTAGGTGTAACAAATGTTTTTTGGTCATTTCAAGACAAAGCTGAACTGAATAATAAATATTTAAACATTCAGATTGAAACATTCAGGGAATCTGCCATTTTCAAGTTAACAGCTAGCTTTACTGAAATCAAATATCCTACAGCAAATGCATATCCTAAAATGGCAAATGCAGAAAAACCACTCTTGCGGAATGCTCAAAGTGTCTGCTGTCCCAGGAGTGTTGTGACACCAAACAGCCAAACACACTAGCAATTTCACAAACTGGGAGGAATCGTAGCCACCAATACAAAAATGTTCTGCTGAATAACCTAACAAACACGATTGTAGTGTTTTAAAAACACTACAAAAACAACCCTATGTTGCTACTGCAGAAATAATCCAATGTGACACAGCTGATGGTGAAATAAGTTCAGAATTAAGTCTATTCTGAGAGTTTTGGGGCAAGCTAGAATGTCAATCCACCACAAAAAATGCGGCTAGTATTTTTTAGTATTTTCTAGTATGCTGTCCAACAGACGAGTAACTACATTTATAAAGTCAGACATTCTTGCTTGTCTGAGAGTGAACTCCATTATCTTCTCTGGATTCAAGACGATAAACCGAGCACACAACGCACTGCACGTGCCTCATAAACCGATAAGTTTTAAAGCCAATTCTGGCAAGCTAATTTACTTTTAGCAACCGTAACTTAGCTTCGCCCTAGACTCTTAACCATTCCGTGGAATATAGTAAAATGTGCGTCTACCCTGAAATGTTATCCACATTACAATTACCTGTTATTTTTACCTTTCTTTTAACGACCCTTGTTTCTGTCCTTCCCCTCATCTCACAATGCACATCTTATCGATCTTTGTCTCATGCTCAAATGTTGCATTCTCTTTTAAGACTCATGTTATCTTCGTTCAGATGAAAATCAGCCACACCGTCGACCTGCATCACTGCCGTTGATCTCAGATGCTGCTCACAAACAAATGCTCGGATTTCACATACTCTGACGTTTCCACTTACCCAAAACCTTGATCTAATAAAGGCTGTACCACAAATAATGTGTATGTGTGTTCAGTGCTTTTCATGGAAGTTCGGATCAAGGCCAAACAATAGTAATCATTTTGGATCTCACCGGTCAAGTTGCTGAAAAGTTTGTCATCAAGTACAAAAATATGACGGTCTGTAGGCAAACTAATTAAGAATGAAGAATGGTTAATAAATGGTTTGCTAAGCAGTGTTCGAACTGAATTTATGTAGTGCTATAAATGCACTCACGTGGACATTATGTTAGATGCTACTCAGCTGACTCATTATGCATAACGCATCAACATACAGTAATGTGAATTGGTGCTTTTCAAACTAATGGAAATATACAACTTAGTTTATGGATAAATCCATATCATTTTAATATGAATAAGTAAGGTGAGTGTTGGGTGCGTACATGGTTCTAGGATATCACAACAGCGGCCTTAGCTTACTGTACATTTTGCCGCGCTACATAATGAAGAGTGGCAATTGATATTGCTTCATATTACGGCCATTCATCAATTAAAATGAAATGGTTTAAATATACTGAGCAACAGAAGAAAAGCTAGTTAGTTAATGTACTCTCATGGTTACTCAGTCAAAGTGACCACAAAACGGAAAGGTTTGATGAAACAAGTATAAATGTGCATACGCTCATAATTAATTTGATTTCCTATAATAATTACGTGCATTTTCCGGTTTGTCTTTAAGACTGCCAACTACGAGATAACTCGTAATGGTGGCTCAGGGCTGGCGCTAGACATGAAAATTCAGGGTAAAATATCCATCCCTTTATTGACAACGATTAGTCTTGGCTAATTCTTGATGGTTTTCTTTAAATAACACGTTTTTCCAATTCAAGAATAATCCAGTGGCAATTGAAGGTACGGCTTCTCTCCCCCATGCGATCTAACAGCGACAAAATAATGGACTACATTCAGTACAGAAAAATAATTAAATTATAAATAGGTCAATGCACTGGCACTCAGCAACGTTTTTTTTTTTTTCTTTTTTCCAGCGAGAGCGGCATATCAGAACTCATTTGCGAATGAAGGTAATTTCGGCAACAAGTATGTACACCTGTTTTTGCAGCACAGTCAGACCCATCGACGCCCGCCGACAGCACTAAATAATTAAAAATATCTCCTATGACACCTGAGGCCACCGCCGCATGTCATCCACCCACTCGGTGGAGTTCATTAACTTTGGGTGTACAATAGTGCATGAGCCCAGACCCCAAATTTCACATATTGGTACCACCCGAGGTGACCAATTCTCACTGCCATTTCTTACTTGCCACATATCTCTAGTTTACGTTTTGATATGATAGACCTGGCAGATTGGTAGCTTAGTGGTGGTTATCTCGTCTTAAATGGACATACTCTGCGAAAAAAACGCAAACACGCTTTTTGCCAGGATGTAGTTCACATTGAGAATACCAGCATTTAATGAACAATCAAACAGTCACAAACACCCATGGGAATAATTTCTTACTAACAAAAACAATCATATTTGTACATGAAGACGTATTTTATAGATGGAGTTTGCTGTATCAACAAAATTTCGCGTTGTAACAAAACAATACACTGGTACATACTTCTCGCTTTACTTCTGTGCACTGACAAAGTAGTGTTGTCTGAGATCCTGGTATGGACAATTACATTTCTAAATGAAATCAATGGCTACATCCTTTACTTAGTCTTGCTAATAACATATTATCCAAAACATAACTTCAAATACTGATGCACGGGATCTGCAATGATCATACGGCACCAATGTGGTCGTCATCATCGTCGTCAGAGTCAGTTAGCGTGACTTCTGGCTCTTCTTCACTAGCTTAGTTGTTGCAGGTTTGTAGTCTGCACATGTCTATGCACTTCAAGCCATTGCGGAGAAAGGTGCAATGTGGTAGTTTGCATAAACGCACACACTTACAGGAGAGGAAATACAGCACAGCATCTGGTGCAGGCGGACCATGCATCCATCGGATGGTCAGCTTGCCATCCTCATCTGTTCTCCAACCACAGTCTTTGGGATTTGGAACAAAGGGCTCGGTTTGCAGACATCTCGTCCAGATGGTAGCTTAGTCATTTGCACGGCGCGCATGCATGAACGGGAAGTCCTCGCAAGGAGGGAGTTGGCTTGACTCAACCGCTCCACATCTGGCACAAAACAACTGGTATCTGAGCTTGTTCACTTCCGTAGTATTGGCAGAAGTCGTCTACATGTGGCAGGTGATCTCCTGTAGCTTCTAGAACAGTTCTGTAGATAACTTTCATGCACAACCAAGTTCAGTGAATGGCTCCTGTTTGTTCTTGTCAGACTTCATCTGCTTGAGAGCTGTCATCTTCCCACATCCAGCAAATGCATTGACGGTGTCACAGCCTGTGAAAGCATGCATTCCAATCAAGGCTTCACAAACACCAGCTCCTAGTGCATGACATAGCTTGGTTATGTCAAGAAACCTTGTTCGGTTCTTTGTTCCACACTTCTGCGACATGCTACATGGGATACTATTGTTGACACCTAGACACAACACCAAGACATCTGTGTCCTCAGCACTGATGACTACGGACTTGAAGCCAGCTTCTGCCGCATGAAGAGCGTGGAGTAGGAGACGGGTATCAGCTTCTTCCTGGGATGACTTCAGCTCTGTGGCCTCCTCCCATCCATCCTTGGAGACCTTGAAGCAGGACTGTTCACAGGTGACATAGAGTACCTTGTCCTCGAGTCTTTCTCTGTGTTTTGTACCTCTCCAGTCCTCTACCAGGAACTTGATCAGGCTTGTCTTGTTAGATGGACTGCCGAGCAATTTCCTCCATTGCTGGATATTGTGCCCAGGCGCACATTCCTGAACTGGATTCCTTTGTCCGCGCCCCTGTTGGCTCTTTCTGCAACTTTAATGGATGTCTCCTTGTAAACATCGAATATAACATCAATGCGTTGGCTCTTGGCAACTTCACGGAAAACAGTGGACAAAGCTGATTCTGCCAACTGCGAGAAGGTCTTGTTATTCCCTTTGAGTTTCTGGAGCAAACTCATCCCATCAATAAGTGTTGCTAATAGTTCTGGGATGACTTCTGCTGGAGACACATTCTTGTCCAGCACTCTAGCTAGAGCTGCTTTGTTGGTCTTGTGGAGAGACCCATCGCCATTAGCAAGTGCCCAAAGCAAAGGCCCCAGTGGGTGAGCCAATTCATCACTCATATGCAGTTTCCTGCTTTCTGCAATAAGGATCATCTGCCCAAAAAGTTTCCTGTCAGCTTTCAGGACCACTTCTTTGTCTCGGCCTTAATTGCGTGCCTTCTTTCTGATGTCTGAGAATGTTTTTAGTTTCTTTTTCGTCATTCTGTCATGGAACTGCGTAGATGGGGCATCTGCTTCCAGGCGCTCTTGCTTGAAAGCTTGGTATGCGTCCTCCCCTATCCTGTAGGCTTTCAGGAGGTCCTTGGCTACATCAGCCAGTGCTGCTGTAGCATTTGACAGACTAACAAACTCATCATGATCAGGGTTGAACGGATTCAGCCAAATGGTATCCATCAGCTGGACAATGGACTGGATATCGGCCTTCTCTTCTTATCCTAGAAAGCAGTTGGTCAGGATGATTGAAGTCATGTTGGCCCAAATGTATCATGTCCCTCAGTTGTCTCAGATATCTGCTCCAATATTCAGCTGCCAGGTAGTACCTGGCCACAGCCCCAGCTTTCAAGCTGAACCCCTTTGTACCTCCAGGTGTCTGTGTGTCTTTGTTGACGTTTTCCTCGATCGTCTGGTCTAAAGGTATCCGCTCAAAGGGATTTTTGGGACCAATCTGTACTGAGAAGCCACCTTGCATAAAGTGGGCGTGCACGTCAGGGTTTTCAATGGACAGTCTAGACATCATGGCATAGTAGTAGTAGGTCAGGAAGCGGGAGTAGTTGACCTTGTCATAGGCAAAACACTACGGGATCATCTCTTGGATAGCAGCAAGGAGAAGCATCCAGTTACCCTGTGGGGAAGCTCGAATGAGGCCCAGCATGATCTCGATCATGTCTATATAAGACATCCAGAATGCTGAGAGACTGTGTTCATCTCTGAGGGACTCCAGGTAGGCTTGAAAGAGCTTCAAGATGCGTATGCACGACTCATTTTCAAGCAGCTGTTGAAGGGATGCTTGGCAGACACTACTGAGGAAGTCTGCGGCACACTTCAGGGTTTCCTCTAAGTGGTGAGTCTCTTGCCAACTGTATCAATCCACCTGAAAAAGCCTTACATCTACGGTCATTCACAGTTTTACATAAAGCTGAAAGTAAATATCATACATAGTACAGACAAGAGGAGTAACATGTGAAATGCATTTGTTTTGCTTTAATGTCTCAAAAGAGCATGTCCCACATGGTTTTGGGTAATTATTAGCTGAGACTAGACATGACCTTGCCATATTTCTAGGGTTTAGCACATAACGTGGTGATGCTACTGAGTGAAAAATAACAGCATTGGCACATGTAAAAAATAACTGAAAAAGCTACCAGTGTGGAAAGGCTATCATATCTTATTACACTTACATGGACCCTATAAACATTTTAGTACCACTTATATTTAGTCACCCAGGGTGGTACCAATATCTGGTCTGGCCCATGGACTAAAAGTACAATCCCTCCATCCGACCTTTTAATATTTCATTTTGACTCTTGTCACGTTAGCCACTCCATCTCAATTCTCCCGCTTTTTCAACGTAGCTAACTAGCCGTAGCAAGCCGACTGGAAGTTTCAAGCCAATTGTGGAAGACAAGAAATTTTAAAAATGGGCCTGGCTGAACAAGTTGAATACTGCTTCAGTACGGACACATAGTCAAATTTATGAATGAATGTACTTAGGCAGGTAAGTACCGTATGTATCATTCTCCTGAAGGAAGAAATGAGATAATAAATACAAGTGAACTATGGCACATAAGCAGTAATTTAACAATGATGCCAGTTAAGCTAACCACATATGCTAAACATAAACTAGTTCACTAAAGATGCTAACAGTGTGTGAGGATCAAATCTGCTCTGAACTACCCAGACCACAGAACTATATCAAAGGGACACTATTGTTTGCTCCTGAATAGACTATTTGTGAATTAGGGACCAGCCATCCATGCCAAGATCATATTCATCTTGTCGCCTATGGTCATGCTAATGTAAAATTGATTGATTGATTGATTGATTAGAGAGTGATGTTTTGAGTCTCATTACAGCACTCCTTCTTAAACTTTGCTTATGCAGGAGTAAAAAGGAGTGACATCCTCATTATAGTAACAATAAAACAGTACCTGTGCTAATGCAAATGTCTGCACAATATAATGAACGCAAAAAGAGACACACATTTCACTCACAAACACTTTGTAGAGTAGAAAAGACAATAACTATAGAAACGAGAGCCATCAGAAGATGACAATATGGACTTTTATTTGACACCATGACCTTTGACCTTGAGTGACCTAAAAAGGTCAAACTGAGGGTCACGGATTTTCAAAGGACTGTAAAGTGAAAACAGTTGAGGTCACACTAGTAAAATTCAGTCAGTATCAAAAGCACTAAAGTAAGTGCTGGCGGGCAAGGTTTGTTTTGCCTGGCAACACTTGTTTGATTAAACTGTTGCGTTTCAAGACATTACATGAGAAATATAAAGGAAAATTAATTTCCTGCAAAAATCGCTGATCTGGGTTTGACCATATATCTGCAGCTACTTGCTCTGGCTGGATTGAACCAGTCTACCACAACATTTAAAAGGACCAAGCTGACCCGAGTAAAAGCACTGATCCTCAACTGTGTTTGGTCATAAAAATGCGTTTACATATTTTATTGGTCATAAGTTGAATTAGCTTCTCCACTTGCTGTAGACGGTACAAATAGCAAAGTCCTGACCCACTGCACACAACACTCCACCTTGGGCACTTTCCTGTTCTTCACGAAGCAGTGGCAGATCTATGACTATGATGACTTTAAGCAAGTGATCGCAGGCGGCAACTACAAGCGTCTCTCGAAAGCCATCACAAACTGGTGACCCGCTCCCAGAGCTGCGACTGGTTGCCGACAAATCATTATTCCGTAGGTATCGCAACCTGCTGGAAGTTGTCTGTCATCAGGAACCACAATGCTGTGAGCACTTAGGTGCTTGTGGCCAATGGGTTGCTACGGCTTGTTGTTCATTTTTAGGGTTAATGAAGCAAGTCTCATAGATCCATGATAGCTACTCAATTAATGTTGGGCATACAGAGTGCAAATTTTAGAACTGCTGCTGTTTAATCCAGTTCACCAAGCACAATTAAATTCAATGTGATATGAAGAAGCTCTCGGTTTATGTGCTCACAGTGCATGGTCCGATCATCAAACCACGACCTGAGTGCTGCCACTGTACATCCATTTGACCCCAATGGACCACTCTGACCATTGAAAACTGTCCATAGATATCTGTCTGAAAGCTCTGAGGCAGGGAGAAGTTTGTTTCCTTGAGAAGGTCTGCGGTTCACTATAATGCTTACAAGGCAGCGGTGTGCCGCCTTCATCATCTGTATCGTCCGGTGTAACAACACATCTTAATAAAAGAAGAGAAAAAGAGGCACCAGCAATTGGCAAAACTAGTTAAAGCGGCAGCTGGCAAGATTGAGAAGAAAGTGTACTTTGCCAGAGAATTTAAAGAAGTACAACAGCCAGGTACCTCTCCTTTCCTGCCAGCTGTGCTTCAGCTCTGCCTCCAAACCGCCTCCTTGCAGAGGAAGTCATCATGAACGCATTGGTTAGTTTCCATGGAAACTGATGATGCCAGGTATACAACATGGCAGCAAGACATTAGCTAACATTGTGAAAATACCAAAACAGTTGTCCAGTCTTTGCGTTGAGAAGTACACTATCAAACCGGCAGGAATATATATATATATATTTGCTTTTACAGTAACCAATAGAAAATTTCATCTAACAAAATAAGCTAGCATACTTCTATTGCAGTGCTTAAGGGCTTGATAACAGAAACTGTAGTAGCTAGCAAAATAATAGTGCTAACATTAAATAAGTAATAAAATACTGATAAGAGCATGTAGCCATGAGGCACTGGTAAACATAGATATACGGACAAACTCCAGACAAATACAGAGCCTGAGAACTTCACTGAGACATTTACAACCAATCTGTAATAAAACACTGCTAACCAGTAGGCTTGCATCAAAAACAAGCCAACATTAGCCCAATTGCAACATCACAGTAACATAAAATCAGCGTTACGGAGTTTTACAGTAGCTGTAGCCAATTAAGTGATATGCTTACACTTTTCAGATCTCAAATCATACAGAAATCAAGTAGGCAAAATTACTGGTCAATAGAAACTCTGCATCAATTTTTATAACATTTCAGGTCCCGCAACAAAGTTAGCTAATTGTCTCAACGTTGGAAAAACTGCTCTAAGAATTGCTGTAAACTGTTATTTTTTCTCCTCACAGTTTATCTCCTTTAATTACTGCCTGCCTTTCTTCAGGCCTCTTCCATTTGCTTGTTTTTGTCTCATGTGCTCTAGCTGGCAATGGTGCAATGGGAAATTTTACATTTCAGGTGGTTCTTCCTAAGCCATCTTATCTTAGAGCACCTCAAGAAACTGTCTGCAGTCAAGAGGAGTGGGACTGAACAGCAACTGCATGAGAAGTGATAGACTGCGTTACCAACTCCTCACAGCACTGACTGGTTAATTTAGCTCGGGCTTAGTGGATTGTTGCCAATGCCATTAGGAGCACGGGGAGGAGCCAAATGTACTTGATTTTTTTTTTTTTTTACAGATTACCTGTCTCATGCACTACCTTCAGTAGCAGTAGCCTCCCAACCCTTTTCCTGTAGTGCTACCATCCTGAAGGTTTTCACTCCAACCAAAGTCTTCCCAGTCTTCCCATTTAGAGCTCTTGATGAGCTGCTAATTAAGCAATCAGATGTGCCGAATTAGCGCTAAAGCAAAACCCTACAGGATGGTAGCTCTACAGAAACAGGGTTGGGGACCCCTGGAATGGAGTGACAGTTTCAGCAAACTTTCAGCAAAAGTTTTTTTGTTTTTGTTTTTGTTTTTTTAACCTACTTCAGCTTTGAACTATTTATAAAACATGAAAACACATTTTAAGATTCAGTATCAAATGTGCATTAATAAAATTGACTATCGATGGCTTTATATGGCTCAGCTTGGAGATTTTACAGTTAAACTAGTTCAACGTGGTCAGTGATAGCAAGCAGCTGGGCACAGGACACACATCCCCAAGTCAACACTCAAGCCTGTAGTCTGGCTGTCTTATGGCCGGTACACACTGTACGATTTTGGGCCGTCCCAGACGAAAGATGACCATCATAGAGGAAATGTGGAGAAATCTTTGGTCGTGGCTCTAAAACGGTGGTCTTACGTCGCACTGTGAGACAAGTTCAAGGACGGTCATTGTCAGCGTCTTGCGACCAAAGATAACTTGAGATTAAATTCTGACGGTGTCAGAAATTTAGGATGACTATCTCACAGTGTGACAGCTGCTACAACCTATGTCTAGTAATCAGCCAATATAAATGCAGCAAAATATAAAATGACAGTCGTTTATTTTTTTAAATAAAATAAACAGACTAATTTATAGATTAAGAGCTGATACCTGCAGTGATTCATGTAGACACACATGGGAGTTAAATCGCGGACACAATGCATTCGATTTTAATGGGCATTTAATTGCATACAGTCCTTCATGTTTGCCATGCCATGTGAACTGAGTAAAATAAATAAAATACAAATACAAATCAGTTCAATACAAAGCAATCTCGAAGAGAACAAGCATTAAAACATTTCACAAATGCAACTTGCCAACCCATCGGCTTTTGAAGGCTATGAACCATTAACTTTACAGAACAATTATTCTTCAAAAGGCCTTTAAATGTTCACTGAGGCGTATATGGTTCATCGTGTCATTATCGCAAGTACTGTTCATTGTATAACCATATTAGCTGCACTTTATCTTATCCCGTCTTACATTACCATTACGATAGCACAGAGCACAGAAATAAAATAACAGTGAATACAATGAACATGGTAGCACAGATGGATGTCGTACGCTAATGACATTGCATATTGACGTACGTCGTAACCTGCGATTCAGTAAACGGCCATCTACAGCCTGCACACAACAAACGTAACGTCGTACCAAAGTTTATTAGATCCAAGTCGCATAGTGTGTCATGCAATGGTCTTATAAGCTTTCTAAAATTGTACAGTGTGTACTGGCAATAAGGCTAAGCTAATTTTCAATGAGCCAGTGTGAAACAAATTAAAAGCCATTATTCATCTACGCATATAAACAATTTACATGCGAAATTTATTTTTTAAAAATTCAAAGTCAAAGTTACCACTGACAAAAAACCTGCTGTGCTAACATAACACTGAATAAACTATGAAAGCTTACTACATCTGCAACCAACATGCTAACTGGTTTCACTCCTATGATGCTGCACCATTCTACTGGCTAAGATTGCATGGCAGTATACTCAGCACCACCTAAGATGTGTTACAACAACACATATCAGTCAGTCAGACAGTGAGAAAGGGACATTATCTGATATTTTCCAGAATCCCTAGGTCAAAAAATGAATGCTGAGTTAGATAGTGATCAGTTGGATGGATTATGACATTTTCTCACAAAAAAATCTGCAATGATAATAATCACGGGCCAAATGAAACCATCTCGTAGTAGGGCCCTCATCAGAGTAGGTGGTTATGAGGATATTGCTGTGCGGCTCTGAGGGGCACTAAGCAATATTCAACACTATGAAACCCAGGCGGTGGTTTTGGACAGAGGTCTCACTGACTCATCAACACTATTCAATATTGTAACTTCATAGAGTAAGGTTTAAGGGGTCCCCAAATAAAAAATTGGGAGGATACTTATGGTCCACGATTGACACTTCTGATTAGTTTATTGTTACAGTACTTATGCCAGAGGTTGCATAGCACTCCACTGTGGTGCATGTAAACAGAAATCTAGGACACAGCAGAGCAAACAGCTTAGTGCAAAACCAATTCTGGTAGAGTGGCCTATTGATACTTCGAATTCAATTTGTCTCCAGTTTAACTCCCAGCTCAGTTTGAACACATTTAGCAATGATCATTACTCTGCGTATTTCTGAGCATTATGATTGAAAGAGATAGGGGAGTTTGTATAACTTGTTTTGCTGATAATTTTCCTGTGCATTCATACTGCGTGAGAGGCAGAGAAATAGTATAAAATATAGTGAAAACTGCCGAGAGGTTCTAAAGACATTGTAGGTCGATTATTACAGTGCCCTTAACTGGAGTTTACGCCTCAGGTGTAACCTCATAAGCACAGACCTGCATGAAAACTTAAATCTTAGTATGGGAATTACGCATTAACCGTTCCACATGTCAGGTCAATAGCCAAACGCTTCAAGCTGTAACTGGAGTTTAAACCGGGGTTTAAATTCCATTTAAGCGCACTGCAATTAACTTCGAGTCCAATGTACAACTCATGGACTGCATTCAGTTCGCATTCCAAAGTATTCCGCTTTCAGTTAACGCGTAATATTTCAACAGTCCTGGCATGAGTTTCGGTTGGTTTAATGTCAGCTGAATGCTTCCAACGATATTGAGTATTGTACTATATATTTGTGAAATGTAAACGTGTTATCAGATGCTTTTTGCACAGATTCGATTGCAAAAATTACTCAAAAACGCTACATCAAAACAGGCTCATCAGATAGTCGCAGGTCTTTTTCTATGACGGCAAATAGGGCAAACGACACCTTCCAAGTTCGCGTTGAATCTCACCTTTCGATATTGTCCATTACTCTATTGTTCCAAGACTAGTACTTTAAGTTGAAAAATATTTGTTTAACACTGCAAGTCATCAAATCAAGCCTATTGAAAATAAGTTGCCTATTCTGAATGACGTTCACATTTCTTGCGAGCGAAAATCACGTGGCGCACATCAATATCTGAAGTTGCCGGTCGAGAGAAATTTCTGCTTTAATAGGTTTTAAGCCTGGACTCCCTATGAATGAGGAGGCGATGTCTGATGTTTTCAGCGTTTGAACTGCTAGAACATTGTGAATAGTCGCTGTAAACTTTCTAATGGGTTTGTCACAGAGCATTTGGCGAGTGTGTACATTAAAGAGGTTGTCAGTAGCATTAAATTCAGCAAGCCAGAACCGAACTTCTAGGCTATTATTAATTGCAATACATTTTATTTACTCCCCCTACAGTAGCTTTCCAAGCAATTGCGTCACACTCGTAATGCATGTTGCCCGTACCATTCTGACCGAAGGTGAACAGGCAAAGAGTGTGCAGGAACACTTACATCTCTGATGTAGCTGGTTGGTATTGATGGCTACGGCACAAGAAAGAATGTCCACAAGCCTGGCCCATCTCTCATGATGCCTCCGAGAAACCGGTTCCGAAAAAGTGGGCTACAGGCTCATCCGCGGGGCCGTTACTTGGAGTCTACCGTGGACCACCGAAGCGTGTCAAGTGTCGTATGTGACAGGGGCAAACAGCGGGTTTTGTTTTCTGTGCGAGCGTATGGCGGATGGGTGTGTGCTCTCTCTCTCTCTCTCTCTCTCTCTCTCTCTCTCTCTCTCTCTCTCTTCCTCTCGCTCGCTCCTCCACAGTTATGGGACTGGGTGCACCTCTGAAGACAGAGCGAACTCATCTCCACACATCACTCAGACGCTTCGACAGATAAGACTCACTTGAGAAGAGTGTATTCCTCCCTTCAGAAACCGGAGGGAGCCTAGTTTTGCCGGCTGATCGATGATGTGTTCAAATATGTTTTCCTGGTCCAACGGCAAACAGCTATGAGGATTTAACTTTTTTCTTTGTTTCCTACAATAATTGCGTTTGGTTACAATGTTGCACAGTGCTATCAAAAGTTTTTCACTATGCTACTTAGCGGAGTTAAAATATTTGAGTTGGATTTTTATGGGTGTGTGTGTAAATACCGATACATTGATTTGCAATAAATATATTTAACAGTGAAAATTAAAAATGACTATATAATTAACCACAAATTGTACAGCAGAGATCTACTTAGATGTCTGCGAAAATACAGGAAGTAAAATAGACAAATGTTTAAAAAATATCTAAAATTAAAAAATAGATTGACTCATCCCATGTTCAGTTGAATCACTGTTCGTGGTATTATGTGATGCGACCCAAAATCATCTCATGAATTTCATTGACTGTTTATATTCTTGCATCATGTTTCAAAAAAGAAAGTTGGAACTGTAAAGAATTTATCACTAAGTGATGTTGCAATTCCTGTTCCTGTTTTTGGTGCTTGCAAAATGCAGTTTTGCATTATCTTTAGTTGCAGAAATACTGTGGCTGATTGGGGACAGCAGCGTAATTGTTGCAGTTTTTGCTCAAAGTCGATACAGTCTTCATTTAAACAATATCTTTGCGATTTAAAGACCTACTGCACACCTACAAAACTTTTCATAACCAGGCCCCTTCCTACCTCACCGACCTACTTCACTACCATACTCCTTCCCGCAACCTTCGCTCCTCTAGTGCCAACCTCCTTTCCATTCCACTCATGACCAAGCGCCGCACCTGGGGTGACCAAGCTTTTTCCATCGCTGCCCCTTCCCTCTGAATAGAATCAAAGACATTATGCACATTCTGTCTTTCTACAATACACAAAGTGATGTGATAACGTTATATTCTGCCAGTATATTGCTGTTTGTGGGTGCATCAGTATGCACAGACAAACAGGATTGGATCAGGTGCGTATTTTGTGAAGGAGTGGGCTGGGGGGCCTGATATTAAAGACCCGGGCCTATCACCACATGCCTCTGGCAGTGATTGTCTTGTTGAACTATGCATGGACATCACTGAAAAAAACTGCATGTTGAACGCAGCATTCAGCACCCTCCACAATTATTGGCAGCTTTGGTAAAAATGAGAAAAATGATATACAAAAAAAATGTTGCACTGTTTATCTGCATGATCTTCATTTGGAATATCCACCAAAATCTAACCTTTAATTGAAGTAACATAATTTAAAGAAACATTAAATTCTTATAATGAAACAGATATTTTTCTCATAAATATCTGTTCCGTAATTATAATGATGGTCCATTGCAGATGCCTCTGAATACAGAGTAGTCAACAGCACTTAGATTTCTTTCTTTCACAGTCAAGTTTTAAGTGGCATTTTGAAAGTAACTGCTTAGCGTAGTACTTGACAAAGGTTAGCCAGAGTAATCCTGAGTCCATGTGGTTGTAAAGTCGATTAATGAAGGCTCTTACAGCAGTGCCATCTGAGATCATTGGCATTCTGCAGAGGTTTGCAGCCTTGCCCGTCATACACAGAATTTCCTCCAAAATCTTCAAATCTTTTAATTACGTTATGCTTAACAGAGGTGAAATGTCTAAATTCCTTTCCAAATTGTTTTGAGGAACATAGTTTTTAAACCTTTCAAAGGTTTCTGGTGAAATTGGTGATCCCATCTTTACCCCTGAAAGAGTAGGCCTTTCCTGGAGAATGCTTTTGTACCAAATCGTGATCACAATGACCTGCCGACATCAGCTGTTTCAAATCACATCGTAATTAAAATCTTTGACCTCATTATTCATTAATCTTAAATTGCCCCCTTCCAAACTTTTTTTTTGGAATGCATTACAGGCCTGAATGACAGGAGTTGATGTATATTTACAAAATACAAATACATTGAAGTTCCCAAGAAAAAAAAAAAAGCAAACATGTCATCTTCATAGTTCTGTCTGCAAAGAAATAAATTCAATTAAATTCAGAAATCACAGTTTTTGCTCATTCCTGTATCTCCCTTTCCATCCCAACTTCCTGCGAATAGGGGTTGTGTATATCGATTGCTCTGTGAGGTCATATAGTTGATTTGGTCATTTGCCCATCACTTGTAAGAATATGGTTGCACTTATTGATTACAAATCCACAGTTCTACCATGCCATCTCAGTGATACTGTATCCAAAGACGGTGTTGTTCTCTATTGCTGTACCTCAATCTCGATGAACATGTTCTCATCCTGACTCATATAGTGCTGCTTTAGTGACACTCTACCGTAACCAGACATCGATACAAATTGCAAAGGGAATCCGTTGGTGTCGTTATTTGATAGCATTGATAACCGATTGCAGTTTAGGCACCATAGGGGCCTAAAACCACTGTTAGATTTAGGCAACAAAACTACTTTCTTATGTTTGGGCTTGTAATCTAGTTGGATAAGTTCAGGCTCTAAAACTACTTGGTCAGATTTTGACACCAAAACTACTTAGCTTGGTGGAAGTAACTAAACTACTAGGTTGGGTTTAGGAAAATATTATGGTTTGATTTAAAATACACCCTTCACATTAAATATGAGTTGCACAGGTTAGCATGGTTCACAGTTATAAAATCCTAGATTCCAGCCCAGCAGGGTATGCGTTCTTGTTATGTTTACCTTTGTAATTGAACAGTGACTCTTTCGGCTTTGTCTATGCAAAAAGTCTATGCAGAAACCTATGGCATCCAATAGTGACAAGAATAGACTCTTTTTTGTAGCATACCGATGCCCACGGCTTCTGCCCAGAAGATAACACCTAGGGAGTAAGAATGGGCTCAGATGGACAATGTTCCCTGTGAGTGTTACAAAACATGTAAATTCTGGGAAATGCCTGTGAGGCATTGCAGACTCTGAAAGATTATTGAAACACTATGACAAAATTGGAAAACTATTCCACAACCGATTCTATCAAGACCAGGCCTTCAAAGTGACTTGACCAGTTTTACGTGATGTGACTTAGAAGGCTAAATGAATGGAACTGTCTGGAAGTTAAAAACCCCTTCAGCATTTCATAGATTTGGCCTTTTTGGGAGAGTGGCCAGACAAAAGGCCCCTCTGAGAAAGACCAACATTAAGTCATGCCTCGAGTTTGCTAGAAGACATTTCACAGACTGCTGAGACATTCTGGTAGAAGGTTTTGAGGTCTGATGAGACTAAAAATGAGCTATTTGGCCTGCAAGCGAAGTGTTATATTTGGCACAAATCAAACAGAGCTCACCCAGGTAACACAATCCCTTCCGTCAGGCATAGGTTTGGCAGCAAAATGCTGCTGGGTTGCTTATCAGCAAGTGGGATAGAGAAGTTTGTTGCAATGAATGGAACCATATATAGGCATATCCGTAGGGGGTTGTGTCAGTCTTCAAGAGATCAGCATTCGGGGAAAAGGGTACATGTTCTAATGGGCAGTGGCCTTCAGTGCAGGGTAGAACCTACAAAGGAAAAACAATTTTTTAATAAAACACCATTTTGAGTGCCCCAATCAAAGCTCATACGTAAATCTCATTAAATCTTTGTCATGACCCGGAACTTTGTGCCAGTTGGTGCTCTCAAACAAATTACGGAATTGGAGAATTATGCAAAAATTCTGAATTAAATGTACAAATCTCATCTCTTCATGGAATTAAAAAAAAATTGCTGCATAAAAAATTATTTAATGTGTCAAATGTTTGTGCAACCCCAATTCTGCAATAGTTGGGAGAAAGTGTAAATTGTGAATAAAATCAAAATGGAATGACTTTCAAATCACACCAGCCAGTATTTTATTCACAATAGAACAGAGATAACACAGCAAATGTTGAAACTGAGAAATTTTACCATTTTATCCACAAAATGAGCTTATTATTTCAAGTTGGATGGCTGCTACAGGTCTCAAAAAAGTTGGGACAGGGGCCTGTTTCCCATGCTGTAGCATCTGCTCTTCTTTTCAACACAGAGTGGAGGCGTCTGGGCATTGAGGAGACAAGTTTCTTGAGTTTAGCCATTGCAATTTGGTCCCACTCTTGTTTAATACAGGCTTACAGCTGCTGGAGAGTCTTGCGTCTCCTTTGACGGACTTTTTGTTTAGTTATGCACCAAATGCTCTGAATCGGTGAAAGATCAGGACTGCAGGCAGGCCAGTTCAGCACACGGATCTTCTACAAAGCCATACTGTTGTAATAGCTGCAGTATGTGGTTTTGCATTGTCTGAAATACACAAGGCCTTCCCTGGAATAGATGTCATCTGGAGGGGAGTATATGTTGCTCTAAAACCTTTATATACAAAACCCAAAACCAGTGAAATTGGCACGTTGTGTAAATCATAAATAAAAACAGAATACAATGATTTGCAAATCCTTTTCAACCTATATTCAATTGAACACACTGCAAAGACAAGTTACTTAATGTTCAAACAGGTAAACTTTGTAATTTTTTGCAAATATTAGCTCATTTGGAATTTGATGCCTGCAACATGTTTCAAAAAAGCTGACACAAGTGGCAAAAAAGACTGAGAGAGTTATGGAATGCTCGTCAAACACTTATTTGAAACATCCCACAGGTGAACGGGCTAATTGGGAACAGGTGGGTACCATGATTGGGTATAAAAGCAGCTTCCCTGAAATGCTCAGTCATTCACAAACAAGGATGGGGCGAGGGTCACCACTTAGTGAACAAATGCGTGAGCTGATTGTCGAACAGTTTAAAAACAACATTCCTCAACGAGCTATTGCAAGAAATTTAGGGATTTCATCATCTACGGTCCGTAATATCGTCAAAAGGTTCAGAGAATCTGGAGAAATCACTGCACATAAGCGACAAGGCCGAAAACCAACATTGAATGCCCGTGACCCTCGATCCCTCAGGCGATACTGCATCAAAAACCGACATCAGTGTGTAAAGGACATCACCACATGGGCTCAGGAACACTTCAGAAAACCACTGTCAGTAACTACAATTCGTCGCTACATCTGCAAGTGCAAGTTAAAACTCTACAATGCGAAGCAAAAGCCATTTATCAACAGAACCCAGAAACGCCGCCGGCTTCGCTGGGCCCAAGCTCATCTAAGATGGACTGATGCAAAGTGGAAAAGTATTCTGTGGTCTGACGAGTCCACATTTCAAATTGTTTTTGGAACCTGTGGACGTTGTGCCCTCCAGACCAAAGAGGAAAAGAACCATCTGGACTTTTATAGGCTCAAAGTTCTAAGCCAGCATCTGTGATGGTATGGGGGTGTATTAGTGCCCAAGGCATGGGCAACTTACACATATGTGAAGGCACCATTAATGCTGAAAGGTACATACAGGTTTTGGAGCAACATATATTGCCATCCAAGCAACGTCTTTTTCATGGACGCCCCTGCTTATTTCAGCAAGACAATGCCAAGCCACATTCTGCACGTGTTGCAACAGCATGGCTCCATAGTAAAAGAGAGCGGGTACTGGACTGGCCTGGCTGTAGTCCAGACCTGTCTCCCATTGAAAATGTGTGGCGCATTATGAAGCGGAAAATAAGACAACGGAGACCCTGGACTGTTGAACAACTTAAGCTGTACATCAAGTAAGAATGGGAAAGAGTTCCACCAGAAAAGCTTCAGAAATTGGTCTTCAGAAGTTAATGATTATTTGCAAAAAATAAAGTTTCTCAGTTTGAAGATTAAACATCTTGTCTTTGCAGTGTATTCAATTGAATATAAGTTAAAAGGATTTGCAAATCATTGTATTCTGTTTTCATTTACAATTTACATAACGTGCCAACTTCACTGGTTTTGGGTTTTGTACCTTTCCGCATTCATGGTGCTTTTTAAAACATGCAAGTGTCTCACACCATAAGCACTAATGCATCCATACCATCAGAGATGCTGGCTTTGGAACTGAACGCTGATAACAGGAGGGGTGATCTTTCTCCTCTTTAGCCTGGAGGAAACACCGCCCATGATTTCCAACAAAAATGTCAAATTTGAACTTGTCTAACCATGGGACACTTTGCCACAGTCCATTTTAAATAAGCCTTGGCCCACAGAACACGGCGGCGCTTCTGGATCATTCTTAACAATGACTTCCTTTTTGCATGAGAGTTTTAGGTGGCATCTGTGGATGGCACGGCGGACTGTGCTTACAGAGAATGGTTTCTTGAAGTATTTCGGGGCCCATTTAATAATGTCAATGACAGAATCATGCCGATGAGTGATGCAGTGGCGTCTGAGGGCCCGAAGATCACGGGCATCCAGTAAAGGTCTTCGGCCTTGTCACTTACGCACAGAGATTTTTCCAGTTTCTCTCAATCTTTTGATGATGTTATGCACTGTCGATGATGAGACCTCCAAAGCTTTTGCAATTTGACATTGAGGAACATTGTTTTTAAAGTATTCCACAATTTTTTTGTGCAAGCCTTCACAGGTAGGAAAGCCTCTGGCCATCTTTACTTCTGAGAGACTCAGCCTCTCCAAGACATCCCTTTTATGGCCAATCATGTTACACCCCTGATGCCGGTTAAAGATATACTTAGCAATCATAATCCGTGCACTTTTTGTCAAAGTCACCATATTTCTCCTCACTATCTGCAAGCTTTCACCTCTGAGAGCATGCTGAAAAAAACATCCGGTTTCAAAACACAGCCTGGGGCCTGTCTCATGAAGCTGGATTTCGGATTAGCGAGATAACTTCTGGATTAACCAATTTCTGGATTAACCCTGGGTTTTCTGTATCACGAAGCTGGTTCACTTCTTAGCAAGGTACGTTGCCGCGGTAACTTACGCTGAATGCCTAACCTGCTCCAGAGAAGGTTAAGTTCAGGATAAGATCTCAGCAGGTCTATAAGTCCACCTACTGGCCAATCAATTGCCATATTTCCATCCACATGTTCTTATGTGAATTGAGTCATATCGAAATAAAAATGCCTTATGAAATTGGTGAAATTTGACTTGATTTCGACACAAAGTTGATGCCGTTGATCTGATTGGATTTTCCCTTGATCGGGAAAAGGCTTATGCGATAAATGCTGATGGAAACGTTATTTGCCAAATAAATCTGCTACTGCATCTTGTCAGTGTTTTGATGCCATCATTGCCTTCTGATAATGGTCTGCTATGCTGCTGATAGCTGGCACCTAAGCACGTACAACTTGTGCAACTATCATCATTTGTTGGTTGACGCGATCCATTTTGGCTTACTAGCTAAATTAGTTGGCTAACACACTACTTTTGTTCACTTGAGGGCTCTGCGATTCAATGCGAAAATGAATGGAAAGAGCTTAAAATGTTGGAAATCTATTCGATACACCAATTTGATCGCATGACAGCATGTGGCGTCATTACGCACAACATTTTATTCGCTGAAATGCCATTAAATGGAAACGCATTTGCACCTGCTTTTTTCGCATCAATATTTTTGGCGAACTTCAGATAGTTCGATTGACAAGTGGATGGAAATATAACTATTGTCTTGGAAAAATAACCTGCCCATTTCTTGAGAATCCCGTGGAGGAAGCAGCACGGATAGCGAGTGGAGCGCTCCGGAGAGAGCGTGTGTTCCGTGACTAAAAAAAAAAAAAAAAACATGTTACTTAAGCTACTTTCACAATAACAGCATAATTGTTTTTTAAAAGCAGTCCAGTGCTCTAACATTTGGCACACTGAAACATACCATGTCCATATGGAAAGCTTTGTGAGCTGCTACCTCTACCAGGGTCTAATGAGACTCCCCCTCCACAACCTCCAGTATGGGGCGATTCTTATTGTAAGATAAGGCTAACTCCTCTGCAGGAATGTATGGTTGTGTAGGAGGACCCCTCCTCTGCAGGAGTGTACGGTTGTGTCCGGTTGTGTCGGAGGACCCCTCCTCTGCAGGAGTGTACGGTTGTGTCGGAGGACCCCTCCTCTGCAGGAGTGTACAGTTGTGTAGGAGGAGCCCCTCCTCTGCAGGAGTGTACGGTGGTGTCGAAGGACCCCTCCTCTGCAGGAATGTACGGTTGTGTCGCAGGACCCTTCCTCTGCAGGAGTGTGCGGTTGTGTAGGAGGACCCCTCCTCTGCAGGAATGTACAGTTGTGTCCCAGGACCCTTCCTCTGCAGGAGTGTGCGGTTGTGTCGGAGGACCCCTCCTCTGCAGGAGTGTGCGGTTGTGTAGGAGGACCCCTCCTCTGCAGGAGTGTACGGTCGTGTCAGAGGACCCCTCCTCTGCAGGAGTGTGCGGTTGTGTCGGAGGACCACTCCTCTGCAGGAGTGTGCGGTTGTGTAGGAGGACCCTCCTCTGCAGGAGTGTACGGTCGTGTCGGAGGACCCCTCCTCTGCAGGAGTGTGCGGTTGTGTAGGAGGACCCCTCCTCTGCAGGAGTGTGCGGTTGTGTAGGAGGACCCCCTCCCATCTTTTTCTTGTCACGTTTTCCTGTGAGCTGCGCACAATATCAAAAAGAGACGGCATAAAAGCTAAAGCATTGTGCATGTTGTAGTGTAGACTATTGTAGACTATGTACTTTTGTATGTAAATTGGTCACATCATGTAGCCTGGAAGATATTATATTAAACTTACTGACCGCTTTGAACTATATTTTTGTGTTTATTTTTTACTTGTTCCCAGGCTATTTTGGCTCCACTGGGGTTGCAACGGAAATGATGAGGTTAAATTGTCAAAAAGAATAAAAGGAAATCGAAACAGGCACATACATTTGATAGACACACAGTGGTGATTTAATATTGCAATCCCAGTAACTGAAGCATTGACAGAGTGTGCGATTTTTTGCCAAGAGTCCTTGCGGCTTCTGGCAGCTACAATAGTGTTGCTTTTTGCCTGAATGATGTCTTTATATTCTTCATACATCCTAAGAATTATTGTTTGCTCCTCAGTCAAGAAATAAGCTGCTCTCTGTGGCTTCTCCATAGTGCGCAATTGATTATATGGAATTAACTCTGCCCCTTTTATGTGCACAAGCACAGATCTAGATCGGGGACTCCTGGGTTCACTTAACAAGTTGATAACCGGCTTTGTGAGACCGATAATCAAGACCGCGGATGTCTGGTTAAGTGCAGCTGGGTAACTGAGGGAAACACCTGGTATGTTAATCCAGCTTCGTGAAACAGGCCCCTGGCCTCTGAATTTCAGCAGGTAAATCTGTGGCTCGGACTGATCCACCAGAATGTGGGTCCACCCCTCGACGGCCAGGGGCAGGCTCATACTCGTGCACAGGTCAGACACAGGGGGGAGGGGGAGTAGCAGGTCGCGTAGCGTGCACAGTTAGAGTAGAGAGAGACACTGTAATGCATTATTTGCGATGGCTGAAAAACAGCCCAAGAAAAAACGGTCAGAGGAACATAAATTTAAACATAAACATAAAATTTCATGGCTACGGCCAAGAAAGGGCAAAGACCCGGGTCAACATTGGTGTAGCTTTCTGACAGTGGAGGGAACTCTGCAAATTGAAGGGTCTGAAAATGGACACGGAGGTTGCCGTCTTTCTGCTGGACAGATGAGCAACATTAGTTTTGTGGTGCTTCACACAATGGTAACAGCCGTCAGGCAGTCATCATATTGTCTAATCTGCCAAAATGTACTGTTGTTGTGATGTTATCTATTTATAATAGCGGTAAAGATGTGGGTACAGTTGTCTGACAGGTCAGCTGACCTTAGCTTCGTGGCTTAGCAGTGTCAAATTGAACTTGTGGCTAGGAGTTCATGTGAATGTCTGACATCTTATGTAAGGAATCGACGGGGAATTGCACAATCAAACGATGTACATATTGTGCGACCAGATAGAATGAAATAGTTACAGTCAGCAACAATGGGAACGCCCAAACGTCACATCTGGTTAGGGTCGGGGGGAAAACAATCCTTACCCCCTGTCCGCTATACTGTAAAAAGGCGAAATTTAAACTTGTCTTGCTAACGCTAAGAAGTTGTCATGACGTACTTTGAGTCGCTATTGCCTGCTGACAATAATAGAGGATCGATGTATAAAAAAATGAAATATACTGGGATTGGATTGTTGTCCATACGTTTTAAAAGACTGGGCGAATGATCCAACTCAGAGGCCTGCAGACAAACACGTTCTGTTGTGTGGTCCCACCATAACCTGCCAAACTCGTCCTCTCTTCTGATAGCTTGAAGCCATTTTGTCCTCCTTTGTAGTTCCACTCTATTATTTGATAAAATGGAAAACTTGGTGCTTTTTCTTGTTTATTTGTGGTGCAAAAGGACTCACAGCAACTCTTCGGCATTATGGCTAATGGCAGAGTCCGGTTTCTTTTCCCCTTCGGCTCTACTTTTGTGGGCGTTCCCATTGTTGCCGACTGTATCTATGAATCGCCTTCTTCTCAGTTTATAGCCCCATTTACAGCCGACATTATCAAAAAGATGCGTGCGCATCTTGACAACGGAAGTAACTGTCTCCCCAATTCAATCTGACGTGTTATGAATCTGCAAACATTGAATTTGATATTTTACCAGCACCAAAATGTCTGGTTGTTGCGTGCACGGCTGTAAGAATGGATATTCCATTGGTGGACTCAAGTTTTACAGGATTCCGAGAGGATCACATACGGATAACGCCCACTGGCTGCAAGCGAAGCATCAAGTCAAACTCCGAACGTTGCCTTGATGCTTCTTATACGCCCACTAAAAGCATCAGCCGCATCGTCATTGACAGCTGTCAACATGACCGAGAAGCCATGGGTGTCATTCTCAAAATATTCAACAAGATAACGTTTAATTTTGAAAACACCTACCGATAACGCTTACAGTATTTTAAGTGATGAAAAAGTGTGACGTTCAGGTTACTGCACACTATATGTTATATACAGGCATAATTTTCCTCCTAAATTTTGCTGTCTTGTAAATTAAGACTATGATTCACTTTACTTCACCCAGCAGCGAATTAGCTTGCTAGCTAACTTAGCAGTGTTTCTGACCAGTGTACCTTGAGTTAGGTTCTGTCCAACTATAGATCGCTTGATAACTTAAATGAGCACAAAATAACAGATTTCCTCTCAAAACTGTGACTTGCTTTAAAAGCAGGAAAATCGGTTTCGACAACTGCATGTGAGGTTTCCGATAAATGTGTGCCACCAACCATGACAAGGCGAAATAGTTAAATAAACTAAATGAAAAATGCGTTTCTATTGAGTTGATGCTCAAGAAATTGAGCAGAGGCAAAAAGTAAAAATCTGACGCGCATCACATGCTACCAGTGGGCTTTGCGCCATTGAAATTATGTAACCCATTTTTTGACGCGCATCTCACGGTTACAGACATTACATGAAATTTGTGAGAGTAATGGTAAATCGAAGCAGATTTCATGTTTGCATGACAATTACGCAGTCAAACTCGCTAGCAAGCAAGCCAACAATACAAAATAATACTTTGCCTGCCATGCAGGTAAAATTAGCTGTCAGGACGTAATTTTCTGTTTTGTTTTTTTTAATTATTTTTTTTTAATTATTATTATTATAACCCACGCGTCATACACGCGGTTTTATGCCCTTGTATTTGACAAGGAAGGACCTCTGATTTCGAGACACAAAAATCCAAGTCTGCTGTGGTATTTAACATTCTGCTTATGTCCGTAGATAACGTAGTCATAAGCATCCAGTGGCTTGTATGCTTGTAGTTCCTCCCTTGTGTACATGGTAGGTTTCTCGATCAAATGGGTATATATATATATCAGGCCACGGAATACTGGTCCACTAAATAACGTCATCTACCCACTCACTGATACCATACGGATCAGGAAATTGGTTGCCATTTGTCAAAGTAAATTTCTTTAGGTCGAATTCACGATCTTTGATGGCTAATGCCCCCGCATAGCTTGGCAAGCTATTATGGTACGCCATATTTCCGTTGCCAAGCTGCGCGCGCAACCTGTCTTGTTTGCAAACAGTAAATGGGTCAATTGTTTTGCTTGTACTGTCACGCTCTGCATGCATGCGGTTGTAGCTGTACTGTTATATGCCGTTCAGGAAGAAATTTTGCTATAAGCTCCTGATAACCATTTCTTACAAAACGAAACAATTCCGACGGCAAGCTACTTAATGAGCTCATAGCAAAAACACGCGAACAGTCTGACCCTGGATTTATGCCGGACGCATATTTGCAGCGTGACGTGAGTGACGCTATTGTGCTACTTCTTGTACGCGACTTCATTTCCACTGAACACGGAACGTCAGCGCAGTGTCCTGCCAGCTGATACAATCGACTTGCTCAGATTTTGCATATTTCATCATTTTTCCGGCATATTTGCGCAATAACCTTAAATACTTTATTTTTTCTGCTTTAATTGTATTTAATGTCATTTCCGTCCTTGTTGTGTTGTAGTACAGCACATACAGAGTTCCTTTAATTACTTACCAAATGTTCTTTCAGCTGATTATCTTATATATAATTGCTTTTTTTTTGCCTGGGTCCCAACTTTTTTGAGATCTGTTGCAGCCAGAAAATTTGAAATAAGCTCATTTTGTGGATAAAATATATAAAATGTCTCAGTTTCAAGATTTGAAATGTTATCTATGTTCTTCTAAATAACATATTGGCTCATATGATCTGAAAGTCATTGCATTTTGATTTTATTCACAATTTACACTTCGTCCCAACTATTGTGGAATTGGGGTTGTACATTGGCAGTTATGAGGGTCACATTTCACTGCAATACAGAGGTGCAAGAAAAAAAGTGTAAGAAAGATTTCAAGAATTGTATTTCATAACTTTTTTTTGTTGCTAAAAATCATGAGGGAAGACAATTGCTAAACATGACGTGCAGAGGGTAGCAATGTGGCTAAAAGTTTTGCTACCCAGACAGACTATTGAAACAATGCTCCATTCTTCTGGCAAAGGGTGTAAATTAAAATATTCTTTCGTCATGCAAACCTGCCTGCATTTTTTTTGCCATATAATATTAAAAAACCAGTGAAAAAAGCAGAGTTCTTGCTTATTTACAAAAAAAGAAAAACTTAAAATGGCATGGCCAAAATTGATGATACCACTTACAAATAAAAAAAAACTGCATTGCAGGAATACGTAAAACAAACTTTACTCAGAGTGGTTTTACACTAGGGACTCGGATCCGTTCATTTGGTAAGTGTGAACAGAAGCGTACTGTGGGATTAGCGCAGCATCCCTTGTGATGGTGAGTGAAAATTACTCATTTTAAAATAGGAAAATTAATTAATATTACTGGTCTGATATAACCAGGAGTTAAGGTGAACCAGAACAATTAGGCTCAGCTGGTTGTTTGGGTATGACTGTGGGGTGCTACAACAAGGAAAAAAAAAAAAGATGCTCCAAAATCTAGTGAATATACACATATTTATGAAGAAACTATAATGTATAAGACTTCAAAACATGCATTTTTTTATTAATGAGAACATCCAATAATTGCTTCAAAGTTTCATTAATGTCTTTTATGCTGGTTACTATATTTTTCATGGCGTCCAGGAGAGCCAGCTGGTTGTGGACTACCTATTCTGTCAAGATGCAGGCATACCAACAAGATTCCTGGGGCGTGTTTTGGGAAGGAGACTGTGGCCGGCAGCTGGAAGTAAGAAGTCAACAGTATTATAACCTGGACAAGCGTCTCATACGCAACACTATTCCAGTTATATGTACACACATTAGGACATGAGCACACGCGTTGATCGCCTTCAAACAAGTCTCCTTTATTAGCGCATGTGCTCAACCATGCAAATCTACTATTACATCATTTATGACGTACTACTATACAACAAAGGATAGCCAAGATGGTTTCCGTAAGGGAAGGTCATGCCTCACAAAACTTCTGGAATTTTTTGAAGAGGCCACCAAGACTTTTGACCAGAGCAGGGCTTATGACATCATATACTTGGATTTTCAGGAAGCATTTGATACAGTACCACATAAGAGACTTATTTTTAAAATGAGCTCCGTTGGAGTTGCAGGAGGTATTCTGGAGTGGATTCAGAACTGGTTACAGGACAGAACACAAAGAGTGGTGGTCAAAGGTATCTCGACTGAGCTAGGTATGGTAGGGAGTGGCGTCCCCCTGGGATCGGTGTTGGGACCCCTGCTGTTCCTCATCTGCATTAATGACCTTGATAGGAATATTGACTGCAGATTAGTTAAATTTGCAGATGATACTAAATTGGGGGGTTTGGAAAATAGTTTAGAGTCCACAAAAGTGATTCAGGATGATTTGGATAGAATCCAGAATTGGGCAGAAATGTGGCAAATGAAATTTAACGTTGCGAAATGTAAAGTTGTACATGTAGGTCATAAAAACATTAGACGGGATTACTTCATGGGAGGTTTAAAACTGGAATGTGCTCCACACAAGAAATATCTGGGAGTCATTGTTGACCAAACCCTCACAGGCTCTAGTCATTGTGCCGTAGCAGTTAAAAAAGCCAATTGGATGCTGGGATACATTGCCAAAAGTATTGAGTACAAATATACGGAGGTGATGCTTCTTTTGTACAACACATTCGTCAGACCACATTTGGAGTATTGTGTACAGTTCTGGGGACCATACTTTAAGAAAGATATAGAGGCTCGAGAGAAAGTTCAGAGAAGAGCCACTAAGCTAATTCCAGGTATAAAAAATGAAAGCTATGAGAAGAGGCTGAAGATCCTTAATATTTTTAGTCTTAGGAAAAGGAGACTATGGGGTGATTTGTTTGAGGTCTTTAAATATGTTAAAGGGATTAACAAAGTGAATTATGTAGGATTCCTTCAACCAAGTGTTGTGAGTTGAACTCGGGGTCATAAATGGTCATAAAGGTAAATTTAGCGCTGATATTCGGAAATATTTCTTCACCCAAAGAGTAATTTCAATGTGGAATAGCTTGCCTGACCATATTGTTGAGGGAGAGACCTTGGGGGTTTTCAAGAGCAGGCTTGACTTAAAGCTAGATACCATTGAGTCACTGAGTATCTGAAGGGATATATTCACAATAGTATAAAGAAACTGGTGAGCATAGTTTGGTTGAATGGCCTGTTCTCGCCATTCATGTTCTGTTCTGTTCTGTTCTGTTATGTTATGTTATGTTATGTTATGTTATGTTATGTTATGTTATGCCTCCGCTCTAACTAATGAGCACATATAGTTTCAATAATAAACTGTGTAGGCATCTGTGTTCAACAAGATACTTATCAAAATGACACCGTCATACAATTACACAACAACATTCATGGGGTTTCATCATTCTTCATTTCAGCTTGAATTCACACTATATACACATTATAAGATGAGCCGCTTTGGTGGATTTACAATACGAATGGACCTTCTCAAAACAGGCTCCGATGACACATTTTCTGCAAGACTAAAGTATCTATGTCAGCGAGAGACTACTGGCTCCTGTATGGGCTGATTTGAACGTGCAGTCTCACTTGGATTAGTGATAATAGGTTTCTGTACAATAGGCTCATCAACCCGAAATTGCAAATTGGTCAACAATGGCTCTGGCAATAGTTTAACTTCAACAGATTTTTCTGCAAATCTAGAATCATCAGGAATTAAATGGTCAACGTGTACAAATCGTCTGTTATTCCTTGGTGTGCGAACAAGATATGTGAGTGGTAATTTGATTGCTGCTGTTGTACCAGGAATCCATTTCTCTTTTCCCCCTCTCACATTCCGAAATCTAACAGATTGATACAAATCATATGTTCTCAATTTTGGATGTGGACCCTGCAATTTAGATTTGGAAGAAACCTGATGACGTTCAACCTTTCTCTTCAAACTGGGTTTAATCAAAGACAACCGTGTTCTCGGGCTGCGTTTGAGAAACAATTTAGCAGGTGTAATACCTGCGGTAGTATGAGAAGTGTTACGGTATGTGATCAACACATTAGCTGATCTATGTAGTGAAGACAGGGATTTGTCAGACTTCCTGTACATACGCTTGAATGTTTGAACATTTCTTTCTGCCAGGCCATTTGTGGCAGGATGGTAAGGAGGACACAAAATGTGATCAATATCATTGAGTTTCATGAATTACCCGAATTCTTCAGAAACAATCTGTAGTCCATTATCGGTAACAAATTGCAGAACTAAGTCATATCTAGCAAATAAAGATCTCAAGACATTGATTGTCGCTGCACTAGTTGTGGACTTCATTGGAAAAACTTCTAGCCATTTAAAATAGCGATAATAATGATAACAAAGTTTTCTCCCTTAATTTCTGCAAAGTCTGCATGAATATGCTGCCAAGGCTGAGTTGCCCATGGCCAGAACATTATTGTTGCGGACTTTGGTGATCTCTGCGACTCAACACAATCACTACATTGCCTGAAAAGCTGTTCAATATCCTTATCTAGTCCTGGCCATCAGACGTAGGATCTAGACAATGCCTTCATTCTCGATATTCCAAGGTGACATTCCTGTAACTTTTGCAACATGTGTTCTTGTAATTTCAATGGAAAAATTACTCATCTACCCTAAAGCAAACAACCTGCTTCAACAGACAATTCATCTTTCCAGTACCAATACGGTTGAATCTCTTTGTTTGTACAGTAATTTGGCCATCCAGATAAGGTGTATTCATAAACATTGGAAAGAATTGGATCTTTTCCAGTACGCTGGGCAATTTTCTTTGCTGTTTTATGGCCCCAATTTGTTATGATCTCAGACAGCAAGGGATGACACACAAACTTAAAAAAAAACTTTAACAGATTTAATTAAACAAACAAAGCTGACCAAGATTGATATAAACAAAAATGAGATATTTACAGTCCCTTTGGTGGGGTTGCTTTGCAATGATCCGGGTGAGGAAAATGCTCCAACACAGGCAAAAAATCCACAAAAAGCTTCACAGGTCTCGAAAAGAGTGAGAGGTCTGGTCAAATGTATCCTTCCACAATTTCTCCTTGCAATTTCCCCTACTACTTTACTCTCTCAATTTCTCACCTTATATACTCTTTTGCGACCCCCTCCCACCTTCCAGACTTTTTTCAATTCTCTGGGACTTCCCCTCTCAAACATGCCTAGGACATACCCAAAACCTAGCTCCAGACTGGGCTTAACAAAAAAAAAGTCAATACTGCCATCTACTGGCGTTTTTTTTCCCATTACACCTCCATGCCAAAAGGGAAAAATTTTGACTCATGAAGGCAAAATTTTTCATTTCAATACAAAAATGGTTATGTAGACACTTGTGTATGAATACATATAATACAATATTCGAATGAACACGTAATATATATATACATACACAAACACAGGTACCCTTTACATGCTTAATTTCCAAGTCAAACTCCTGTAAAATCAAAGTCAAATTCAACAATCTCCGATTCTTGTTTTTCATCTTACTTAAAAACATTAACGAATTGTGGTCAGGATATACAATCATTGGCTTTTGCCCTGTACAAACATAAACCTCAAAGTGTTGTAAGGATAGAACCAGAGCCAACTGTTCCTTCTCAATAGTTCTGTTGGTGGGGATTGATCTTCTTGGAGAAGTATGCAATGGGATTCTCAATGTCATCAGTCACTTCTCTGTAGGAGCACAGATCCACAAGCTTAGTCGCTGGCATCGATCGCGATGGAGAACGGTTTGTTGAAGTCAGGAGATTTGAGCACGGGGAAGTGACACAGCGGAGACTTCAGGCAATCGAAGGCTCTTTGGCATGCTTCATCCCAAGTGAACTTTACACCTTTCTTCAGATGGTGTAAGTTGCGAGCAATCTCAGCAAAGTTCTTGCAGAACTTGCGGTGGTACCCAATCATTCCAAGGAAGCAGCGCAAAGCTTTTTTGTTGTCAGGAACTGGAAAGTCCATAATGGCTTGGACTTTAGCATTTATGGGTGCCACCTTACCCTGGCCTATAACGTAGCCAAGATACGTGACAGTAGCACAACCTAAGTCACTCTTAGTCAGGTTAACAGTCAGGTTAGCCTGGGTCAAGCGCTGGAACAACATCTCTACATCTTTCAGATGTTCTTCTCCGGAGTCAGTCCATGTGATCAGGTCGTCGATGTACACACCAATGTGCGACAATCCGGCGATTGTAGACTGTATAATTTCTTGGAATGTGGCTGGGGCATTTTTCATGCCAAAGGGTAGGATTTCATACTGGTATAACCCAGATGGTGTGGCAATAGCGGAGATGTTCTTGGCCGTCTCAGTTAAAGGCACCCACCAATAACCCTTCAATAAATCAATCTTTGTCAGAAACTTTGCTTGTCTTATTCTATCAATACAATCATCAATCCTAGATATTGGAAACACATCAGTTCTAGTTACAGCATTGACTTTGCGGTAATCTGTACAGAATCGAGTACTTCCATCAGGTTTTGGAACTAGCACACAGGGTGAACTCCAATCTGAGTTAGAGGGTCTGATAATATTGTGTTCTAACATGTACTTAGCCTCTTTCTCAGCAATCTTTCTCTTTTCAGGATTCATCTGGTAAGGATGCTGTTTTATTGGCATCACCAACATCTACATCATGAGAGGCTATAGAAACTCTCATTGGAACATCAGGAAATAGATCTTTATATTTCTTGATCAACCTCTCAAACTGATCTTTTTGTGAGGGTTCTAAGTGCTGGAGCTTTACATCAAGATTTTGCAACACTTCAGAATTTGACAATTTACATGAAAGAACTTCAGCATTCGAGGTTCATCATCTTGAAACTCCCCCTCATCTTCACAAGTCTCAGCCATAGGAGAATCTGAAGTGACAGCTGCATCCCTAGCATTCCTGATAAGGATTGGATCTGGCACCTAGAGAGATCATGATAAGGCTTCAGTATGTTAATGTGACACAAATGTTTTGGCTTTCTCCTATCTGGAGTCTTCACAATATAATTGAGATCATTGAGTTTTGTCAGAATTTCACGAGGACCATGAAATCTTGCCAGCAATGGATTGGACTGCAAGGGAAACAACACAAGTACCTTTTCTCCTGGTTTAAACTCACGGCTTCTAGCCTAAAGATCATACTAAGTTTTCTTTGCTCCCTGACTTGATTTCAAGTTCTCTTTGGCTAGGTAACAAGCTGCATGCAGTCTTTCTTTGAACTTGCTAACATAGCCTAACAGACTGATATGCGGCTCTTTCTCTTGCCATTGTTGACGCAACAATAGCAAAGGTCCTCTCACTTCATGGCCAAACACTAGCTCAAACGGACTGAAACCAGTAGACTCCTGCACTGTTTCTCTAGCTGCAAACAACAGCAAATGAACACCTTCATCTAAGTCTTTGTCATGATCATAACAATAAGTTCTCATCATTGTCTTGAGAGTGGAATGAAACCGCTCTAAGGCACCCTGACTAACTGGATGATAGGCACTAGAAAGAATCTGCTTCGCAAGTAGTTCATACACTACCTGCTGAAACAATCTGGAAGTGAAATTGCTACCTTAGTTTGACTGAAATTCCCTGGGAAGGCCAAACAATGTGAAGAACTTTATCAAAGCCTTTGAGATTACAGTTACCTTGATGGTACGTAGAGGTATAGATTCAGGGAATCTGGTAGATGCACACATGATTGTCAACAAGTACTGATTTCCAGATCTAGTCTTGCATAATGGACTAACACAATCAACAATGACCGTAGAGAAGGGCTCCCCAAATGCTGGGATAGGCTGCAATGGAGCTACAGGTGGGTCTAACTGGTGTTTTCCAACTACCTGACAAGTGCGACAGGTTTTGCAAAAGTTGGAAACGTCTTTCCAAAGTCCAGGCCAGAAGAAGTGTTTCATGATCTTGTCAACAGTCTTGTTAAGACTACGATGACCTCCTAAAGGTAAACTATGAGCCATTGTTAAGATCTCACTCCTGTAGACCTTCGGAACAACAATTTGCTTGACCACTGCCCAATCTGCATTGGCAGGGATATCAGGAGGGAGCCACTTCCGCATCAACACACCATCCTTGAGATACTACCTAACTGGAACTGCGTCTATCTCTTTATCAGGGCTCTCCTCTTTAGTACACAAATTTCAGGATCATTAGTTTGATCCTGAATCAACCGCTTTCTGGACAGAGATAAGTCTCCAGACACATCAGAATCACCAGACCCATCTGGCTGGCTGAACAGAGAACTGATAAAAGTGTCTGATAAGTCCTCAAATGGAGAAACCATAGTAGGCCGAACAGAGTCATGAGGCGAACCACCCGAGTCATGACTATTCAATGTGCTGGACGGCACCACATCATCTTCTTCTTGAGCCTTCTTGGCCATAGCACGGGTCACTGCACAGGAAAGATACAGAGATGGGTCTTCATAGCCATCTTCAGTGCTCAGCTGTGAAGTAAGATGAACAGGGGGAACTACATTGCCCCCAGCCAGGTCATTGCCTAGCTACAGAGAAACACCCTTGATAGGAAGACTTAACATAAGACCAACCTTTACCTGTCCTGTAACTAAATCTGGCTTCAAGAAAATAGAGTGCAGGGGTACAGAAACAGTCCTCCCTTCAATACCTTGTACAAGTATGAAATCCCCAGAAGCGGACTCATTACGTAACTCCAAGGAGTCCATCAACAAAAGTGACTGAGAAGCTCCGGTATCCCTTAGGTTATATATGGGTACAGGAGGAGAATGCTCATTCAGAGCCACAAATACCTCTGACACAAATGGAAGAAATTCCTCCCTCACAGAGTCAGCAGTATCAGGCTTCTTAGCCCCACAATGAGCAGGCAATTTAGCAGATCGGTCCTCTACTGCAGGGTTTCTAACCTTGTCTTCACAAAGGTATTGGGTTTGGTATCCCTTTCTTTTTCTTTTTTAGCTTTAAGGAACCAACAATTAGTTGTAACATGACCAGATTTATTGCAATAATTACAAACTAGACCACTTTTATCACTGTCAGCTTTCACACTTTCATCAGACCTGTGACTGGATTTCTGCGCACCATCACCAGATTTGTCTTTGTCTTTGGGTGAGGAATCTTGGATATCACTGTTACTTTTCTTCCAAAATTTGGACCATCTATTTTTACTGCTGGACTGAAATTTGGACTTATGTGTGAGAACATATTCGACTGCAAATTTGGCTCCTGATTGCAAATTCAGAGCTTGCTTCTCATTGAGGTAGGTCTTAATATCATCCTTAACACAGTTCTTGAATTCTTCCACTAACACCATCTCTTTTAGTGAGTTGAAATCATCCTTGACCTCCATAGAAGTACGCCAGTGCTCAAAGAAAACCTTCTTCTCATTAGCAAATTCCACATAAGTCTGATAGTCAGATTTGTTGAGGCCTCAGAATTTCTGTCATTAAGCCTCTGGAACTAACTCATAAGCTCTCAAAATAACCTTTTTTTTACAACCTCATAATCAGAGGAATCATCTGCAGACAAAGCTGAATAGGCTTGTTGAGCTTTACCCTTGAGGACAGTTTGCAACATCAGAGGTCAGTGTTCCTTTGGCCACTGACAACTCTTAGCTACCTTCTCGAAGCACTGGAAATACTTATCAACTTCCTTCTCCGAAAATGGAGGCACCAGCTCTACCTCCTGGCTAGCACATAATTTATTTTCAGCCTCTATTTTTCTTTTAGTAGCTCCATTAGGAGCCTTTCTTCTCTATCGAATTTCTGTAACTCGAAATCTCTGTCTCTGTCTCTCTCTTTCTGCTCTTTCCTCTTTCTCTCTCTCTAATTCTTGTTGTTTTTCTTCTCTTGCTAATTTTTCTAACTCAAACTGCCTTTGTTTTTCTTTTTCCTCCCTTTCAATCTCTAGCATTTTTAATTTAAGTTCCATTTCTACATTTGGATTTTCCACTGGAAACTGTTCCTCCTGGTGCAAACACATTTTCATCAATGTAATATTCAACAATCTCTCTAGCCAGTCTTGTTTTTCGCATGGCTGGTTTTACCTCTGTCAGCTCTAACCGTCGGCTTATTTCTAGCAGTTCTGTCTTTTTAAAAGACTTCAAAATCTCTACGGTTGGTGATGCCAAGAAATCATCCATTGCTGTTGATCTGTCAATATATCTCTAGGAAAATTTAAAAAAAAAACAACTTCACAATTTGAAATGTTAGATTTTCAATAAATGACTCACACAATGGTCTATCCCTACGAGCCCCCAATTCGTTATGACCCCAATTTGTTATGACCTATCAAACAGCAAAGGATGACAGACAATATTTAAAAAAAAAAAAAACTTTAACAGATTTAATTAAACAAACAAAAACTGACCAAGATTGATATAAACAAAAATGAGATATTTACAGTCCCTTTGGTGGGGTTGCTTTGTGATGAGCTGGGTGAGGAAAATGATCCAACACAGGCAAAAATCCACAAAAAGCTTCACAGGTCTTGGAAAGAGTGACAGGTCTGGTCAAATGTATCCTTCCACTATTTCTCCTTGCAATTTTCCCTACTACTTTACCTCAATTTCTCTCCTTATATACTCTTTTGCAGCCCCCTCCCACCTTCCAGACTTATTTTCAATTCTCTGGGACTGTCCCTCTCAGACATGCCCAGGACATGCCCAAAACCAAGCTCCAGACTAGGCTTAACAAAAAAAATGTCAATACTGCCATCTAGTGGCTTTTTTCCCCCCATTACAGCTGTAAGTAGCAGAGTATCTGCCACCGTATGAAAGACATATTTCTCTTCAGGATCTGCAGAATCAGGAGATTCTACAGGTAATCTACTGAGTAGATCAGCATCAGCAACCTGGTCAGCAGGACAATACTCAGCGTGATAATTGTAGTCAGATAACAACACTGCCCATTGCTGCTTTCTTGCTGCCGCTAACGGAGGAAGACCCGATTTAGGCCCAAATATTTTGGTCAAGGGTCAGTGATCAGTGACCAACGTGAAATTTCTTCCATAAAGATACAAGTGAAATTTATTTACTCCACACACGATAGCTAAGGCCTCTTTCTCTATTTGGGCATAGTTTTTTTCAGCAGAACTTAAAGTTCTGGACACATATGGAATAGACCTTTCTGAACCATCATCAAGTTTGTGACTCAAAACTGCACCAACCGCATCGGGACTGGCATCTACAGCAGTGACCTGTGCGGAGTAAAAGACGCACACCATGCCCGCACCGCAGCCGCAGGTTGCTTCTCGACATACGCACCGCATCCGCAGGAATTAGATCAGAATCCACACCGCTCTGCGGTGCGGTCGTGATCGCGCCTCCACTGCATTATCCGCTCACCGCACATTGCATATCATGCGTTGCATATCATATCAGTCCACAGAATATTTTCCTGAAGATACTGCCCAGTGTCCAAAAGCTCAGTTTTAATTGCAGGTCATGAATCTTCCAACAGGACAATAACTTAAAACATGCTTCTAAAAGCACCCAAGAAAGGAAATGAAAAAACACAGTTGTTTTGCAGTGGCCTGCTTAGAGTCTTGATCTGATACCAACCGTACATCTATGGAAAGAGCTGGAACTCCCATTTGAAGAAAAGGAACCCATCAAAACATCAAACGATTAGAGCAGTTTGTTCAAGAAGAGTGGGCAAGAATATCATTTTAGAGTAAATGTGTAATTTCGGAGCTACAAAGAGAGTGATTGATTGCAGTGACTGCCTCCAAAGCTTGTGCCAAAAAATATTGGGTTATAAGCCTTGATGTTCATTTATTTTCCCATGTATAACACATTCCATTGCAAAGTGACAGTTTTTAAATTTGGATTGAAGAATGGTGGATGCTAATTGCTTTTATTGGTTTTTGCTGATCTCAGAGGAAACTAGTTTTTTTTTTCTTTTCTTTTAAATGGATGGATAACACTTTTGACCACATCTGTAAATCCAGCTATAGCTCTTATTTTGCTGCATTGGTGTGTCCAATTGTTCTGAATCTTGGCCATGTCTGTCCAGTCTTTCAACACTGTACGCTATCCTTATGTAACCATTACAAACTATTCAAACCACCACCCTTACCCCACAATATACCCACCAACTCCTCAAGGATTATCAATAGGAAAACGCCCCATATGGATGACGCAGAACATGCTGTAGCTTTGAATATGCTGATTCAGATGTTGCGATATTCACAGTAAATTCAACAGCAAAGGGCTGTGTATCTGAAGTTGTAATAAACTGCCACCTTTATAGCAAAATGTTCCAAATGTTCCTCCTGACCTCAAAGCATTGCCCCCAAGCTGCAATCATCTCTTTTATGCGTAGGATCTCTGCAGAACTGATTGAGTCCTGCGCCCTCATGTGAATGCTTTCTTCTCAGAAAAACCTTCAGGATAATTCTGTTCAGTCTATGTTGACAAGTGCATTTTGACACCCACATTCCCTATGGCACAAACACACTCAGTCATATTCATACGCTCCAAACATATCAAACACACCATAAAAATTTATATTTACTGTACACAGAGAATCTGTACACAGCTGCCTTGGCAGCCACTATAAACAAGCAGTTTCTCCCCTATATACTGTACATAGTACATGCACTGAATAACACTGTTATGAAACAGCATTCATTCCATTATTCAGTTACTCAGCAGACATCCTTTTTTGAGGGAAATTATGTGTCTCATATTTGTGAAATCGTGTTGCTAACATTGCTGGATTAATGCAGGCAGAGAGCCTAGGGTACTTGCCTTCCCTCTCCCACGCTTACTATTTTCATCAGGTGGACTGGGAAAGGGATTCAAATCTCATAGAACTGAGAGGGAATAGTCCTGAATTTCTGAGGTTCTGAACTCCAATTACACGACATGATGTTCACTTGCAGTGACATGGCCAGGAACTCCTGTTTCTAATCTTGGGTCCGGTGCAATATCCTCGCTACTTCATTACTTTCAGTTCAGGGGACAAAATTACCATAGATTCAGTAGTTCAGCGCTGTCAAAATGAGTTTATTCTAATTTCCTCGCAATTAATTCCTATCGAGAAACTTATTTTTATTTGATTTCATTGTATTTGATTTCATTTAAGATTTATTTAAGCAGGGAGCCTTTCTGAGACTTCAGTCTCCTTTTCAGTTTTCAGCAGGGCCCTGCATCACTAACAAATAACAAATACACCATAGTGAAAGGAAATCAAATTTATAATACAATAAACAAAATTAGAAACATAAGAGCAAAATAAAAATGACAAAAAACAAGAGCAGTTCTTTTGATAAAATGATTTGACCAATGTTTTAACCCCTTGAACATTAACATTTCACCGAAATCAGAAAAAGTATTTTTTTTACAGTTTGTCAGACAGTGTCACATATCAAGGGTTTTGAGTGCAATGGTTATAAGTCCATTTTAGCACTTTTGAGAAAACCCCATTTTAAACTTTGTGAATGCTGTATTAAATCAGATGTTTTATAGATTTCGCACATTCACTACGTATACTGAGTCAAAAAAGAAACTTCTCACTCATAAATTTGTAAATATTTTATTGAAACTTTTAATAAAAGAGTTTTTATTATCACTAGGGGTAAATGCGTTGTCAAAGACATCATGACGCACATCAACTCCAACGTGCACAGGTACGTAGCACGTGCGAGCGTACTTTAAGCTAAAACCATGTTTTCTTGTGTTTCTAGTCACGTGACCATATGAGAGATGTGCAACTGAGCTCACGTTAGCACGTTAGAGTGATATCTCAGAAAAACAAGATTTCACAGTTTATTATTCGTTGATTTTCAATGCCATGGCTGTCAAACATTCAGCGTGAATGTGCCATTGGCATGCTGAATACGGAAACGTCCATCACTGACGTTGCAAGGGTTATGGGATTCAGTCGACGGACTATCCATGATCTTCGGACACGTCTCCAACAAACTGGCACCACAGCTGACCAACCTCGTTCTGGTAGCCCACAAGTGACGTCAAAGGCAGAAGGCCGAAAAATTGTCAAACGTCATTTGCATAATCGATTTGTCACTGCAACGTCCACTAGGAATGAATTGTTTAGAGGTTGTGTGACTGCCCAAACCATACGTATTCGCCTGCGCACTGCTCTTATTCAAGTCGTAACTTACCATTTTTACTCTTGGACATTTCCGGTGGAACTGGTGACATTATGGACATTATTTTTATGATACACCATCTTTAATGAGTACAGAATTAAATGAAATCATTATTTAAAACCTCATTTCTTGTATGTTCAACTTATTGACCTCCAAAACGAGCGTGAAGTTTTTATTTTGGCTGAGTATATATGCTGGGCATTACACATGTCTTCGAATACACAATGATTCAATTACATTGAAGTATTGCATAACAGTCAAAATTACCAAAAATGGACATATTACTTTGTGCTCCAATAATCTTTATACATTTGGTAACATAGCACAATGGTCAAATATATTAAGTATAAAGAATAAGGGTAACTTTGCTACAAATCAGATGTAATTTTATGTCAATCAATCCAATGGGTTTAAGGATATCAGGGCTACACAAAATAACTACGACTGAGTCTGGTTTTCTGCTTCAAAACTTTTGTGCCGAAACTTATAGAATCGTAGGAATTGCAAAATCTTTCTAGTCTACCATCAAGTTCAATTTGGAACACCAACTGTCATTATACTCAATAACACTCATGTATTTCATTTTCTCAATTTCATTTAGATCTAATGTCTTGGTATGCCAGAAAAAGATAAAAGTCAATGGCAAGCACAGTCGCTTACTTTCAATGAATCACAGTAAACACCGAAGTTAACATTGTAGTTTATCATTTTGCAAAGTGAATAAAATATTTTTTTCTCTAATTGTTGCACACATTGCATTAAGAAGAAAGCAGTGCATTATACTGCCGAGGGCTAATTTTTTTTCATTGGAAAACATGTTCCTCAAGCAGAATGATTGACAACAGGTCAAGAATTATTAGCGCTTATTTAACTTAACAAGGAGAACTGGCGACACCTGATTGTCCTCACAATTTTTGGAGTTTATGTAAAGTCATTTTACGTAGGCGTGGCGGCTTTTATTTTGCCATGGCGGTGCGCTACAATCAAGTACATGAAGCGGAAACCCTGTGATATGTCAAAGTCTACACAGAATACCTTGGAGCAGAGGAGCTGTATGTCTGGACATGTCACAATTGTGCTCCAACAGTTCAGTGCAGTTGGAGCACAAATGGTGCATGTCCGGACATAGCACTCTTGTGCTCCAAAAGGTTTCTGCATTGATACATAATACTATTTTAAATAGCCAATTCTCCTGGAACTGAGCCAGCTAGGCATATCACGTTTTGTTCCAAGGAAAAGCATCAGAAACCACTTGTTTTAGAATATAAATCTCAAAAAAAAAATTTCAACTTATAACCATTGTGCTCCCAAACCCTTGATATTTATTTTGTATCTGGTGATTGTAGTGCTTCTTTGAAACTTTATCACACTTAAGAGAAATATTCAAACCCAAGACACCAATTTTTCATGGCCATAACATCATAATCAAATCATAAATATCTAGATCTTGTACGTCGTTTAATACACAGTTCCCTGTAAGTCACCAGAAAATATGAGGGATTCTCGGAAACCTTGGTATCGCCACTAAAATTTAAAATTGGCCTGAAGTTGTGCAGGTATGAATACATCTGCTGCATTTAAAGCTCCTTAAGTTTTTTGGGGTTAAGATGTCCAAAGGGGACCAGTTAATTCAATCTCAGCTTGAATTGAAGCCAGATCCAGGTATGGGATGTTATTATAAAATGCAGTTACCCAGCTCTATTCTAATAAGTGGAACCACTAGACCAAGGCTATTCAACCTTAGCCAAAAAGGGCCGATGTTGATGTAGGCCTTCATTCCACTTACACACCTGACACCACTGCTCAACCCCAAGAGTCTTTGCTAAAGAGCTTAATTTGTAGTATCAGGTGCGCCGGTGTTTGGTTGGAATGAAAGCCTGCACCCACACTGGCCCTTTCTGGATGAGGTTGAATAGCCCTGCACAAGACAAATCTTGATGGCAACCCACTCGCCATGCAAGCAGCCAAGAAATGGATGGATTTAAAATAAAACACAATTTTAATCAAATAAAAACCAATGTTTCTTGATTTCAGTGACCCTCGTCCCGCTGACTCAAGCAAAGCTTACATCGATGAGTGTTGAACCAAAGGCCATGAACAAACCTCAGCGCAGAGTTGTAAACAAAATCTAAGAATTTTATAATAGAAGTAAACACGTATCTTAATATATCACCTCAATAGAGAGTATCCATTGTTTTAAAAATTGAGGAATGCCCTATTTGTGACAGTGCGTTCAGGAACCACACACTAAAGGGGGAAATCCAAAAAACGTATGCCTTTAATGACGTCCGAGTCAAAGCCAAAAAACACAATTGCCAAGCCACAATATGAAATCCAAAAACAGTGTCGACTAGACAGGCAGGGGTCAGAACCAGGAAGACAGATGAGCAGACGTGCATAAACGGTAGGCAAAGTCATAGTCGATGAACAAAGCCAAGGGTCATACACAGGGCATCCAAACACAGAAATCATGGTCATACAAAAATGGGTCAAAATCCAAAAAGACAAAACAATACAAGAAGGGCAATGGCAAGAATCGTAGTCAGACAAACCAGTAGAAGAAAAACAATACTCAATGGCATACACGGCGCTCTGCACAAAGAAATATTGATCAACGTTCTGACAAAGTCAGACCTGCAGTGAGGACTCTTAAATAGACGGGAGGGAAGTCACATGCTACGCATGGAATAGGTGAGCTGGATCAGACTAATTACAACGGGAGAATCACATGAGGAAAAACCCTAACCACGAAAGATGGGCGAAAGCCAAGACACGGATGGGAATCACTCACACAGCCTATGACATTTAAACAGCTCCGGTCAGGGAGTTCTAAGTGCACAGGTAAGGAGTGCAGGAAAGTAATTAAGCACTGCGAGAGATCTTGCAGAAACGCAGGGGGAGACAGGTAAAGTTGAGCAAGAGGCGGAGACTAGAACAGGGTGATTGCTGAGAGGGAGTTAGTATTAATTAGTAGCGGTGCAACTTTACAGATTAAACTAGAGTGCTCGTTAGTAAGTTAGTAATCTACGTCCATGGATTAGTTGTGTTAGTAGACTATGATACAAAATACAAATGTTAGTTTTGTTAGTAATCAGAACAGTAAGACGCAGGAAATAAACGAGAATCGAAGAAATATGTTAAACACCAGAATTCATTTCAATCACCCGAAGTAAGTGCACACACAGACCGGGAAGACGGACTTAACTTAACTTAACTTGATCACAAGATAGGTAAGACAAGTGCAATGGAACTGAGAAATGGAATGAACTAAAACCTGATCATTACAATAACCAAAAAGATTTTTGAAGTCAAATATTAAATATTCGTATAAGTAAGCTTATGTGGCAAATACCCAATTATTCGTAATAGGGAATTGTTGAATTTCAACTACAACATAAGCTGTTGAATTGTTTTGAATAATAATTTAACATCAAGAAACAAAGCTAAACAGTTGAATTGTTGCATGTCAAATATCCTCCTGAGACCCGGCTAATCATTTTTGTCCTCTGTAGAGGACGTTAGGTTTGTGTTAATATCTCCTATACTGCATGTCACTTTAATGAATTCTGCTGTTCCTGAGAGAGGACAATTGTGGCTAAACAGTGGTATAATATTTGGGGGGGTGTGGCCATTGCAATGTCTTTTTCTCGCTCTTTTCAAAATGGCAGGAATCCAGTGCAGCACATTTTATGGAAAAAGGAGAGGTAAGCATGATTTAGATATTTTTTTATTGTTATAATTTGATTTAGTTGGAAAAAACTCAATTGTGATCAGTATGAATTTGCAGAACAGAGCTAATATATTTTCATATGAAAAACAGCTACATCAACATCCTCTGTAGGGGACGTCAGGACTCAATACTTGTATTTGTTCCCAATTTCTTGCAGTTGTCAGCACTGTTACTGAAGCAGGGAGAATTCACAACAGAATAACTGAGGGAGACTCAAACCTAGATGTGTCAGATGAGAGGAGAGAGTGACTATGAGCCAGATGAGGTTGTGGAAGATAAAGAGAAAGATGCAGGGCCAGCCATCTGGGCCAAAAGCATCAAGTAGGGATAACCAAAGTAGAAATGGTTTTGTGTGTGTTAGGGTGTATGTGTCACAAGAAGTCACAATGCTTCCAAAATTTTCACAAATAAAATGGATGGGCACTCTTTTTACATGATTTAAGCTCTAATGTCCTCTACAGAGGACATTCTGTAAACTTATAAAGAAGAAGAAGAAAAAAAAAGTTGTAAGGAGAGGTCAGAGGAACACCAGTTGCAGGATCAGAAGTGTTTATTAAACACACACTAAGGAAAAATTGGCAGACACGCCAGAAACAAAACACCGTGCACAAGCACTGAACAAATGGGAAAACTAAAGTACTCTGCCAAAGGCAGGGGGTAACAGAAATACTCACTCCAAGAGTGGTTAAACTAAGAAAGCAAAAACTGAACTTGACTATACTGACGGACACACTGGGAGACTTAAACACGGGGCAGACAAGACAGGGGCGCAGCGAAATATAAGACTTGGGAATAATACACGGGAGAGACTCGGAAGGCACGAGGAGCTGAGATTTCACCATGTAGACTGACTCAATACGAGGATCCATCTGATTTTCCCCTCTCAGCTCTGCCACATAAATAGTCATGAGAGGAGGCCGGGACTCGAAATGCAATCTCGGAAGGAAACAGAGACACGTGGGATTAATAAACAATTACAGGAAAACTGGGTTAACAATAATGACTCGAGACAAGATGCGGAGACCATCAATCAAGCTTAGACAGTTTAGATTAAGGTAATCTAACAAGTAAAAAGCACCACAAGGAAAGCGAAGGAAAGCACAGTTTTTTAAATGCAGTTAATCAGAAATAGCTCAGGCTGAATGTACAAAAGCCAGAATCGCACACACTCGTTAATGAGTTAATCAAGGTTAATACTAAGTGATGAATTATTTACAATCACCCTCAAACAAGTGCTGGTTAGTACGGGTTAGTAATATCCTATCGGAGAACGCATTCACTCAGAGTTTCGCGAGACCCAGAATTGAACACAGCAATGAATGAAATACCAGAGCCAAAACCGAAAGAGGAAACGTGATTGGACGATGAGACGCAGGCAAGCTGAAGGCAGTCACGCGACATCACTGAAGGCAGAGAGGGAGTGGATTGTCAGACGGCCGAACTGAAAGCTGAAATATAAAGCGAAAGTAAAAGACAAGCACAAATAAGCTCGAGACAACACACAAAAGGCATAATCATAACAAAGGTATTTGAAATGTGTTCATTACTACCCCATTACCACCCATAAAGTAGGTAGACACTCCCAAATACATTTATTTCTCTATCATTCATAACAATTTAGGACCAACATCATATGAACAACTACTAAATACAGAATTAAAGTGATGGCTCATTTACGTAAATTATGCTAATTAGCTCCCGAGATGGCTACCATAATGGGGAAATTGATCAAGTACCTCAGGCAGTATATCTCCGAAACTTTTCATTACTTTAATCTCAAATTTTCACAAATCAGTTATGACCATATAGTGCATGTTCTGATTGGAGGGTTTTCAGAAATAACATTTCTGTGAAAAAATATGGGCATTTTAGTGGGTTTTTTTAAATTATCATTATTTACTTTATTGGGTACCTAATTACCACTAAATCTGGAGTTACACTAATGAATTCTTCAAAATGCCTGATTAGTCCATGGACATCCATCTGGTGAACTTATATTCCAAGTTTCACAATTATAGCATGAGAGAAAGAGGAGAAATGGTGTTTAAAGCAATGCTTGGCAGGTCAAAAGCAACATTTTTGAGAAATTGACAAAAAACAACAGATGTCCATATTTTGATAGTCCTATCAAGTACACACACTATGAACTTACTGAAGGTTATTTTACGAAAATGTCAAAAACAGGTTTTTTTTTTTTCAAAAACAAAAAAGCCTATTTTGGGAGTACCTACCTACCTAAAAAAATCTAAATCAAAAAACTTTTTTCTGGGTCTCATATTAAGCTTTTGAAACATTCCAAATACTTTATGAACTCTCTGAAGGCAGATGAACCAAATAAAGTGTTGTCCAATTTTCTGTTTAAAAAGTATTGGAACAAAGAATTAACTGGAGATTCCAAAATTTTAGCTGGGCAAGACAACGTGGATATTAGATGCTGTTTTTTGTTTTTGTTTATTTTTTTAAAAAACCCATTTTAAAAAAGGTGGACATTAGCCATTTTCTATTTGCTGGTTAAAGCGTTACTTATTTCAATTATACCAGTAATCATTTTTGAGCTTGTGATGGAAGAGAAGGAGAGGAACTTGAATTATTTTAGTCATTTAAATGTTTCCCAGCACTGAGTTGGGTTTCTTCCAGCATCATTGATGAATTTCCAATAAAAGTCAGTTTTTTCCCCGTTATTAAGGGGCACTGTGCATTTGTTTCTAAGTTGCCTAAAATAAAGCCTACTGTGGGGCAAACAAGTAGATCCTGCTTTAGCCCATGCTTTGTTTCTGTCTGGGAACACTTGATAGAGTTCCAACTTGAACCAGTGATTTGCTCTGTCCTTGATTCTCAGCTATTTAAAAAGAGCATGGTTCTCTGCCACAGGGTTAAACAGGAGAGAAAATGCAGATGCATGCTCTCTTTCTGGAACATGGGAAACGTTGAAAATCAGATTGATAAAAATCATGTAGGAAGAATTGAAAGTCTGTTTTTTTTAATGATACCTCTTTTTAACCACTCAAGGCTTTGACCTTAGAAGTTTTGTATCCTTCTCGCATATGAAAGAACACTGATTACTAAGATCAGATGCAGAAGCAGCACTAGCTAAATACTTGTGAGGGTTGTTCATAATAGTGACATGAATTAGAATGGATTTACTAGGATCTTTTAAATTCGGGTGGGTCGGCTCTGAAATTAGCTGGGTAGGTTTAAATCAATATATTTTTTAGAGAGCCAGTCGAAGTGAAGACCTGCATGCAAGAATTAGTCATGTCACAAAATAACACTTATGAGATTTTGGGAGTCAAAGTTTCCAAAACATTCTGCTCATCGATTTTTGTTATGCTAGCATACTATGGAGCCTGCTGCTTCTTCCTGGGTCTCTACTGAGCTGACAAACTCTTATTAAGTAAAAATAGTCATGTATTTCAAATTAAATTTGGACTTACTTGCAAACTGGATATCCGTACATTCTACCACTTAATGGCTGGGCTTGAGTACTTGGACATTGAGTCCCTCAATGGCCTGTGCCGTAACGTGGTTGGCCTTATCAGTATCGGTCTATGTAGTGCATTGTACATACATCCAATACCCAGACTCAATACACAGAGTCAGCAAAGCATTGCTCAGTTTTATGAGGGTTGTATAGGTCATGAGATGATGAATGTAGGGCCTTTTTCAAAACAACCAAAGTATAACGCGTAGAAACTACATACCTGTTGTTTTGGCAGTCTGAATTTTCTTTCTAGATCAGTTTACAGGTTTATTTTTTTTCTGCTTTTGTTTTCATCATTCATATCATTTTGATTGGACAGTCAAAGACTTAGATTTCGCTTACTCAAACATTGTGGTCTTGAGTATTTCTTGAGCTAAATTTTCTCAATTCCACACCAGCAATACACACAACCTGAGCACTTTTGTAGTGAAGTCCATGGTGACAGTTAATGCTCTTGCCAGTTTATAACTCTTTGGGGTTACACTTTACTTGAAGGTACTGTCATAAGAGTGACATGACACTGTCATAACTGTTACATGTGTCATGTCACTCTTAAGACAAAGTCATAATCAAGACAACCCAAACAATGTAAAATTGTCATCTCAAAAACCGAATGACACTTAATGACAGCGTTTATGACATTGACATAATGTTTATGACACATTCATGACTGACACATTCATGTTGCTCTTATGACGAAACCTTCTCATTTATTGCAAAGTGTGACCTAAGTACTTGTTGCAGGCAAGGTTAAATTCCCAAGAATAATCAATTCAGTATTTAAATAAGGTAAAGTAAATCAACTAAAACAGTTACAGTGATCATAAAACACATAGTGGCTGGTAGACTCCAGCAGTAAAAAAATTGTGAATTAGCATTTAATACCAAATAAATTATTAATATCTCAAACTGTTTTGTAATATACTGTTGGCAGGGAATAAATTCATCTAAATGATTGTGCATAGTGCATTTATGTGGTGTATTCTGCTGAGTGCGCCTTTGTGAAAAATGAAGTGTTCTGGTTTTATTGAGGCCATCATCCAACAACCCTTACAACATTAGCTGAATAAAAGAGTAAAATTAGAAATAAAAAACTTGCCACATTTCTGAAGTAAATATTTCATAGTTAACCTTAATGCTGTAAGGATCTCAGGTATAAGCTTTTTTTTTTACATTAGGTGTACAGCCAGTGCAATATTTTTCACTGTATCTTCTAAGGTGACTGCAGGCACATGCACAGTGAAGTCTGCAGCAAAAAAAGGTGTCATTAGAACAGAAAATACTATGGTCGAATGACCTCAAAATATTAGAGTGATTTAGTAGACCATAAAATTTAGGCCAGCATTATTATTTAAGTAGATTATGCTGCAATATCAGCCTCCCAGTTTACTTTATTGAGAAAGCAGATAAACCTCTTCTTTCATATGTGAGAGATGGAGTCTATAGGATTTGACTTGTATGAGTTTTTAGCAAAGTCTCCTCTTTGAAACAGCAATATGAAGCCTGAATCATCCAATATTATTCAAAACCTGTTTCTCAACCATCAGACAGTCTTTTGTGATTAGTACTATTAAATCTTTATTTAACCTGGTAGTCCCATTGAGATTTCAAGATACACTGACCAAAACTTCCAACGCAACACTCGAGTTTATTGCAACAAACGTCATTTTCTTACGATAAATTTAACAATACATAACAAATATTAAGATTCAAATCAAAAACACAGTTTTAGAGTCAGGAATGAAGAACAGATTTTTCCTGGTTTCCAATTCATTGCATCAGTTGAAGGCACAATTCTGGATCACCGAAGACAGTATCTTGTATGGCCTCCTCTGGCGTCACACGCAGCCTGGATTCTGCGATGCATGGAGTCAATCAAATGCCGAATTTCAGCCTGTGCGATGCGGTCCAATTCCTCCTGGAGTGCTTGACGCAACTGTTGGACTGTGGCTGGTTCTGGATCATGCCTTCTCACCCGGTGATCCAGAATATCCCATAGATGTTCAAGAGGGTTTAAATCTGGGGAATACGCAGGCCAATCAAGACACTGAACATTATTCTGCCTCAGGTAGTCCTGACAGACTCTGGCGACATGTGGTCTCGCGTTATCCTGTTGCAGCGTTAGGTGATAGCGATGGACAAGTGGAACTGCGACAGGGATAAGGATGTCGTCACGGTAACGGGCCGCACTGAGGTTTCCATCGATGAAAATGAGGTCTGTCTTGTGTCTACTGCTTATTCCAGCCCAAACCATCACACTGGGTCCACCCCAGCGGTCACGCTGCAGGATGGTAGTGTCAGTATAACATTCCCGTTGCCTACGCCACACACGCAGTCTTCCGTCAGACACACTCAACTTGAACCTCGATTCATCGGATAAGAGCATCCTGTTCCACCTGAGAGCATTCCAGCCCAAATGTGCCCTTGACCATCGCAGACGGACACGGCGACGTGCAAGAGTCAACACCAAACCCCAGCGGGGACGTCTGTTGTGCAAGTCGGCTTCATGCAGGCAGTTACGTACGGTTTGGTCGCTAATCCAGTTCTGGTGACGACCTCTGGTCTGAGCAGCCGTGACTGTAGCTGGCAGGAAGCGATTGCGCAGGTGCTGAAGGCGAATATGGCGATCCTGCTGAGGGGTGGTGACATGTGGTCTGGGGGCACGTGGTCGATCACCGGTGCCTCCTGTTTCATTATACCGGCTCCAGAGACGTGATATGGTCGACACGTGGATGCCCAGGTTCCTTGCAACCCGTCTTTGCGACATTCCACCAGTGAGCATACCAACGGCTCGCTCTCGCTGATTTTGACCAAGGCGCGGCATGGTCACACGTTGACCCAGGATAATGCAAAGGAATATTTAAGTTGCCCATTGCAACTTGGCTATTTATTGACCAAGTTCTCGAAGGATTAGTCAATGAGTTCTACTCAACCTGACGGGATAGGCAAAATTCTAAACAATGTGCAATCAAGCGGAATGATTTCCCCCACGGCAAAATCTAAACAATTTTCTGAGCTTTTAAGTTGTAGTTAATGCGTCATGGCTCAAAACCAATATCCCATTTTATGTACACTTACTGTTAGTAAGTTAGTATATATACAAAGTTAGTTATTGTTAGTAACCTTAGGAGAAAATAATAAACTGTTATTATTGTTAGATAGAAAAGCAAGGTGAAGTAAGTAAACGAGATCGGAAGGAAGGTTGAAATCCAGAATCCAATAAATCACCCGAAGAGTGAGACATAAGACTGGGGCTAAAACAACAGGCGAGACTAGAGACCAGACGGGGGAGACAAAGTGCAAAGCAAAATGGAAAACCGGAGTATGACTATGGCAAAAAGTAAAACATGGAAATGTAAACTAAGGCAGGATATGACAAAACGAGGCAGGCAAATCACAATACATAATTCAAAGAATAGTCAGATGACAGGCAGTGGTCACTTGGCACAGAAATCAATAAACATGGCAAGCAGGTACAGAACTTAAACAAGGCATGTGTAATGTGAATATAGGCCACTGGATGACAGGATTTACCTTTTTTTTTGTTAAGCTCAGACTGGAGCTAGGTTTGGGCATGTTTCGGGCATGTCTGAAACAAGTCCCAGAGAAAAGAAAAAAAAAGTCTAAAAGGTGGGAGGGGTCTGCAAAAGAGTATATAAAGGGGAGAATTGAGACAGTAAAGTAGTAGGAGAAATTGCAAGAAGAAGGATACATGAGACCAGACCTGTCATTCTGTTCAAGACCTGTGAAGTTTCTTTTATGGATTTTTGCCCCACAGAGCATTTTCCTCACCCAGGACATCACCAAGCCACCCCACCAAAAAGGGACTGTAAATATTTCTGTTTTTTGTCTTGTTAATCAGTCTTGGTCAGTAGCGTAGTTAGCTGTTTAGTTGTCAGTACATTAAATGTGTTTAAGTTTTTAAAACTGTGTCTGTCATCCCTTGCCGTTGCTGTTGCTGTTGTGTTGTGCGTGTAATAACAAATTGGGGCCATAACAAATTGGGGGCTCAAGTCCGGGATAGACCATTGTGACAGTAATTTATTGAAAATCTAACATTTCAAATTGTAAAATTGTTTTTTTTTTAATTGAAAACATATATATTGACAGATCAACAGCAATGGATGATTTCTTGGCATCACCAACCTTTGAGGTTTTGAAGTCTTTTAAAAAGACAGAACTACTAGAAATTTGCAGACATTTAGAGCTGACAGAGGTAAAACCAGCCATGCGAAAAGCAAGACTGGCTAGAGAGATAGTTGAATATTACATTGATGAAAATGTGTTTGCACCAGGAGATCTGGAACAGTTTCCAGTAGAAAATCCAAATATAGAAATGGAACTTAAATTAAAAATGCTAGAGATTGAAAGGGAGGAAAAAGAAAAACAAAGAGAATTTGAGAGGGAGGAAAAAGAAAAACAAAGAGAATTTGAGTTAGAAAAATTAGCAAGAGAAGAGAAAAAAGAAAGGAGGAAAAAGAAACACAAAGAGAATTTGAGAGAGAGAAAGAGGAAAGAGCAGAAAAAGAGAGACAGAGACAAAGAGATTTTGAATTAGAGAAGTTGGATAGAGAAGAAAGACTCCAAATGGAGCAACTAAAAATTAAAATTGAAACTAAAAATAAATTTTTTGCTAGCCAGGAGGTAAACTTGGTGCCTCCATTTTCGGAAAAGGATGTTGACAACTATTTCCAGTGTTTTGAAAAGGTAGCAAAGAGTTGCCAGTGGCCAAAGGAACACTGGCCTCTGATGTTGCAAACTGTCCTCAAGGGTAAAGCTCAACAAGCCTATTCGGCTTTGTCTGCAGATGATTCCTCTGATTATGATGTTGTCAAAAAGGTTATTTTGAGTGCTTATGAGTTGCTTCCAGAGGCTTACCAACAGACATTCAGGGGTCTGAAGAAATCTGAAAATCAGACTTATGTGGAATTTGCTAATGAGAAGAAGGTTTGCTTTGAGCGCTGGTGTACTTCTTTGGAGGTCAAGGATGATATCAACTCACTAAAAGAGATGGTGTTAGTTGAAGAATTCAAGAACTGTGTCAAGGATGATGTTAAGACCTACCTTAATGAGAAGCAAGCACTGAATTTGCAATCAGCTGCCAAATTTGCAGATGAATATGTTCTCACACATAAGTCCAAATTTCAGTCTAGCAGTAGCAACAGATGGTCCCAATTTCAGAAAAAGGGTTACGGTGATACCCAAGATTCCTCACCCAAAGACAAAGACAAATCTGGTGATGGTGCTCAGAAATCCAGTAACAGGTCTGATCAAAGTGTGAAAGCTGACAGTGACAAAAGTGGTCTAGTTTGCAGTTATTGCAAGAAATCTGGTCATGTTACAACTAACTGTTGGTTCCTTAAAGCTAAGAAAGAAAAACAAAAGGACACCAAACCAAATGCCTTCGTGAAGACAAGGTTAGAAACCCCTGTAGTAGATGACCGATCTGCTAAATTGCCTGCTTCTGGTGGGACTAAAAAGCCTGATACTGCTGACTTCGTGAGGGAGGAATTTCTTCCATTTGTGTTGGAGGGATTTGTGGCTCTGAATGAGCATGCTACTCCTGTCCCCATATATATCCTAAGGGATACCGGAGCTTCTCAGTCACTTTTGTTGATGGACTCCTTGGAGTTACGTGATGAGACCGCTTCAGGGGATTTCATACTTGTACAAGGTATTGAAGGGAGGACTGTATCTGTACCCCTGCGCTCGATATTCTTGAAGTCAGATTTAGTTACAGGACAGGTAAAGGTGGGACTTATGTCAAGTCTACCTATAAAGGGTGTTTCTCTGTTGCTAGGCAATGACCTGGCTGGGGGCAAAGTAGTTCCCCCTGTACATCTTACTTCACAGCCGAGCACTGAAGATGGGGATGAAGACCCATCTCTGTATCCTTCTTGCGCAGTGACTCGTGCTATGGCCAAGAAGGCTAAAGAAGAAGATGTTGTGGTGCCGTCCAGCACATTGAATATTCAGGACTCAGGTGGTTCGCCTCATGACTCTGATTGGCCTACTATGGTTTCTCCGTTTGAGAACTTATCAGACACTTTTATCAGTTCATTGTTCAGCCAGCCAGATGGGTTTGGTGATTCTGATGTGTCTGGAGACTTGTCTCTGTCCAGAAAGCGGTTGATTGAGGAGCAAACTAATGATCCTGAAATTTGTGCACTAAGGAGGAGAGCCCTTCCTGATAAAGAAATAGATGCAGTCCCAGTTGGGTATTATCTCAAGGATGGTGTGTTGATGCGGACGTGGCGCCCTCCTGATATCCCTGCCAATGCAGATTGGGCAGTGGTTAAGCAAATTGTTGTTCCAAAGGTCTACAGGAGTGAGATCTTAACAATGGCTCATAGTTTACCTTTAGGAGGTCATCTTAGTGTTAACAAGACTGTTGATAAGATCATGAAACACTTCTTTTGGCCTGGGCTTCGGAAAGACATTTCCAACTTTTGCAAAACCTGTCACACTGGTAAAGTAGTTGGAAAACACCAGTTAGACCCACCTGTAGCTCCATTGCAGCCTATCCCAGCATTTGGGGAGCCATTCTCTAAGGTCATTGTTGATTGTGTTGGTCCATTACCCAAGACTAGATCTGGAAATCAGTACTTGTTGACAATCATGTGTGCATCTACCAGATTCCCCGAAGCCATACCTCTACGTAACATCAAGGCAACTGCAATCTCGAAGGCTTTGATAAACTTCTTCACGTTGTTTGGCCTTCCCAGGGAAATTCAGTCAGACCAAGGGAGCAATTTTACTTCAGGATTGTTTCAGCAGGTTGTGTATGAACTAGCTGCAAAGCAGATTCTTTCTAGTGCCTATCATCCAGAAAGTCAGGGTGCCTTAGAGCGGTTTCATTCCACTCTCAAGACAATGATGAGGACTTATTGACCTTTGCTATTATTGAGTGAACAATGGCAAGAGGAAGAGCCGCACATCAGTCTGTTAGACTATGTTAGCAAGTTCAAGGAAAGATTGTGTGCAGCTTGTGACTTTGCCAAAGAGAACTTGAAATCAAGTCAGGGAAAAATGAAAACTTATGATCATAAGGCTAGAATCCGTGAGTTTAAACCAGGAGACAAGGTCCTTGTGTTGTTTCCCTTGCAGTCCAATCCATTGCAGGCTGAATTCATGGTCCTTATGAAATTCTGACAAAACTCAATGATCTCAATTACATTGTGAAGACTCCAGATAGGAGAAAACCAAAACAATTGTGTCACATTAACATGCTGAAGCCTTATCATGACAAAAATGCTAGGGTTGCAGCTGTCACTTCAGATTCTCCAATGGCCGAGATTTGTGAAGATGAGGGGGAGTTTCAAGATGATGAACCTAGAATTAAAGCTGAAGTTCTTTCATGTAAATTGTCAAATTCTGAAGTGTTGCAAAATCTTGATGTAAAACTCCAGCACTTAGAACCCTCACAGAGAAATCAGTTGGAGAGGTTGATCAAGAAATATGAGGATCTGTTTCCTGATGTTCGAAAAAGAGTTTCTATAGCCTCTCATGATGTAGATGTTGGTGATGCCAAACCAATAAAACAGCATCCGTACCGGATGAATCCTGAAGAGAGAAAGATTGCTGAGAAGGAGGTTCAGTAGATGTTAGAACATGATATTATCAGACCCTCCAACTCAGATTGGAGTTCACCCTGTGTGCTAGTTCCAAAACCTGATGGAAGTACTCAATTCTGTACAGATTATCGCAAAGTCAATGCTGTAACTAGAACTGATGTGTTTCCAATACCTAGGATTGATGATTGTATTGATAGAGTAGGGCAAGCAAAGTTTCTGACTAAGATTGATTTATTGAAGGGTTATTGGTGCGTGCCTTTAACTGAGAGGGCCAAGAGCATCTCTGCTTTTGCCACACCATCTGGGTTGTACCAGTATGAAGTCCTACCCTTTGGAATGAAAAATGCCCCAGCCACGTTCCAAAGGATGATACAGTCTACACTCGCCGGATTGCCACACACGGGTGCATACATCGATGACCTGATCACATGGAGTGACTCCTGGGAAGAACATCTAAAAGATGTAGAGACGTTGTTCCAGCGCCTGACCCAGGCTAACCTGACTGTTAATCTGAACAAGAGTGACTTTGATTGTGCTACTGTCACCTATCTTGGCTATGTCATAGGCCAGGGTAAGGTGGCACCCATAAATGCTAAAGTCCAAGCCATCATGGACTGTCCAGTTCCTGACAACAAAAAAGCTTTGCGCCGCTTCCTTAGAATGATCGGGTACTACCGCAAGTTCTGCAAGAACTTTGCTGATATTGCTCTCAGTCTCACTAACCAACTGAAGAAAGGCGTAAAGTTCACTTGGGATGAGGCATGCCAGAGAGCCTTCGATCGCCTGAAGTCTTTGTTGTGTCACTTCCCCGTGCTTAAATCTCCTGACTTCAACAAACCGTTCTCCATCGCGGTCAATGCTAGCAACCAAGCTTGTGGATCTGTGCTCCTACAGAGAAGTGACTCTGATGACATTGAGCATCCCGTGGCATACTTCTCCAGGAAGTTCAATCGCCACCAAAGGAACTATTCCACAATAGAGAAGGAGCTGTTGGCTCTGGTTCTATCTTTACAACACTTTGATGTTTATGTTTGTACAGGGCAAAAGCCAATGATTGTGTACACTGACCACAATCCGTTAATGTTTTTGAGAAAGATGAAAAACCAGAATCGGAGATTGTTGACTTGGAGTTTGATTTTACAGGAGTTTGACTTGGAAATTAAGCATGTAAAGGGTGCTGACAATGTGATTGCTGATTGCTTATACCTTGTTTGAATATGTATATATATATCATGTGTTTATTTGAATATTGTATGATATGTATATATAGACAAGTGTTCACTTAACCATTTTGTATTGAAAAGAAAAAATTTGCCTTTATGAGTCAAAATTATTCCCTTTTGGAATGGAGGTGTAATGTGAATATAGGCCACTGGATGGCAGTATTTACCTTTTTTTTTTTGTTAAGCTCAGACTGGAGCTAGGTTTGGGCATGTTTCGGGCATGTCTGAAACAAGTCCCAGAGAAAAGAAAAAAAAAGTCTAAAAGGTGGGAGGGGTCTGCAAAAGAGTATATAAAGGGGAGAATTGAGACAGTAAAGTTGTAGGAGAAATTGCAAGAAGAAGGATACATGTGACCAGACCTATCATTCTGTTCAAGACCTGTGAAGTTTCTTTTATGGATTTTTGCCCCATAGAGCATTTTCCTCACCCAGGACATCACCAAGCCACCCCACCAAAAAGGTACTATAAATATTTCTGTTTTTTGTCTTGTTAATCAGTCTTGGTCAGTAGCATAGTTAGTTGTTTAGTTGTCTGTTCATTAAATGTGTTTAAGTTTTTAAAACTGTGTCTGTCATCCCTTGCTGTTGCTGTTGTGTTGTGTTGTAAATGTAATAACAAATTGGGGCCATAACACATGAAACAGACAGCATGGCAGAATCATAACAAATACACTCTCTAGTAGACCCCATATTATTAGGCATTTTATCATATTTCTATAAGAAAATCGCCAGCTTCAATCGACCAAAGCTGATTTCATGGTTATTACTGGACTACCGGGTATAGGATACAGTAACTCAAACAAGCAGTTGATGAAGGGCTTTGGTGCTGAGCCTCGCTAAGAAATTAATTTGTTTAAATAATAAAAATAAATAAATAAACAATAGTGGACTTGTAATCGACTTTCATATGTGATTTTGCTTATGTTTAATATGCATCTCTAAATAGTTTTTATATTCAGAGTTGTGGAAGTCATGAAACCTAACTACTTGTGGCAAATGTTGGCCTCTTGTATTCTGTAATCTTTGCCCTTGTATGCAATGGTATGGAATACCAAAGTTTCTCGTAAGCATCACTGAATCATATAAGCTATGGAAAGGAAGCGTTTATGTGGAAACATACAGCGCCCTCCATAATTATTGGCACTTCTGGTTAAGATGTGTTATTTAGCTTCTAATAACTTCAGTTTTTTCTTAATAATATAGGACCACAGTTAAAAAAAAAGAGGAAAATCCAACCTTTAATTCAAGTGCATTTATTCAGTGGGAAAAAAATCCCACACTAAGAAATAATTCTTTTACATCAAATCATGTGTGCCACAATTATTAGCACCCCTGATGTTAATACTTTGTACAGCCCCCTTTTGCCAACAAAACAGCACCTAATCTTCTCCTATAATGTTTCACAAGATGGGAGAATACAGAAAAAGGGATCTTCGACCATTTCTCTTTGCACAATCTCTCTAAATCATCCAGCAACCTGGGTCCTCTCCTCTGCACTCTGCTCTTCAGATCACTCCACAGGTTTTCAATGGGGTTGGGGTCTGGGGACTGAGATGGCCATGGGAGGAGCTTGATTCTGTGTCTGGTGGTCTGGTTTTTTTGTACATGTGTGTGCTACTGGATACCTTGGGGATGAATAAAGTATCTATCTATCTATCTACGTGCTGGTCCTGCCCACACCAGAAAATATTCTTGCAGGCACTAACAATATACAATGTAAGATCATACTATGCCTTAGTAGCGTCTACACTTTTGGAAATACAAAAGAAGAACCGCAGATCATCTGAGATGGAATTTTGTCAGTATCCCTCCCAAAGCTACTTGTCCACTTACTTTTGGACGTGAAGAAAAAAAAAATTTCTCTTCCAAAAGACGATGCCACCAGAAATCAGTAGGTAGCTTTTTTGTTTGGTGGCAGCAAACAGCCACAGCCAAAGGGAACGTAAGCTGATTGTGCTCAGCATTTCACCAAAGACAGCTTTGTCAATAAAGGATAATTTGACACAGGATAAGCGTTTCAGCTGCTTCTCAAACCTGAAGCAGCTGGATCGATCAAGCGCTCGGAGCCACAAGCTGCAAGTAACGATGTAACAGCAAATAATGTAAGTGAAGCTAACGTGTTATGGGTGGCTAGCAGGACCGCTAGCGATAGTTGGCACTAACAACTGGCCTCAACCGCAGGCTTTGTAAAATATCTGAAAATAAAGCCTGTATTGGTCGCGACCTTCCCTGACTCAGACACAGAAGCTGTAAGTTGCTTTTTCTGCATAAGCCAACCTGACCTGATAGCCAGTTGATTATGGCTGTAGCACAGTGGCTAACATAGCCAAGTTACTCTTGCTAATGTTTGTGTCCTAAATATGCAAAAGTGATATCAGGGGAAATTCTACAGAAGGTTTGTGAACATAATCCTCATTTTAGGCAAACTTTTAGTACTTGTTTGTAATTTGGATGCTTGGTACAAATTCACAGTAACAGAACTTGTTGTCTGTAAAACCTGTATTGCAAGGGTTTGTCTCTGTAGTTATGACCGCTTGGTTACCAGCTACTGCATGTTAGTTCGCGTGCTCTGCTAATTAAAAATGCTTCTGGTTAACTTATATGCAGCAATTATGATCGGTATGCTTGTGTTACTTCAGTAAGCATCAATGTGACAGTTTCATCATAACGTTGCCTGATTGTAGCCACGACAGTTCAAGCTAAACGGAGAGGTGCTGTATGTGTCTGCCGAGTTGGGCTGCAATTAGACCAGACATACATTTTGCAGAGCTTGGGGTGTGTTTTTGGGTGCTTATGAAACGATTGCTTTACTTATTCATGACCGGGGTCAGCCTGATACATCTCCAATGTCTGGGTAAGCTCTCTGATACTACCGGTGAAAGCAATAGGGAAGCGAACAGGCTATAATGTGTCCGGTATAACAAATGATTTCTCTGCATTGCCATCGATTGAATATTAAATTCTATCCTGTAAAAGTGATCGATTCACTAGCTCCACATAAGCAATGGTTCACGTATACGGAACTTATGGTCTGTAAAACCTGTATTATGTTCATGACATAACTGGAGCTCTGTCTAGCTCTCGCACGCTATCTATAATGCGCCCATTTTCCGTGAGGAAAAGTTAGTCATTCTGAAGCAATAAGTAAACCATTACCAGGGGCAATTTCTGAAAAGGCCATTCAGCCGTTTAGCCGTTTAGCCTTTTGCCCCTCGTCATTTACCAGCGCGGAAGCTGTTCGTTTCTCCACGCTAACAATACACCATAGCTATGCACACGAACCAGCAGGTCCCAACACCAAAGCAGTCCATAAGCTGTTGCTCCACTTTTAGCTGCTCCTCACTGTCCATGTTTCCCTCTAAACTCAGACCCACCGGATTTCTACAGTCTCTGGTCCACACTTGGGCATGTCAGCCCGTTCTACAAATGTGTCTATATTCTAGCTTTCCCTGCATCCGAACTACGGAGGAGAAAAACCGCTGTACTCACCAACTGTTGCTGTAGCAAACTGTAGCCGATCGCAAATTCATGCTTGAGCTGCCAGACTTTCACACTGCGTCCTCCACTTTCGCCGTTACGTTTATTAGAACAAGTTAATTTCATTAGATCTATACACATGTACTGTGTTAGATTGCAGGATATGCCCGTCGATTCCTTCGGGAGTTTCCAGTTTCAGTCCGCAGCAAGACCAGGAAAATTGTGTTCGGCTACCTCGTCCCACCTAGATCCGCCCTCCACAGAGCTGGCCAGTCAGAAGAAAGTGGGCACACGGGGAGTGGGGGCCGTAGCGGAAGAGCCACCCCAATAAGGCGTTTCACTACTATGGATTACAAATGGGGTTTTTTGAGGATGGCAGTATAAGCGAAATAAGTACCCTTTTTTTTTATTTGCGCGATCAGGAGTACTCTAGGGGGGAGTCAAAGAGCAAAATATAAACTTGAAAAAATAGCATATTAGGTCACCTTTGAATAAAGTAGCTAGTGCGTTACAACATGCGCGCATGTTATAACAGGTTAACAAATATGAAAGTTATGACTGTAATCTGTATCATTTTTTAATTTGGGAAAAAGCAAAGACTCTGTGGTCATTTTGTACAGCGGTAGCATTTTTTTGACAATACAATATAATTGGTCAGAATACAGGCCTGTATGGGCTGTTTAAAATCTGTTCTGGTGTGCATTGGGAACACTGCCATGAAACCACCGGGCATAAATGAGCGCAGAATTTAGGGAAGGGAGAATTGAATTATTTTATTAACAACCTATTAGGATGGTGTGATGGTACTGTGTTGTTTACTGAAGCCAGACTGGTGGATGGTGGATTGGATGCGGTGTCCTAAACAAAACAGTTCATTGCAAATATCAGTGACTAAAATAGGTTTGATTGTTTTTACAGAATTTCCTGGGATGATTCTGTCATTGTCTGTCATTGGAGGCAGATAAAATTCAGACTTGCTTGTCAAGTAAATGAAGTGAAATGGTTGTATAGTTGCCTAAAATGGAGCCAATCAGTCTTGGGTGAACTACAAACCCTCTCCTGCTGGGAGCAGCCATGGTTCTGATTTCGCTGTATCCTTTTATGACCTTTCACCAAATCGCTGCTGAATCACTCCACAATGTAGGAAAGATTGGAAGGCATTTTTTTGTGTCGAAAGTTGTAACCTACCATTATAGTACACAAAGAGTTGGCCAATAATTGCTTATGTCTGTCACTAAATAATCTTGTTGAAACAACCGTTTTTGAATGCTAAGTTGACTTAACCATATGCATGTCATTAGTTCAGCTCCACAGACAGAGCCAAACCAAAATGGCTAATAGAAAGGGTGAAGATGTTTCTGATCGACAGTAAATTCAATTCAATCATTAAATCTATTTTCAGTGGGGTCCTTGGTGCACTCATAGTTTTATTGGAAAATGCATGTACCTTACTTAAAAGTAATGAGAATTCACATTCTAAATTATAAACCTTTGATCACACTGATATGTTGCCAATATTTAATAAACAACTGTAACCATGTATAAAAAGTTCTAAAACTTTAGGACAGGCAGGAAGAATGCTGCAGCTGACAGACTGATGGGAAAAGCCAATGACATACTTGCAGAATGGTAAACATTTTACAATTGATTTTTGTGCTTTCATATGAAAAAGCATAGACACTGTACACTTTTGGTGGGACAAAGGTTCTCTGTATGAAGGCTGAGTCCAGGTGCAGGTGGCAGAAGGAGCTATGCTCAGTGCTGGAGATAATCTGTATTGGCCCTTCAACTTCTTGGAATACCTTATGTCAGAGATATTTCCAACACACCCTCCCCATGGTTTTGAACACTGTGAAAAAGTTCTTTGTTTGTCTTATTCAGCAATGATGTTTTATTCAGCAATGACAGACTCTATGTATAAAGTTTACCAAGTAAGCAGTTTATATGTTGTCCATTAAAATCATACTGGGCTAGAGGAGAAACTTAATATGGTTTTGCTTCATCATAATTTATTACATAGTATAGTTGTTGGGATTCTGTGTTCTGCCCATGCCTTGTTTAAGTTCTGTACCTGGCCTAGCCATGCTGATTGATTTTTGTGCTTAGTGACCTCTGCCTGTGTTTTGACCATTCTTAGTATTGTGTATTGTGTTTTGGTAATTTTAGATTTCTTGTTTTATTATTTTTATTGTCTTGTATTTTTCATAGTCTTTGCCATGATTTCTAGATCCCTGACCATGTTTATTTCTGCCATGCCTTGCTTTGCACTTCGTTTACCCAGTCTTGTCTCATGTAGGTCTTTGCTCACAGTCCCTAGTCTTGCGTGCCACTCATTCGGGTGATTTATTGGTTTCTGGGTTTCAACCTTCTTTCATAATCTTGTGTGCTTCCTTCCTCTCTCTTTTGCCATCTACAAATCCATACTAACAGTTTGTTGTTTTCGCTTAATTACTAACCCATATTAACATTGTATATTTTTACTAACTTACTAACATGCACTCGGGATTGTATAGCTGCACATACTAATTGACTAACGATCTCTCAGCAGTCGCCAAATTCTAGTCTCCGCCTCCTTGCCTATCCCTAATTATCTCTGCTGCAATTTTCTGTGGATTTCCACTTATACTTTGTGCTTTCCTCTTCTTTAATCTATACACTTTAGTACTCCTTAACCGGAGCTGTTGTTCTGTACATAGGTTTGTCTTGTGATCCCTGTCTGCGTTTTGGCTTTTGCTAGATTCATGTAATTAGATTATTCCTCATGTGTCACTCCTGATTATTGTATCATTGATTGGACCTGTTTCTCCCTGGTCATGTGTTCGCCCCAGATGTGTATTTAAGATGTCTGTTTATGCACTTTCTTGGTCAGATCGTTCTTCCTAGTTTCCTGTGCCACGTTTGTTTTCCGCCTCAATTCATAGTGATTTATCTTTCTGACTGGACCGCCTGACTACGAGCTTTGCCTATTCCCTGTATTGTACCGCATTCTTGTTTATCGACCTCTTTTTGCCTGACTACGGATTTTGTGATTGGTGCCCTGGTTTTGACTCTGGATTACACCCATTGGAATTTGTTTTTGGATTGCGGACATTGTACTGTTGCCTGCTCTGTTGGGGGGGTTTCCCCCTTCAGAAATAAAGCCTACCTTTTGGCATTTATCTGGTTTTCGCAATTGGTTCATTTCGTAAATCACAACAATAGTATTAATTAGGGATGCACCGAAATGAAAATTTTTGGCCAAAACCGAAAATGAGAAACGCTTGGCCGAAAACCGAAACACCAAAAGAAATTATTACGCCAAATTTTGGTACCATTGCATTTATGGCTATGACTGTGTACTTACCTAACTAAAGTCAAGGCATTGCAATTGTAGAAATTAATAGTCATGCTCCAAAGTATAAATCAATTACAAATTATGAATATATTTGTTTAGCACTGACATTCCAACAAAGCACAATATACAATAAAATTAAATGATAAATAAAATGTTTTACTTGGCCCTACTCATGACTAACCTACAGGCCTGTAACTGACTGGGCTATTACTGGCTGCTGAAAAATTGTAAAATTTTACGTGACAACACAGCTGCCCACTGATTGGTCAGAGAGAATCCTTTCTGCGAAAGACAACTCGCTTCTGCATTATCGGAAACTGGCTTCACTTGCCATCATTGAAACAGGTCTTCAAATTGTATTTTTGAAATGTGTGCTGTTTTAGGCAGCTTGATAAATTTATTGTGTGGTGCCTTACCTTTCAAACAAGGTTGTGTTTGTTCACCGACGCTGCTGCATTTATAAAATGCGTTTCTTTGCCTGTGACCCTGTTCGTGGAGAAATTAGAAGCAACGATGTTCCCCTAATTCCCCTTGAGAAAGTTATTATGCTGCTCCTATTTCAAGAAAATTGCACGGAAAATAACTTTACGGGTGCTTATGAAGCATTTTGTTCTTAGGAAAGTTATCACAGATGAGATGACGCATCGTAAAGCGATAAATTCTAATCTCCTGCTATTTGCGTATTTTTTACGTGTTTTGCCTTCATTTTCAAAGTGAAGTGTTTCTGAAGCCTGAATGTCAAGCTGATAAACAATAATAGTTTTGTCATGTGTTATTTGCTTCCTTTTTATGAAGGGGAAAAAAAAGGTAAATTAACATCCTCGGTGTGTGGTGATTCCTTATTTTTCCGGTTACATTATGGAATACTGATGGTACAAATGCCTTGAAAATATATTGCCTTTTTCTATGAGTGCTCTCTGCCTTTTATGGATATCATTGCTTTCCGTTTTTAGGTGGTACGTTATTTAATGCACAACTGAATCAGACACAACACCAGCTGCTATCCTATGCATCAGGGCAATGTTAAACAGAATTTACAATTAAACACTCGCGGACTTTCGTGCCATGACGTGGTGACGGTAGTGCGCGTCCCCTGATTTAAACACATAAATATTTAACAAAATCCACGGAATAAAAGCCTAGTCAGGGGCGTGCTGGCTGCAGGTTTTGCTTGCATCATCACAACTTCCTGTTTCGGCCATATTGTTTCAGTGTTAAAAGTCTTTCGGCCGAAAACCGTAAATGCATTTTTTTTTGCCATTTTCGGCCGAAAATTTTCGGTGGCTGAAAACTCGGTGAATCTCTAGTATCAATTGTCCACTTGTCACTTTGCTCTGATCAAACTGTGGTAAAATCTTAATTGTACGTATGATTAAATTTAATCCATTGCACTGACAAAAAGTTGTGGAGTCTTGTGGAGTTGTGGAGACGTTGAACAGGTGGTGATGTTATTATTTGGTGAAATTCTGTAGTGTTGTGGGAGGAATGGAGGGAGGGTGAGAGGAGAACCTGTTTTTATTTTTTCTGTTCCAAAGCAAGCTGAAAACCACTGTTGTTTAACATGGTTGAATCTCCAGAAATGAGTGGCCAATCAACAGGTTGAATGTGATGCTTAAGTTAGTATCAGTTTCAAAGAAGTCATGGGATTTCCAAGAAACAAAAAAAAATCTAATATGGGTATAAAAAGAGGTATTAGGGTGTTGTCTGCTGGGATTCTATGCAGAAACTATGACTTTAGTCACATTGTTGAATGAAAGTCTTCTGTCAATATTTTTTTCAAGGTTTGATTCTTTGTTGCTGAGACAATGTACTATAAAAGTTGCACCTTTCTACAGATTTTATTTTATTTACAGTCTCAAACACCATTTCAAAAGTTTTGTATAAAAATACGATAAATGCCACATTGGAAATTTTAAACCGCAACCAATAGGTCAGTAATTATCATGTCTTATAAACTCCATATTTGTTTGGCCAAAATTTCATTTCCCCTATTGATTTGTGCACTGAAGTATGCACATTTTTTCCCAAACCAGTGGCGGAGCTACAGGGGGGACGAAGATACATCCCTTTTAGTCCTGGACTCCTGGCTAGATCTCAATCATTTTTCTTTTTTGACGTCTTTTCCAATTATTGTAATTGGCAATTGAAGACACGGCTTCCCTCCACATACAATCTAACAGCGCTTAAATCGCGGGTTAAATTCAGTACAGTGGCGGAACAGAGAATTGAGTTGCGCAAAACAGCCGTTTAAAACAATGATAAATCCTGACCTGTTCTCAGTCATCTTCGTGATTAACAAAAGGTTCACTCCAAGAGCGCTCTGCACTTAACAGGTGCTGCTTGTTCTCCCCAATTAGGTACGACGACAATCATTCATCTGGACACATATTTGCTGTATTTAAATCAATGTTATTCAAAATTGCATATCCTACCTCTCGACTCTCAGGAAAATGGCTTGAGCCGCGTGCTTTTTATAACCTTGGCTATTTAACTGCCGAGTGCCACTGTTTATTTATTTATTTATTTTTTTTCTATTGAACCCACGAAATACCGAGAGTGAAAGTCTGCGTTTCATTGGAACACGGACTAGTTCAATCACGCGAAGCATTGGCCAATGAATAAGTTAATTATTTTTCTGCACTGAATTTAGCCCATGATTTCATTGCTGTGAGATCGCATGCGTTGAAAAACTTTGTCTTCAGTTGCCAATTACGACAATTGGAAAAGAAGTCAATAAAGTAAAATGATTGAGATCTAGCCAGGACTTAAAGGGAAGTGTACCCTAAAGCGGTAGTCTGCCCAAAGCGGTAGAGTTGGCATGTATGCAGTAGCATACTGTTGACAATAGCAGAATCCTTCAGTAACCTCATCCATCCATCCATCCATTTTCTATACCCGCTTATTCCTCACTAGGGTCACGGGGCGAGCTGGAGCCTATCCCAGCTGACTACGGGCAAAGGCAGGGACCCACCCTGAACAGCTTGCCAATCCATCGCAGGGCGCACACACCATTCACACACCATTCACTCTCACACTCACACCTATGGGCAATTTGGTGTCTCCAATTAGCCTGATATGCATGTCTTTGGACTGTTGGAGGAAACCGGAGTGCCCGGCGAAAACCCACGCAACACGGAGAGAACATGCAAACTCCACACAGAAAGGCCCCAGGCCGGATTCGAACCTTCTTGCTGTGAGGCAGCAATGCTAACCACTGTGCCACCGTGCCGCCCTAACCTCATCTATCAATGCAAAATTACCTTGTCCTGCCACAGTTTACTTTGCCTGATTGCTAAGAGTAATTGGTAGAATGACTGCCAAATTTATTTTTGATCACATTAGGCTTTATCATTCTAGTTATTATTGTATCTTAATCATTAATAGGCCATATATTGGTTTTGATTATTCAGTAAATAAGTAGTTTGATCAGGCTAAATTAAATAGTAACTGAGAGCAATTATGCAGTGAAAGGTTAATTTTCTGAAGGCCCTCTAAACATCTGATGACACATGGCAGCATCTTTACGTAGGTTCATTTCCAGTATATTGGCATTTTACATGATAAAACTGAACTATATTTAATATACATTCCACGTTAGGTATATCTTTCATGAAAGAACATGGCAAAATACATTGTAGTCAGATTAATGATAAAAGCAGATACAGTATACAGTGTAACGTTTTGTGAGAAAAAGCCATTACATAGATCTATAGCATTTTGACAAAAACATTCAGTTGTAAACAGCTTATTAGTTAGCTTTTACATTTTAACTGTGAATAAATTAAATTTAAAGCATTGCACAGTGGATTTCCTTTTCCAACCCTCAAAACCAGAAATTGTGATTTTTCTTAAAACTATGAAAATGAATATATTGCATTTTGGAACCTAACTCTTAATTTATACCACAGCAAAGTATTTAAGATCAATGAAGTTAAAGGGTAGCATTAGACCCCAATAAATTTTCACCATTCGTGAGGCAGCTAGATTGAAAATCTAATTAATGCATATTTTTTAAAATATTTGATTGATCATAAGGTTACATATATCCACATATTTGTGTGGTCTCTATATGTTTAGCTCTGTGTGTCTGTCTCAAAAATGCACAAAAAGAGAGTATTTGGAAATAGAATAGTGTTTTGCAATCCGAAGCACATATTCTGCTTGTGAATAATATTTGTCAACTTAAAAAATAAGATTGCCAAAAAAGGTTAAAACTGGTAATCAATAGAGCAGCAGTTTTATGAAATGCTAAAATCATCTATTCATGCGATATTTGAAATCTAAATCGTCTTTGCATAAAATTTCATAGATGATTGGTGATTTGCAGTGCATTCCAAAAACTCAATCAGCAACACTTAGAGGTGGGTGTGAAAGAATTGGGGATGGGGTTCACCTTGGGTAAACCTGATTCTACATAAATGGGCAAAAGATTTTTCCAACAGTGACAGTCATTCAAAAGCATTCAAACTCTCACAGATTGCTAGAGTGCATGGAGCGAACTGTTTTTATCAAACAAGGCATTTTATTTACAACGCACGCCATACATAATCGTAATTCAAAGTGCTTTAAAAATTAGCTTAAAAAACAGTTATATAAATTTAAATTAGGGAATTAAAAGAGATTAGAGTATAAATGAAAAGAAGGTGGTATAGAAGTACAAAAGAAACATAAATTAAAATAATAAACAATAAAAATAAAACTATCAAATGAGTAAAATGCTGTCTGATGACAGCAAATGTTTTTAAAAGAATTTTCCAACAAAAAGAAGCGTCTTTGCCCCTTGTTTAAACTTTTCATCAGATTCTGCTGCCCTCAGCTCCTCCAGCAGGCTGTTCCTGGTCTGAGGAGCACAGAAACACAAAGCTGGCTCTACAAGTCTTGGTTCTGACCCAGGGCGCAACAAAGGATCTGGAGGGTTCATATCTTGGGAGCACGACAAACATTAATTTAAGAGCCAGACTATTGAGTGATTTGAAGACAAGAAGCAGAATCAATGAATCTATTCTGGAACTAATAGGCAGCCAACAAAGAGACTCAAAAACAAAATTGAGCTCTCCTTTTGGTCTCGGTCAGCAGACATATTGCTGCATTTTAGATCAGCTCAATTTCATTTAAGGATTGCTTTGGCAGATCAAAGAGGAGAATGTTTCAATAGTTCCACCTGCTTGTGATGAATGCATGAATCAGCTTTTCAGTATCAACTGGAGAGAGAAAGGGCTGGACTCTGGCAATAATTTTCTGGGTGACAGAAAGCTGTTTAGCTGATATTTCTAACATACAGTAAGTTTCAAAATTCAAATCGTAATGAGATAGCATCCTGAGAATCCTGGCCTGTGGTGTGATATTGACCGCAAGAGATTTTATGCCAATGCACACTTTCTCCCTTCAGATTTATACACCAATAGTGAGAATCCGCACTTCTCACTATCTACTTCTTCTGTTTAATTGTTGACATTTTTGAGACATTCACAGGTTGATGTGATCAATGCACTGAAGTGGTTTGTCAACTGGGCTGATATACAGTGCCGTGAAAAAGCATTTGCCCCCTGATTTTTTTTTTTTTTTTTTTTTTTTTTTGCATATTTGTCGCACTTAAATGTTTCAAATCGTCAAACAAATTAAAATATTAGACAAAGACAACCCGAGTAAATACAAAATGCAGTTTTTCAATTATGATTTCATTTATTAAGGAGAAAAAACTATCCAAACCTACCTGGCCCTATGTGGAAAAAGTAATTGCCCCCTAAATCCTAATAACTGGTTGTGCCACCCTCGGCGACAAGAACTGCAATCAAACGTTTGCGATAACTGCACTGAGTCTTTGACATCACTGTGGAAGAATTTTAGCTCACTCCTCTTTGCAGAATTGTTCTATTTTAGCCACATTGGAGTGTTTTTGAGCATGAATGGTCTGTTTAAGGACATGCCACTGCATCTCAAGCAGATTTTAGTCCAGACTTTAACTAGGCCACTCCAAAATCTTCATTTTGTTTTCACAAAGCCATTCAGAGGTGGACTTGCTGGTGTGTTTCGGATCATTGTCCTGCTGCATAACCCAAGTGCCCTTGAGCTTGAGGTCACAAACTGATGGTTGGACATTCTCCTTCAGGATTTTCCGGTAGAGAGCAGAATTCATAGTTCTATCAATTACGACAAGTCGTCCAGGTCCTGAAGCAGCAAAGCAGCCCCAAACCATCGCACTACCACCACCATATTTGACTTTAGGTATGATGTTCTTTTTATGAAATGCTGTATTAGTTTAACGCCTGATCTAACGGGATGCACGCCTTCCAGAAAATTCAACTTTTGTCTCATCAGTCTACAGAATATTTTACCAAGAGTCTTGGGGATCATCAAGATGTATTTTGGCCAATGTGAGACCAGCCTTTGTGTTCTTTTTAGTCAGCAGTAGTTTTTAACTTTGAGCTCTCCCATGGATGCCATTTTTGCCCAGTCTCTGTCTTATTGTTCAATCATGAACGTTTATTTTAACTGAGGCAAGTGAGGCCTGCAGTTCTTTAGATGTTGTTGAAGGTTCTTTTGTGACTTCCTAGATGAGTCGTTAATGTGCTTTAGGAGTAATTTTGGTAGGCTGACCACTCCTGGGAAGGTTCACCACTGTTCCAAGTTTTGTCCATTTGCAGATAATGGCTCTCACTTTGATTCGAGTCCAAAAGCCTTAGAAATGGCTTTGCAACCCTTTCCAGACTGTTGGATGTCAATTTCTTTGTTTCTCATCTGTTCTTGAATTTCTTTAGTTTACGGCATGCTTGTTGCTTTTTGAGTTCTTTTCAGCCTACTTCACTTTGTCAGACAGGTTCTATTAAAGTGATTTCTTGATTCAACAGGTCTGGCAGTGGCTAGTGAAATTGGAAATACAAATGCTGTGAAAATACAGCATTTTGTATTTACTCAGGATATCTTTGTCAAATATTAAAATTTGTTTGATGATCTGAAACATTTAAGTGTGAAAAATGTGCAAAAAATCAGAAATCAGGAAGGGGGCAAATACTTTTTCGTGGCACTGTAGTAGTGGCAAAACTTCAGTATTTAGTTTCATTGTAGTTGGACCACTTCTTAATGATGGTTGTAGAAAGGCTTCTGACTCATAGCTATGGGTAAGCTATGCTCGCAGACTCCAGCGATAGTAGTGGTGTCTTTTTTTTATGAATCATCCTGCAATTCCACTGAGCAGTTACAACATTCTTTAACATGACACATTCTGTTATTATTCATGAATACCTTCTTTGATTCTCGTATGCACTTTGGCTGACAACTGAGGATGACAGTCAAAAGCTGTATACTTCTAACACTACAAACGTTGCCTGAGTACACTTTCTTCTTTTGCTCCAGAGAACAATCTCAACACCTGCACAACCAAAAAACAATACAATGCTCCCTGAGGCATAAAAGTGGAACTGACACTACACTGTCTGCACCAGCTAACCTTTTCAATATGGCCGCCCCCATGGTGGAATCCACATGATAGATCAGCACCCATTCATCACTGGATAAAGTAGACAAACAGGTAAGCTAATGAAAAATAAGCTGTCTAATACTTCAACTATATGTCAACTGTCAATCATTCAAGTCATTTGAGCAATAAAGTCCCCAAAATGTCCATTGTGACATACATGTCACAAAACTAAAATGAGGTCAAAGGTCACCAAAAATTAAAAATTGTAATTGGGTCGTTATCAGCCCCTCCGCAGGACATAATAGAATACATAGATTTTTCTTTCAACTTTTACTATAGTGGGGCATTTAAGGGTTAAAGGAGCTGTGAGCAATTTTAAGGAATTCCTTGTCATTACTGGCACTGGTGGCTGTTAAGTGAACTGCAGTCAGCATCCTGTTTGGACTTGCATGCGCACGCAAGACTGAGCTTGATAGCTGAAGCAAGCTGGCTAAGTACAGCTTCTCTGTTATATTGACGAAAGTAATGTATTATTTTTAATTGGATTTATATAGCATAATATTGTTAGCGAGCACAATATAGGCCAGTGATGCTGAAGTCCTCTTTTTATATGATACATTTTATATGATAAGTTCGGTGCTAGCTATAGCCAGCTTTATCAATCACACTTTCTCAAGCTTTCATGGAGATGCATCAGTCACTATATTTTCTGGATGATAATGGTTAGCGAACTAGACAGAATATAATAACATGTTGCCACATTCTAGTTTTGAATGGCGAGCTTCCATTCTCATTTCACTGAATTAATGCTGAGCATAGTTCGATACACACTTTAATTGTCAATTAACTTGTACTGAAAGGGTCTGGTAGTTGGATGTGTCATGGCTGATTGCATTGTTTTCGAATAGTTATGGGCCTTTGCTACATGTGTGATTGTCTTGGGTTAATTCTGGCTAGACCCTAACTAAATTGTTCCACTTCCGGATTTTCCACTTTTAAGGCTACCCAATCATGCTCTCCAACTTCATGCTTAGCAATGAGGATAGGGACTATTTAGTGGCCTTGGCAGTTTTTTTTTTTTTTTAAATTTGGCATCTCCAATCCCACCCGAATTTGGAATGCCCAATTGGGGAACTATGTACAAAGCTTGCTCGTATGCGACCCCTTGCTGCCAACTCAGGATAGTGAAGACAGTTCACGGCTCTCCTCCGAAGCACGTGCCTTTCAGCCACTGATTCTTATACACTCGCTGGTTGAATCTTCGCAAGTTCAGAGCGAGGGCGGAGGATACCCGGACATGAACCAAGCCGGAGTCTTCCTGACGAGCGCCCGTCTGGCCAACAGGAGGCGCTGGAGCAACGAACAAAGCTGTGTCGAATATCCAAATCCGGCAGTCCCTTCCCAATTTGTAACCCTGTAGCACGATAGCCAATTGTGCGCTACTCTGAAAAAGCTGCCGACCCCTGCCGGTGGGTACGCCGAGGCTCGAACCCGCGACGTGGTGATCACCTCTGCACTGCAGCGCAGTGCCTTAACCGTGTGAGCCACCCGGCAGCTCGACCTTGGCATTTTTGACAGGTTTTTCTTTGACTTTCGTTTCTTGGCTTGCCCATTCTCTGGGTTGATTGGATTTTTGTAGTTGATCCTTATCTTTCTCCATTTGATTTCTGATTCTTGTTTTAGCCCTTTGGTCTAGTTGCCAGGTGAGTTTTACATGTTTGAATTTCATGCCCTATGTGCATGCTGTTTGGTGACTTCAGTTAGCTTGAGTTTTTCCTTGCTGGATAAAATGTTCCTTCCACAGGGACACTTCTTTGTTATTTTGCATTTTTACCTTTGCTATTTTTGAAGGTGAATCTGGGTGGTAACGTTTGTCTCCGTTGGGAGTACTGTAGATTCAGTGCTCCGGAGTTAAGCATTTAAAGCCACCCTCTGCCTGGTAAACACTTGAAGACTGTAAAAGACTAGCAGTAAGATTAGTTGAGTTTAATTTTGCTTAAGCTGTGATACTGACCGAAGGCACGGATTGCCCTCCCTCATTCCTTTTTCATTCATATTCCTGTTGTGGTCTGACTTACACCAGTTTGAAAAAGAATTAGGGACTCATCTGTGTGCCCAGTTCTATCATTCGATAATTGAAAATGGAGCATCATTAAGAATTAGTGCAGGAAACAATGAGCATCTTGAGATGCATCAAGTACACTTGTCATTGTGATTATTAATCTTTTCACTCAAGATCTGGAAGATCTGGATGCAATGAGAAGAGTGTGTACTAATAAGGACTATATATGAAAGCAGAAGCACAAGTGAATAGTTCTGAATAGAGCAGGAGAGAAGAGACGTTTGCTTTAGGCCACTTCCAGGAACAGAAACTTCTTCGGCAGTGAACATGGCATTCTCTGCAAACTACAAAGTACAAAGCCTTACTCTGTTCTGCCTTCCTCGACCTCAGGAGAACAGCAGACACGGGTAATATCTGACTAAAGGGGGTGAGAAAGGTGACCCACAACCTCTGAGCATACAATCCACCCCTACTGTTGCTATAGTGATGTACTTTAAGGGTGGAGTTGCCATGGAAATGAGTTTGACAGGATCTTGCGTTGCACGAGCGCATTGTGTGAGAGGGGAACAAAGGCAGCCAGACCATCATTTCCATTTAATTTTCTTTTCATAATTCGCATGTTTGACAAGAGGGGAAAATTTGGCTTTTCTTTGCTGGCATGCTAGCATGGTAGCCATCTTTATGAGTCAGGTTGTGGCCCACAGGTCCACCAGTACTGTTAGCACCACCGGGTTTTTTAGTGGCAAAGCTAACACACTGATGCTCACTAATGCTCTCCTGTTCTTCAATGGAAAGGGAGAGAAAATGAATCAGCCTCAAATATCTGCCCTCCAGATGTACACGCACACGCACGCACGCGCACACACACACACACACACACACACACACACACACACATGCTGGCATGCACGCGCGCACACACGCGTATGCAAAAATATGCACATACTCCCACAAATGCAGTGCATTGGTGGTGCCATCATCTTAGCGTATGCAGGGCAAAGTATTTAATCCTTCTCAGAAGCATTTATTCACTATTTCTAAGGTAAAATGACAACCCTCTAGCATAATTTGTAAGGGGCAGATGGCAGCACAGTGTCTCCGTCAGAACAGTTAGTTCTATCACGTAAACGAACAGGATGGAGGGTGTTTAGAATGCAGACAAATACCTCTTCTTAGAAATGACTGATATTTTTACTACCATAATAATTATCCATGATTGCATAAAATTAGACCTCCAATTAGAGTGGCACTTGAAAGCTGTACCACAGCACTACAGTTCTTCAATGTCAAAATGCTGACATTCAAATACACTGGGATAATCACTTTACTCTGCTGCTTTAGCTGCTCACTAAAATACTCCCTGCAGACAAAAATGCTAAACCTTCCTCAAAACAAAAAACCCTGAGCACTGTTTTTTTTTTTTTTTTAGTTATACTGTTTATTGTCACATTCCATGCAGTGCTGTGAAAAAGTATTCCCCTCCTTCCAGATTTCTTCAACTTTTTAATATTTGTGACAATTGTTTTAGATCTTCAAACAAAATTTGAAATGATAAAAACCGCTTGAGTGAATACAGAATGGTTTTGAAATGATAATTGCATTCATTGAAGGAAGGAAAAAAATCATCCAACGGAGAGCCCCATGTTCGAAATATATCTCTGCCCCCCCCCCTTTTATTACTGATCAAAATTTAATTGATTATTGGGTGGGATTAGATTACACACAATATTTATTATTGCCAGCCCTTTGAATCCAAACATCACTGATACGGAGCCATTACAGCCCTGAGGCAGGCAAAAAGGTCTCAATAAGCAGCATCCCATTTCATTATCAAAAGACATTCCAAAAGAGGTAAGAAAGACATTTATTGAAATGCATCAGTCGGGAAAGGGTTAAATGCCACAGTGTGGAAGTATTTTTTACAATGACACATATTTTACCTCTGTTCAACACTAAAGTGGATCGGAAATGAAACTGTCAAGATTTGATTACAGTGCAGACTCTCAGCTTTAATTCATGGGAAAACCAAAAAAAGCTTAGAACAGGAGTAAGTCTTCCCAGGAGTACTTAGCCCTCTAAAATTCATCCAAGTGCAGATTGACAACTCTAAAGAGATAAAATTAATATTTTGGAGCAGCTTCATCATATACTTGACTTGAACCGTATTGAGATGCTGCTGCGGGACCTTAAAGCAGGCAGTTCATACTCAAACTCCTCGACAATGATGTTGTGGACTGATCAGCAGTTATTGTAAGTGTTTGGTTGCATTTGGTGATACTTAAAGTGAAATGACCAGCGATAAAGTTTGTACTTTTTCACATAGGGCCAGGTAGGGTTGGATGGTCTCTTTTTCAATAAATGAAATCATGATTTAAAAACAGCATTTTGTGTTTGTGTTGCATTTGTCTAATATTAGAAAATATTTTGATGATTTGAGATATAAAGTGTAACAAAGAAATTGTCACAAGAAATTCAGATGGGAGAAAATACTTTTTTCACAGTATAACTCATGAGAAATAGTAATTAGCCCCCTTAGTTCTTAAATCAAACAATTCAACAAATTTAATTGCCTATTCAGTTCAATTTCACCAGACACAGCCAGACATATATACTATGCAGTATACTGCTGCTCTGCATGGCTGACTATATTTATAGTATACTGCTGCTTTGTATGGCTGGCTATGTGTATGTGTACTGTTGCCCTGCATGGCTGATTATATGCATATATACTTCTGATTTCATGGCTGGCTATATGGTTAGATTGTTATTCGTCTGTACATTGCTGTTCTGTGCTTTTTGTACTGGCTATCATGTATAGTTATGATGTCTTGTCCTGTAATTACTGTAATAATTGATTTTAGCTTTTATTGTTACCGTTTCAGGTTTGTGGTTTCTTAACATCTTGCCGAAGGACTGCAGGACTGTGAATTAGCCAACTGGCTAATCTGGCACATTTACAGTAAAGTTAATTAATGTGTACTGTCCTCTTACAAATAAAATAAACCTAACCTAACCAAACATGATTACTACCAGCCCTGTTCAATCTAAACATCAATTAAATAGAACCTGTCTGGTATTGCATAGTAGACAGCAAGCAGCATATGAAGCTGCCATCTAAAGAAATTCAAAAACGGACAAGAAACAAAGTCATTGACATCTGTCAGTTTGGGCTGGGTTACAAAACCATTGCTAAGAACATAAACGCTCATCTCACATTTCTTGAGTGCTATGGAAAACCAAAAAGTCTAATTTCGGTCAAAATGGAGTTAGGTCCATTTTTGTGCTTACTAGGCTTTGCCTCATCACTTATGTAAGATACCCTGATCCCTGATCCCCCATGTTTTTGTCTTTCGTATAGCAAAACCAAACAAGTCATCAGTTTATAATCGTTTCTGAAGCAACAACCAAGGAAGTTTATCCTCCTTGGTGTTTCCACATCAAATTTTCTATTTTTTAAATGGCAAAACAGCATGTTGAATTAGCCAATTATGAAGCAGCATACCCATTACATGATCTGTCAGGTTAATCCCCATGAAGGGCATTGGATGTGCAGGACATTTATGGATTGAATTCATAATTCAAATAATGTGTGTGGTAATAATGGCTGATTGCTTACAACAGGGAAGCAGATGGTAAAACTGTCTAACACCACTGCAACAACACAATTGCAAGGTTTTTGTCCATTGTATTGATGAATTATATTTTACGATTTTTGATGGAAAAACCTTGTCATCATATTGCTATGGATGCTGACAAAAAAGGAAAAAAAATTCCCTAAATATTTTCTAGTATGCCATGAACACGCGATCAAAACATGTTTAATCTCTTAACCAAAAAATCCTGAAGGAGAATGTCCAGCCATCAGTTTGTGACCAAAAGCTCAAGTACAGTTGGGTTATGCAGCGGGACAATGATCTGAAGGACTAAAGCAAATCCACCTCTGAATGATTCAGAAGAAACAAAATAAATGTTTTGGAGTGGCAGATCAATGTCCTGATTTGAATCTGATTGAAATGATGTGGCATGACCTCATGCAGGTAGTTCATGCTTGAAAATCTCCAATATGGCTGAATTAAAACAATTCTGCAGCGTGGGACAAAGTTCCTTCGCAGCAATGTAAAAGACTCTTTGCCAGTTACTCCAAAGATTTGTTAGCAGATGCCGCCAAGGACGACACAACCAGTAATTAGGTATAAGGGGGCAATTATTTTTTCCACATAGGTGACGTAGGTTTTGAATCACTGTTTAGCTTAAATAAAGTGATAATTTAAAAATGGTGGCAAAGCAACTGCGCCCGCTTGGCCTACCGTGGCCAAAGGGAAACGCCCCCTATTGGCCAAAGTATAAGTCCAAGTGGGCTCAAAATCGAACTTGGTCTAGACCTTATGACCCTATATACACATATGAAATATGAAAATGATTGGTGAAAAACAGAAGACACTAGTGCGCAGACAAGCCAAAAGTTTATGCACACACACACACGAACGCACGACAGACCAACACTAAAAACCCTGAGCATAGCATAAGCCCCTTGGGGCTTTTGGCCAAGCAGGCTAAAAATTTCAGTATCATAGCTCGTAGAATAAGGGAGCTAGAGCTGTTTGAATTTTTGCAGAAAAAGCCAAACTGAGAATCACAGTAAGCCCAAAATCGAACTCAGGCTAGATCTTGGGCCCATATACATGCATATAAAATATGAAAAGGATCCATTAAAAACTGAAGGCACTATTGCCGTGAAAACAAATTTGTGCATTTTATTACCTTTGACCTACATAACCTTTAAATTTAGGTCAAATCAAAAACCCATTACATACATGATGAACCCTGGCAGGACAACTTGCAGTAAAAATTTCAGCATCTTAGCTTGCAGAAAAAGGGAGCAAGAGCTGTTTGAAGTTTTGCAGAAAAATCCTCCTGGGGGCCAAACTGAGAATGACAGCATGCCCAAAATCAAACTCAGGCTAGATCTTTGATCCATATACATGCATATAAAATATGAAAAGGATCCATGGAAAACTGAAAGCTGCATCGCGCTGAAAAAACAATTGTGGGCAGACGGACGTGCGCACGCACGCACGACAGACCACCACTAATGACCCTAAGCACAGCATAAGCCCGAGCGGGCTGAAAACTGCATACTGCGTTTACTCATGCGGTCATTGCCTCATATTCAAATTACTTGGATGATCTAAAACATTTAAATATGGAAAATTGTGACAAAGAAGCAAAAATAAAGCAGGGAGGAGGCAAATAGTTTTCACAGCACTGTGTAGGTGTTGGATCGTCTGTTTCATTTGTTAGATGGTCATTTTAAAAACTTAACTTTTCCTCATCTTGAAAGATATTCTGTATGAAGATCTGATGCCATTTAGAGTAAGAAATATGCACAGCACTGTATAATCAAAAGAAGTTCTTTATACTGTATTATTCAACACTTTTAAACGTAAGAAAACAGCAAAACTGTCCAGGATGTGTCCCTGCCTCTTGCCTATTGTGTGGTGGACTAGACTCCAGTACCCAGGCAATCTTTACCAGGAATAAGTGTTTCAGATACTTGATTGCTGTCAATGACAGGAAAGTTCTATTGTTGTTCTATTATAAGTGGAAAAACTGTTCATTTCTACAGGTAAAGACTGTAACTAGGCTTTATTGATGCATAGCTAGCCTAATTGTCCATTCATAGAAGGATGTTGTGACCAAAACCATCGCCTAAAATTTCACCATTTTCATCAGACAATGATCTGGAAATAACATTGATTTAAAAAAAAAAAATCAATCATAAAAACATGTTATGTGTACATAGGTCTGATAATAAACTGTCTGACCAAGTGATCCTACTACAAACATTGAATCATTTGAGTAGGGATCCTAGAATTTGTGACATGATGACTTGCACCACTGAAATTAACCTCTGAAGAAGAAGAAAAAAAAAAAAAAAACTAAAATATTTCAGACTTGATAATCTTCACAAGACCTGTGCTCCACTTATGGATGCACCACTAATGCTCAAGGAATAATTGATGGGGGGGGGGATCTCTGAATTCTCATTTTCTCCATCTTTAGGCAAACACTGAGGGTTCTAAAATTAAATTTTAGAGTGCCAACATAGTAGTGGCCAAAATTCATTCTAGAGGATGAATTCCAACTTTCAAATGCCATCACAAGGCTGACAATCATCACCGACTTGGCTTGTCAACTACACACTATAAAATTAGTCAACCCTCAATTACCTCAGTTAACTTTCATATTGTGGATAACAGTGTTGCCATAGGGCCGCCATTACATCATTGTTCAAGGGAATGTACAGCCCGGGCAGTAGGAAAGGCCTGATACATTACAGAAAGGTATTACTTGCTTGTGAAGAATGAAGCTCACTTCCAAGTGTCTGTGATCATTGATCTCTCCCATTCTGTCTCTGTAACCTTTTCTGAAAGTCATTTCACCATCCTCTATGCATATTATGTAGCATGGAAATCGACTTTACAAAAATCCTCAAAATTATACGTGAATTCTTCACAGCCATGTCTGGTTGCCATGGGAATGCTCCAAAGGTTCCAAGCCATTAGGGCATGATGATTGATTGTCTGAGAAGAGTGTCAAAAGAGGAAGCGTACAGTACTTCACGGCATTAACTGTACGTGCATTTTAAATATGACAGCTCTATTCAGGTATGTGGAACAAACAAAGCACTCTAATATGGACGAAAATAAGTGATTATTGTTCATTTGCTCAAGAGCTTTTGAAAAATTAGTAGACATGATCACCTGAATCACAATAAGATTTGTAAAAAGGAAAAAAAATAAAGCATAGCGCCTACCAATCAATACAAATTTTCCTGCAACTTCCATTTGGAGTCTTGTTTTTTGTAGTTTCCCTTCTTTAACACTTGTACATTATTGTCATTGACCTCAGTCAGGATGCACTGCCTTCACAAATGAAGAACAGAAAGAATACAGCGCAACTTCTACCTAGTATGGAAGTAGACACATTGGAATTTATGCTGGTTTTCTTTTCCCGAAAGCATTCTTGATTGTTGTATAAATTAGACCAGGCCAGACTGATTTAAAAAAATATACCAAGTCCAAGCTCTAATTATGCTTGATATAAGCCTCTAGCCCTCTCAAACAAGAGAACACGGAGTCCAACAAATTTGCACGTTTGATTGTGATTTTCATCAGACAGCCTGGCTCCAGTGAACATCACGTATTCTGAAAAGTCACAGGTTTATTTCAAGAGCAATTTTCATTCTGTGTTCAAAATGTTCCTCTTAAAGTAAATTCTCCTTACTCCTTCCTCTCTCAATGAATGTGAATGCCGTAATGTTCATATACTGAACCGCGCCAGGCTTTGGTGTAGTTTGCAAGGAGGGTGGAAGTGTTTTTCTTTATCAATTTACATTATTAATAATGCCTTTATATAGGATTTCAGTTGTCCCTCATTGCACTTGTTTATGCTTCCTCTTGACCTTTTTGCTGGTTAGCTTTGAGGAACAGTTAATCTCCATATTATTGTGCTGGGTTTCTATGGTGATGGTTCAAATATTTTCTACCATGGTTCACTTTTTGCACACTGACAGTAGCCTTGAATTAGCTCTTTAGGCATCTCGTGAGGCTCAACGAACCAGAGGGCAAAGGACAATCCCATTTTTCATAAATAAACATCTGTTCATTTAACAGCAATGGCAGTTCTTTACCATTTTAGTTCATCTATTGACCTGCCACTCTCTCCCAGGTTTTACACGAGTGTGCACTCTAACAGAAAAAAACATGCTGATCCTTCTTCCCTGGGGTCAGAGAAGCTACACAGAAGCTATTTATCTCAAGCAGTATGTTGTACCTCCCAGGACACAAAACATTGCATAAATTGTATGTGAAGATTGCATTTTTAACAAACAGAATTCCTCAAAGACTCACAGCAAAAAAAGAGGAAGAAAAAAAAACAACAGACGAAGCAAGCCTTTGCTAATTTACACAGGGGTACCCAGGCATCTCTGAATCCTGAGTGAGGAGCACCGCGCTCAAAGATAACGGTGATAACTTTTAAGTGAATGTAACAAAATGGTTTTCAGAATCCAGCTCAATCCAGATCATCTACACTAGGCCTAAAGTACTAATAATAAGTAATAATCTGAGCTCAACTCTGGCTTTAACCATCACTGACACTGGAGAACTGACACTGCGAGCCTATCCTGGGGATGATTCTGCAGTCCTTTTACCCACAGGGAATATCATGTGATACTTGACTCCTGAGAGAAGTCATTGAGGTTCTGCTGACCCTGATGTATCGCTCTCTGTTTCTGAAAGGCTGCTCAGCCCTTGTGATGCCCAGAGGACTGAGGCAGAGAACAGCTGTAGTGAGAATGAGTCTGGAAGAGCCCTGGGTCTAACAGAGCAAGTATTCCTTCAAGGGGTGTTGTAAGGTGCAGCATCTCCATGGCAACAAAGCACAAGCGGGGTAAGCTTTCTAGAGATTATACACTGCTGGAAAACCCTGTTTATTCAACAAGTAATGCCTCACCACATTACCTGAAAAGTTCCATGTTTCATTGTCAGCAGTAACACTCATATTTGCAAATGAGAAAAAGATATATAGCTTGCTTTATATCAATGCTGTGTTGGTTCAAAGGAATATTTAGTATAACTTGTAGTTTAGTACGATTCATAATGAAATTCCATTAATTAAATTTGTGCCTAGATCGTATTTATTTAAAAGCGGCATAGAAGACTACCCATGCATTTAGTCTTTAAAAGTGTGTGATTAATAGGTGGAGCCAACCGAATTCCCATTTCATCAACACCAGTTCCAAGCCGAAGCACAGCTGTGCCTCTCCCTGCTTGGCTTTCTTTGCCCATATTTATTTTAATCTGCGTGAAGTGTCCCTGGGCACTGTCAGCATGCGCGGTGGAGGGTACCTCCCATCTTTCATCTCCAATCAAATGAATCTTTCTCCACATCCCGCGGTGACTGGGGACCTTTTTCAGCAGGGCAGAGCGCTACGGGCTAGTGGCATGACGTCTCAATTACAAGAAGGATCCCAGTTCGGCTTGCTCCTGACCCCGGGCTGAGGCAGGCGTTCAACAGGGGCCACGCGCTCGAATAACCGTTTGCTCGTGAGACAACAGCCATCAGCATTGCCGATGTCGAGAAAGATGACGATGATTCGGGCTGACACGTGTTCTGTCAGGATACTGGCCATGAACAGACGCAGCGAGGGAAACAAGAACATGTGTGCGAAACAAGAACAGGGAAAGAGCATCACTGTGCATGGATGGCATGTCCTTCCTTCCCTCAGAGAAACATCAACTGGAAGAGTGCAGTATAATCTTAAAATTATTGAGAAATTTCAAACTAAATGTGTCATTTGACAGAGTTCCAGTTTTGTGCTCAAATGAGAGATAAGATGCAGTGTTGTATCTTCGCTGTCATTCGGCAACCCTGAGGCGGGCCTTAGAGAAGCCCTCTGCAACAGGCTCCAGAGAGGGAGGAGCCAACGCATACAAGCCCAGATCCAGGGATACAAAGGTCTGCACAGATGGGCAGGCTGATACTCGGCCCTGATTGCAGATCTGAGTTTTAAGTAGGAAAAGAGCGCTCCGAAAGTCTTTGAGGGGTTTTTAGGGCAGCGGGTCTCAACCTCATTCAGAAAGGGCTGACGTAGCTTCAAGCCTTCTTTCTAATCATGCAGCTGCACACTGGATTGTAACACTGAACCCCTCAAGTTTTTGCCAAAACTACGAAAGTTCTGCCCAGTCCCCAATGCCGCCCACGCCAAGTAAAGTTTGAATTTGTAATCTTGAAAGCGGTGGGTAGAATTAGGGCACTGGCAGGATCAGGGTGCTAAAAATAATCACTACATTATTTGTATGAATGAATAATGTATAATGTATTATGAATAAAAAAGCATTTGCCAAAAAGTCCTAATAAATTACACAGGTCGTCCCCCTGTAGTTTTTCCACTGTGATTCAGATAAAAGTTTCCCCTTTCTAGAATTATTTCCTTGACATTTTCTTATTTTGCCATCTTTATTGCTGAGAATATTTTGTCATTCTACTGGAAAAGACCTCTGCATCAAAGCAGACTCTCTGGAAATCCGCATTAATTTCAGCATGAGCTGAAATTGTTGATAAGTAGTAAAGTGGTTGAAATGGGCAGCCCTACACTCTCCAAAATTCACAAAACATGCCCGTTAAATCTGCCAGTCTGCAGTTGTGGGGTAGGCCTGACATTTTGGATTCTGCCGGTGACTTGAAATCAAAATGGTCCCAGCAGTTCTGACTTCGGAGAAGGCCCAGCTAGTAAGCCATAGCCGCGAACAAAATGCAAGCCCCATCAATTTCTGCCAGAAAAATTTGACAATAAGAGCAGGAAGTGCGCTAAATGCAGATCAGCATGGGGCAAGGGCAGCCCTTTAAGACATCCCTATGAGTGATAAATGAATTCTGCACATTCAGGGCATGGGCCTCTTTCACAGATCAGAGAGGCTCTGAACAAACAGCCATGTGCCTCCAACCCCAATCGTCCAACAGAGCAAATGAAAAAAATAGTTTCCCAGGTGGCAAAGGAAGCAGTTTTTGAACGGTCTGAAGCAACAATGCGTTCACCTGAGAACTAAAATGTCTGGAAATACAGAGCTTGAAACTGACACATCTGGGTTCAGCTGAAATATTTTGCTAAAAAACAAACTCGTTGCTCCTCGCTCTGTTGGACACCATAGTCATCGCTCTGTTGGACAGAATGGTAGACACAGAATAACACAATTATAGTGCATGACCGGACACTGAACACGCCAGTGTTGAAAGGCAAGAAACATTTTCATCAGCAGAACAATGCAGCAGAAGGATCTAGCATTAGGCAGGAGGGAGTTGAGTGGGAAAAAGTCATGGCAGCTGAGATAGAGGCCTTAGTGGGATGGAATCTGTCCTGCTGAGCAGTCCTGTCCCATAACGGATGGCACGCGACACGTCCATCTGCATGAGCATGGATGAGAGGGAGTTGATGAATACAGCAGCTGGTCCTCTCAATTTATACTCAGCCACAGAGCTGTTCATCCTGGAATGGCACACTTTCCAACTGCATTTACGCTGAAGTGATTAGAGTCTGGGGAAGGGAGGCAAGACCAGACTGGGAAAGATGGGTGCGTTGTGCAGTTCAAACGGCATCAACACAAACTTGCAATTCAGACAGAAAACCATCTTTGATGGGAACATTCAGATGAAAGATTCAGTGTCAGTAATACAATTTGTAAATATTAAATAGCATAAAGGAGACCAAGTACTATTAATCTGAGAGAAATGTTGTACATATAATACAATCAGTAGTAATATATCATGGCAGTACAGAAAACATAACCAAAGCATAAAACTCGGGTCCATAACAAATACTGTAAGATGATGTATGCTAATGCGTCATTGGTTGCACTGAAGATAGAGACTGCCATAAGTCTCCTCGATCTAAATTCCCAGTCGTCTGGTGCAGTTACTGCCTGGCCGTAGATGGCAAACGCTTCAGAGGAGAAAGCTATGGAAGCCATTAGCAACAATGGAACAGGCTTAAAAAGGGATTTCTGATAGGGGACATTGTATTAGAGAACAGTTCAGACCCTAAGAAGTTGTATAAAGCTACCCTTGGAGGCAATTCTATAAACAGAATATATTTTATGAAAAAAAGTTTAATATTTGTCTCTTATTGCGGGTCAAGTTTTTCCCCCAACTTACCTTTGTAAATTTCACGAAGGACATGAGCCAATTTAAAAGTTGTTCCAAGAGAAACTAGGCAGTCCATTGCCCGTTGGTCGACAAGCATCCATGGACCCCAAAAGCAATCATGCCCAAAATCAATAGGCTAAGCGACCTTGGCACACACAAGGCCCATGTCAAATATGAAAGGAATCCTTTGAAATTTGTGGCCTAAAGAGCACTCACAACAAATCTCAACAAACATGGCAGAAGTTGTCCTCTGGGAATACAATAATCCAAATATTCAGGATAGGGTTACTAAATAAATATCGCTGCACAGGCACTTTCTCTGGTTAAGAGGCTTCTTGACTTTACAATATAGCTACTTTATCTTAATATTTTAATAGTGATAATACTACTGTAATTATTTAAATAAAAATAACAAGAGTTAGTACTTTCAGGCCCATATGCATGCAACAACACCCAGAATTGACTTGTAAAAAATTTCATCAAAGGACATGATTATTAATTTTACTTCCTCTAACTTTATTAGCTGGCAGAGGATCATACAATGGGGGACAAGCCGGAGCAGATTCCAATATTGTTCCCCCTTCACCGTTGCAGAGCTTACAGTCCTGACAACATCTGAAGAGATTTTACTCTATGTGAACTCCTTTGATTCCTTTACAACAAATTCTACATTTTACAACAATCCATAACAACAAACTGGGAGGATGATTGAAATCCCGCTGTTGTACAATAAATAATGCAAAAAGTCCTTAAAACTTTAAAATTTTGCATTAAAACAGAAGCAAATCAGGAATTGGGTTAACCTCGTGAGGATGAAGACAAAAGAAAAATAATGCTGAGCTAGGAGTCGGCTACTCTTTGTCAAAATAATGTACATTTGCATTAAAAAGAATTAGTAATTGGCGCAATCAAATACTGAAGCAGCTGACCCTCCTACACAGCCAATAATAAGTGTTTATCTGAATTAATTACAACAAAACCAATAAACCATGCCTTTAAAAAGTCAGCCAAACCTTCTAAAATACTGCAATTCATGACCTTAATTGGAATGATCTGAAATGTTATAAGTCTGGTCTGACTGAGATGATCTTAAAGGCCGCGCGAGTTGAAAGGTAGCAGAATTAATGAAGTTCAGCTCAGCAGAGATAGGAGTCCTTCATAACATCCGTGACAGGAAATGTCTCCTGCAATACCACAGTCAATGAAGGTGCAGTTCAGATTTTCAGCTACAAATCAGACTGGCTCCAGTAGGTCAAAAGACAGGCTCATAGTTTCAGTTAGAGAGTTGGGTGACAGTTACAGTCCATTAAGGCAGATGGTGGTATTGGGTTGGGAGGTAGGGGAGGGCATGTTCTCCTGAGCTGGTGGGAAGGCATCAATCTAGAAGTCCTTGTTGGATGTGTGCGCAGGAGAAAATGGCCAAGGGGAACAGTAAGGGGACTCTACAGTTGCCCATTCCCCAGCCACAAGGCCAGGTTCTCCCCACTCCAAACTAGAATATATGGGGTGGACATTGGAAACAACAGGCTCTGAGAGCAGTCTGTGGTCGTCCTGTGTTTCTGGTTCCAGTAAAACATAGGAGATGAATGTGTGCAGCACCACAAGCACAAGCCTGTTTATAACTGGTCCCTAGCGATCAACAGGTTCCGTATTGTTCAATAAAAACTGGTCTTGGCCATCAGGCATCCGTCCTGCATAGTGCTGCCCTCTGCTGGTCACTGCTCTGTAGTGAAGCAACAGAATTCCTTTCAATCCAGAGGATACATCTTTGTGCTGCATATAACTTTTCTTGTCTGAGTAAATTCAATTAATAATTAAAAATGACTGCATGTCTCTTACCTTTATTTCAGGCTTTACCATCATACATTTCTGAAGAGCTGGGAAACAGAATGAGGGCATTTTTGTGACAACAATGAGCAGAAATCACACATTTACAAGTGGCTAAATAAATTAAGTGAAGCCATCATTTATAGAAACATTCAAAAAAAAAAAAAAAAAGAACCACAAATATGCAATATGTGTACAACCCCAATTCTGAAGAACCTGGCACATCATGGAAAATGGAAAATGAAACAAAGGACAAACATGGGTCCATTCACCCTCTGCTTTGTTATTAAACATGCAACAGCACATTATTAGATGTTGTAACTCGTGATTTTAACTGCTTGAAAATATAAAATGTGATGACTGCAACAAAAAAGTCCAAAAAAGTTGGCAAAATCAACTGTGCACCACTCTGCGACATCATGTCTTTTAATCAAACTCATTTAGCATTTTGGCACAGAACACACTTGTTGGTCAAGTCCAGCAAGCAGAATATCAAGGTCTTTAATTGTATGCAGCTTGTTTTAATTGTATGTTGTTTCTGTATATTTTGCCTCACCATGCACTGAATATTTTCAATCGCAGACAGAACAGAATTGCAGGCAGGTCAGTCTAGCACAAGCATTCCCCATTTACGCAGTCATCCACTTGCCATCAGTTTGGAGGGTGGTTTGGTGTTGTTGCTGGAAAATGCAAGGACTTCAAAGTCCTAAGTGACGTGTCTTGCCACTCAATGGCCAATCTAGGAAAAACCCTCTCGCAGTTTTTATGGGCTAACAAGAAGACCAGGTCCCTATTCAAATGAATGGGGAGAGAGCCATAACATTGTTTTCAATATTCACCAAGACATATAACAGCATGAGTAGAATCCCCAGTCAAATATGGGAAAAAAAATGCTGATATCCTTTGATGACTTTGCTCCAAAATGGGATTTAAAATGCTTTTTTCCTGACGTTGTACTTTCACTATGAATGGGAAAGGTTTCACAACACCAATTCCTTTTACGGCTCAATCCAGTGTACTGTGAAGTGACGTTGCCAGCTCATTCTACCACGAGTGCTAGCGCGCAAAAAAAAAAAAAAAAAAAAACGCTAAATTGCTGGAAACTGCCGTGAAGCTCAGCTGTGAGCTTCCATCAGTCAAAAAAAATGACTGGCTAGATATGCTCCCCTGTTCAGCTGTCATAAAGCAGTTGATTTGCTTTTGGGGGAATCAGGCAGGATAAGTGTCATGCAACCACCATCTCTGGCGTTACAGACTTTTCTATTCAGAATGCTTCAAGTGGTTTGTCTCCCCTAAATAACATACCAGGGGACGTCCCTGGAACAGATGGGAACACGTGTCACGACAAAATTTTTGGAATACCTTTCTGAATTAATGGTGCCCTCGCAAATGTGCAAGCCACTAATGCGATGTACATGGACAAATCCCCATACCATAACAGATGCTAGCTTTTGGACCTAATGTGTGGGCTGAGTTTGTAATCTCGCATCTGGTTCACACGGTGGCCGTTTTTTTAAATGTTGGATTCGCCAAAGAATAAACAGCTCCACTGTGTTCCTGTCCAACTACGATGACACCAAGCTCAGAGAAGTTGGCAGTGCTTTTGGACACTGGTGATTCATGATTTCACCTTTGCATAATAAAGCTTTAACCTAGTATCTGTGAATGTAGTGGCAAATGGTGTTGAGTGACCAAGGCTTACCAAAGTATTTTCGAGCCCTTGTCATAATTTCCATTATAGTCAGATAACAGGTCTCAGGACAGGGATGTCAGTGGGATTGGAGCTCATGCATATTCAGAAGTGGTTTTCGGGCCTCCTGCCACGCACTGAGATCCGACTGGATTCCTTACATCCTGTAAGTATGTTATGCTCAGAGGTTCCCAAAATCTTTCCAATTTATGTCTGGGGAATGTTGTTCTCAAAGTGATAGATTATAAGTTTATGCACCTGATCGCAAGCTGGTGAGCCTCGATCTATCTGTGCTACTGAGAGACTAAGCCTATTTTGGAGGCTCTGTGATACTATAGCATGATTAGCTCACCTTCACATCACCTGTTTCACATCATCTGATGCAACTTGCCATATGCTTATAAGTTATAAAAGACCCAAACTTTTTTGAAGTCAGCTGCAGACATCAGATCAAAAATACGCATATTTTTTCAATATAAAATTGAATTCACAAGTTAATGCATCCACTAATGTATTGATGTGGTGTTTAGAGGGTGAGTGTAATTTTTAAATCACTCCCGTAATGTGTCAACTTCTTCAGAATTAGGATTGTGATAACAAAAAAGTAAGATTGCACTCATGTATCAGTTACATGCTGAGGATTTCACCATGAAGTTACTTACCATCAAAAAACAAAACAAAACTAACCAGAAAAAAGGACAGCATACACACTAATCGCGACTATATGTACCATGGTTTCAGACAAGCTTAGATGTAAGCACTTCATCGAAACATTTGCACGCAAACATATAAGAACTTGAGTGAAACCATGCCATACTGAAGCTGCTGGCCAGAAAAGGAAAATTCTAAAATTGAAAATTCTTTTCCCTCCCAACCTGGGTCCATTAAGCATATGATTTTCTGTAGCGCCTATCAGTTCTGACTATCAATTCTGACTGTAGGTAAAGCACCTTCTTCATTATAAAGGTTTGTTTTCTGTGTCCACATCTAGTCTGAAGGTATATTGCCATACATATTCAAACAGAAATCCATGTAAGCCTCTAATTATGAATTAGGAAAGCAAAAATTAAAATATTCCATTGCGTCTCGTCTCAACTTTAGAATACACAGATATTCTTACTATTTTGAAGCAATAAATGTGGGCAAAAGAGATAATTGCACATAGAGTAAGCTTTCACTGATGTTGCAACCGCACGCAGCAGAATATTTTTACTTTACAAAATTCACATTTTTTTTCACTTCAAAGTAAGAGGTCCAGAGCAGCTGGTCTGGTCCAAGGTGAAATAAACCTGCTGACTTTATATGCCCTATAGACAACCTTGCGAAGATTGTGACATGGAGTAAAAAATTCTCCATAAAATTAATAACCTCATCGAAGGCGACAGCGAGCAAATCGTCTGTATCAAAATAAAGATGCAAAATAACAAACAATAATCTGACCCAGGAGGAGAAAAAAAAAGAATTTTCCTCTCAATAGGATAAGCAGAATACAAAATGCCACGTCCCATAGATGTCCCCACAATCGAAAGGCACCGACAGAACCAGCAATAATCAATTCCTGTGATTTCGCAGCCCATTTGGCCCAAAATCAAATGGCTGGGGAGATGCAGGCCCTGCGATGGGGCACAGGCCACCAGCCACTTGAGTGTTCATTTGACAAATGGGTTAGCTCTGCCCGTTTTTGTTTCCCGGTCCTCAACTGGGACACGAGGTGCTCTAGGAAGGGGCTTTTCTCCACACCTCCAGCGCACTTTCTCTCCTCGACCAAACTCTAGGCATCAGGAGGGGCAGGGCAGGGCTAAGCAATTATGTCATCCGCAGGCAGCTCCCTGATTGGTTGATTGACTCACAGCAAGCGGGTCAGCAGTGAAAGCAGCGACGCTGTTCCTCATCTCGTTCTCACTGCCACGCAGTGGGATTAGGGACACGTTACCCAACCTGGCGTCCAGAGGCGCCACTCGGCTCGTCCGCATCTTTATGGTCTCCGCCGGCCACACGCCGCCCTCATGCTGAGAGGGAGACGAGTAGTGTGTGTCAGTTCAAGCCCAGATTTGGGTACATACAGGAAAGAAAGCTGGCGTACCTGCCTTACCTGGACGCTCAGAAACGTGGCAAACCACTCCCTCATCTCGGCCTGTGTATCGCAGCACAGGTACCTGCAGAGACAGAGGAGGACACACAGCATGTGATGTCACACACTGAGAACTTGGGAAAACAGCAACGACAACAAAGGTGCGATTGCCAGTTCCCCCCCCGTGTCAAGACGAGACTGCCACACACATTCCGCTCAATGTCACAAACACTCGCTCGCAGACCAGCACCGTGGTCGAGTCGACACAACTTCACCCCCACAGATCTATCAGAGCGGTCCGGGCCCAGGAAAATAAGGAGTGTGCTGTCTTCAAACACGAGAGCTCTTATGGGTCACATAAACAGACGGGTCTCCTTTCATCCTGTTTGGTTTTGTGAGGGAAGCGAGCGAGGAAAGAGGAGAGGAGCAGACATGTGCAGACCGCGCAGGTCACAGCGAGACGCCTCATTAGAGAGAGGCTCCGCACCTGCAGCACCTCACACCTGGGAGAGGTGCCATATCCCTCGCGCAGAAAAAAAGTCCCCGTCAGAGGAATCGACTTTCACATCATCTCGGAGGCGCACCGAGCCCTTTCTCTGCTTCTGATTATATAGCACATACCAAAGCTCTTTCCTTGTACACCTTGTGTCCATGTCTCTACAAAATTGTGCGTCTGCTTTGGTGTGTATGGATCATTTCTGTGTCTGCATCATGCGAGTTTCCACATGTAACAGCGTTCACATGTCTGGGTGCAGTATGAGCGTGTGCGCGCACGTGTGGGTCTGCATGTCTGTGCGTGTGTGCGCGCACATGCATACGTGTGCCTGTGTGTGGGTGTTTCATGCGGTTGTTTGGGTCAAGCTGAAAAGAATGCGCGATCCTTTGTGCAGTGTGTGTGGCTGTGTGTTTGTGTTAACTCTGCAGAATGAACTCTGTCAACTTTTGTGACCAATAGCCCAAGATTTCCGCTGAGGTGAAGGCCTGTGATGAGAATTTGCTCGTCCAGAATCTCATCCACAATGATTACTGCAAAAAATAACCATTTACTGCACTGTGGACCGTTTGCTCTGAGGGGAAAACATTGGGCTGCATAACAGCATCATCCCTCATCGGACTTAATGCTCTGAAGCACAAAGCAAGTGACACAAACTACCGACAAACCAGAAACAGCGTGAGTAAACATGGCAGTTTACGGGCGTGCCATACCAGGACGAGACGCGCCGCCACGGCTTTGATCCATCTCCTGTCACCTGTGTCTGATCCAAAATGGATGGCTGCACTCACACTGTGGCAGTTTTATGGCTGCAAAGCCTCTGTTCGTCAGCTATGCTCCTGCACCCCTCCGCCTGCCCTCGGTCGAGAGTGCTCGACAGGGCTCGCGAAATGCGCAGCTGAACCCCTGTCCACTTGTGATTTTTCCATCCCTCAGCAAACCTACACTCCTCAAGTGTCTACAGGAGAAAGGACTACTCAAAATAAAGCTCAGTTATTAATTAAAGAGCTTCCCCTGACTGACAACAGGTGGCGCTTTACGTGTCTCTTTGTAATCTATGATGACAGGGTGCACCAGCAGAAGATTTATCTTCACCCTTTCCCCGTCTGCCCAAGGCCTTACTGCAATCAGCCGTTCGGCTGAAACTTATGGGTCACTTTCAGTGGCTGCAGCCTGCTACTCATCTATCCCATAATGCACCCAACTGTGACAACTGACATTTTTCAGATTAGGAGGGGGCCCTTTGAGGAGCTGCTCAAGCGACTTAGCCGATATGCTGTAACGACAAACCACAGTCTCAATATGTGAAAGCTAAGCCACCCACATTTACATATTCACAAATCAAGACTTCCTGCCCATTTGCTGTTGTTTCTTTAAAGGTTGCAAACCACCCCAGTGAGTTTCTCAGCGTAGAAATTCAGTGGCGCTCAGTTGTCAGCACACATCAGCAACTAGAGAGATTCTACATGTCTGTGCTGTTTGACTGCCACATCTGTGTGAAACCCAGTGAGCTCCCCGCAAACAATGAGAATGTGACGCTACACACATTGTCCATCAGCCAACTGACAGACAGCAGAAATTGTATGGTGTAGCTTTCCACCATTCTCAAAACTAGGAACTCTGGCCATCAGTATATTAAGGGTGCTTAATTCTCTGAATCCAAAAGGTTGTCTGTGTATTCAGACAGAAAGATTTAAGGCACAAATCCATTATCCTGAATTCAGCATAAACACAAATCATAGAAATAAATAACTGGGACCAGTAATTCCCTCTTGCCATGGTAATCCAAGCTAAATCTTAACCCTCGAAAACACCTAACATACAAGTCAGGATTAGTTAATGAATACTTGGTCGTGTATGAAAAATAGTTGATATAGCACCTGGAACTCGAGAAAAGAGAAAGCAGTGGCTTTATTTCAGTTAATGATTAACAAAGCACGTCTAATCGTTTAATACAGACAACAGCTCTGGTCTCCATAAAGAAACCGCACAAGACTGATTCCCTAAAGATGTAGTTGCTGAGACTGTTCCTGGATCTTTGTTACAGCTGGGTTTTTCCCTAATGGCCGTCCTGCCCTTCCTCTGCCAGGGAATGCACTGCTCCCTCCTGATGGTCGGGGACAGAGTTGTGCGGTGCCACACTGCCTGCCCTGCTCACTCGCCCAGAACACCCCAGACCCCAACCAGAACTCTGTCACTATCTGTCCATGCCGCGCACATCACTCAAATACCACCCGCCAAGCTCTGCCCTGACCTATTCTCCCCTCTTTACTGTCACTGTCACCGAAACTCCCCGATGAGGGGGGATGGGAGACTGAGAGCTGACGGCCCTCTGGGAGCGAGGCGAAGAGCCGTGGCATTCCAGCGGAGCAGAAAAACAACGTTTGTGTGTCCGAAAGGGAGGGGAAGAGTGTGCTTCAGGTCCCAATGACCTTTATACGCCTCCACGGCTGTTAGGCGAGAGTTAGATTGCAGGACGGTGAACTAATTCCCCGATAGATAATGGGAAACCTTTCAATCAAGAGGAGGCCACACTTCCGGACTCTAACTAGCCACAGCATAAAAACTGCAGGTGCTTGAGGTCATATCTGTGTATCTGGAGAAGGATGACTCATCGGCATCATGAGCACAAAACTGCAGCAATTATCTGACAACATCGTCAGCTAGTCAGTCCAAAGCACAAAACACAGAGGTATAAATATTTAAAATGGCCTCCATGCGATCTTAAGCACAGCACAATTAACTCAAGTACTTATAAAAGCATACATTTGTAAATATGGTAAAAAATAAAATGCTAGGTTTACCATGTACCAATTTTTGAAGAAAATGATAAACAATTGGCTGCATTTTCAAGACCTGATTGAGCTTTAACTCTTCACTCCCAAAAACAGCCACAGTAATCAAGAAAAATGCTCAAGTGGCTAGCGAGGCTATATATTGTATGCCACAAAGAGAATGGGGTCAGCAGGCATTACAAACAGGACACCAGCGCATTAGTTGAAAAATGCCATCTTGCGCATTTTTAACAGCAAGCCCCGTCTGAATAGATATTTTATAATGATCAAGGCAAAGCCAGGGAAAAGATGATATCCCATCATATTATTAGTGAATGGCAACCTGTACAAATCAGAATGCAAAACTATGCAACCCATCTGTTATATAATATTTAAAATCACAAAAAATGACACAAAATCTTTAGAAATGCTTCCTCACCCACAAGAACAGATCAAGGGAATCATTCATATTATAATAACTCACCACTGCTGCCTCTCGTGTCTTTCATTTTCATAAATCACAGTCAGCCCCCAGCTAGAGGAAGAAAAATTACATCATTACTACAATGCAGCGCCCCCCTCAACTCAGAAACTATAATCATCATCAACTTGGGAAATTAGAATCCACTTAATTGCATACATTAAGCAACTGCTCACTTAGAGTGGTTAATGAGCTATAATAGCATCAAAACTGAATACAAATTGCATACATATCTCTTGTCTATAATGGTGCTTTAACATGCCACAATCTCAGGTTTTGAGCAGAGAGCTGAAGACAAATCAGTAACATGACACAGGAGCATCCACATTTCATTGCATGATGTTGCCCCCTAGTGCTGGTCCTCACAATTTTTCAGACAGAAATACCGCAGTTAAACAGACAGCGGAGTCATCTTATTGATATGGCACAGAATCTCTGGCCAGTGACTTTACAAAAGGCGTAGGTTGTGAGATTCAAATTTTCTTTCCCGCAAATAAGCTCTTCGACTCTGCATATCCCTTGTTTGGGTTTTTCAAAAGCACCGGCTTTATTCAAACCTGTGGAACGTAAACCCATTCTAGATCCTAGAGAAGTCCCCAACGCTCGCCAAGATCCCAAATATGTCCTGCTGAACAGGGGCGCCGGATTCACTTTGGGGGGGAGGACTGTTGTGTGTTCAACTCAATCACAGTGCCACATTGCCTCTATTCCTTGCATCTCGTTCGTGCTCCTATATTGCAACACTTCCGGTATAAAAAATGAAAAGACGTTTGACTCATTCCCGTTAACCTAGAACACATGCCCCAAATCCATCATCTCTTCTTTAAAACTAATGCTTTGGACTTTTCGTTTCAATGTACATCATTAATTAACGCGTAGTGAGGTCAGTGGCTGGGTGGGCAGGATCAGCCAGAGCTTAAATCGCATAACACATGCATGCAAAAATTTATATTAAGTAGAACACATTATTAAAATCGCTGCCAAATCAATCAAGCTTTTAACATCGGCGGATTATAGCGCGCACACTACCGGTATAACTTACAAATTGTAATCGCACATAATTACGCATTTGTTTTTTCTACATGAATTAAGGCGTAGTGATGGGCAAAAATGAACGAACGAATCTTTTTGAACGACTCTTTTTAGCCTCCGATATGTGCCGGATCAGCCTGTGAAATAACCGAGTGCTGAAGTGAATCCCCGACTTCTCCCACCAGTTACACTCGCCAACTCGTACTGCTCACAAGTTGCTACGGTACCAATATGGCGCTTTTCCAGTAAGTGGTACCGGTTCTGCTCCCCACATAGCAAAATTGGTGTGGCCCAGTTCTGGCCCAAATAATGCACTTTTACGGCCCAATTCTGGCCCACATACATAAAGGTTGACGGCCCTGTTGTGGCCCAGATCTGGTTTGCCAGAGCTGGCCCACATATGGGCCAGCACAGGGCCAGCTCGCATACAACTGGCCCACATGTGGCATGCCATCACAGAAACGGTGCCATCATTGCCAGACCTGGCCCACATCCGGTCGACATACCACTTGCCATGCCAGCAGTCGCCCAGCAGTGCCGGATTAATGCCGGATCCGGGCCAGACTCGTCTGCTATGTGGGTCTGCTCTACTCTCCTCTATTTGCCTTGGTACCGTATACTTTTTTGGGGTTGCTTTTTCATTAGAGCATAGTACCGCCTCCGAGGTACCTACTCGTCGTTGCCACGCAGTAGGACTATGTTACTACCGCGACGGCATCCTTAGTTATATTACCCTTATAAAAATACCCTATAGGATTCCTATACCATAAAGTCTGTAGTAAAGTCAGTAGTATTCCTATAAGATTTTGGAACACTATCTTGTAGGATTCCTACAGGGCCTACCTGTAGGATTGTTATAGGAATGCTATAGGGTTCTTATAGGAACCCCTACAGGAACCCTTCAGCATTCTTATAGGATTCTTATTCGGTAAAATTCATTGATATCTATTTTTCATTTCCCCTCACATTACATGATTGCATACATAGTATATAAGAAAGGTCTTTGTCATAGTTATGGCTACTGTTGAGTGCTACGTCTAGTACATTTTGTATTACAATCATTAAGATGTATATCAGAGGTGCAAACCAGTTACAACTTTTTTTTCTACTTTTTCTAACCTTTACATTACCAGTCAGTGGATATTGCATTCCATATCCTAGCCTTAAGAATTTGTAACCAATGGAAATTGTGTAATTGGTTCAACTTACAATCCAAAGCTTTTGTATTCTACTTACTTTATTTTATGTTTACTGTAAGAATTTCCTAATCTTGCTCTTATATCAAAGTGAGATTGCATTATATATGAAATAAAATCTTTGCTTAAGATTCTTAAAACTGTCAGCAAAGCCAAGTCTCATTATCCTTGTACGGAGAAGGATTAACACTACTGTACATATAGTTCTGCGAAATCAGAGAAGCATGTTTGACATGTATTTTGTTGGAACACATTTCTTTGAAGCATTTGATAGTTACTGTGTAATGTGTTTGGCTGAAATGAGCTACTTGCAAGTTGTAGGACTCAAAAGCAATTTTTGTGTTCCGATTAACAAGACAAAAATTGGAAGTTTAAATTAATACACTGTCGTTCAAGAAAACTACACGCATTTGTATTTAGCTAGTAATAACTGGCTTGAATGTTCTGTTTTGATTAATTTGACACTGAGAATACCATGTACCCATACAGGTGAAATTATTTCAACTCTGTACATGCCTCTTTGTTATCTGCTAATTGATCACAGTGCATAGAAAATGTTTGGTGTGCAGTATACTTTATTTCTTATACATTTTTCAGAACTGAGACAGCTAGTAGGGCTTGAATGCATTGCCTCTTTACTAGCTGTTTTTCTGATAAGAATTCCCTGTAGGACATGTCACATGTCCTACATTCCCATTCTGTAAGAATCCTACAGTCCCATAAGTATAAACCGTTATCTTGTAGGGTGTCCTATAGGACCCAAGTATGGGTCATACAGGACGAGTACCGGCCTGTAAGGCGTACTACACAAAACCTATAGGGCAACCAGAGTCTTATAGGATGAGAATTGTAGGACAGATGTAGCCCTATAGGAATCCTACAGGAACCCTGTAGGATAATTCTGTCCTGTAATATTCCTATAGGGACCCCATAGGGCATTTTTGTAAGGGTAAGTTTACTTTTATTCCGTCGATTTTGTTAAATATTGATGTGTTTAAATTAGAGGACGCGCACTACCATCACCACGTTATGGCACTAAAGTCCGCGAGTGTTTAATTGTAATTTCTGTATGACATCGTCCAAATGCAAAGGATAGCAGGTGGTGTTGTGTCCTATTTGGTTGCGCATAGCCTACCGTAGCCTACCACCTAAAAACACAAAGCAATGATATTCGAAAAACGCAAAGAGTATTCATAGAAAAAGGCAATATATTCTCGAGGCATTTGTGTACCGTCAGTAATCCATAATGTAACTACAAACCCTGGCAAAAAATATGGATTCACCACACACAAATCCCTGGCAAAAAGTATGGAATCAGCACACACCGAGGAAGTTAATTTACCTCTTTTCTTTCATTACAAAGAAGCAAATTACACATATGACAAAACCATTATTGTTTATTAGATTTACATTCTTCATGTCTTCATGAAACATTTCACTTTGAAATTGAAGGCAAAACATGTATCAAATACGCAAATCGCAGGATATGGCAGAGTATTAAAACTTATCGCTTCACGATGCGTCATCTCATCTGATACTTTTCCAAAGTACTTATCGCTTCATCAGCACTCGTAAAATTACTTTCTGCGCAATTTTTGGAAAATAGGGGCAGAATAATACCTTTCTCCAGTACCTTGGAGTAACAGAATTAGACATAACACTGCTGCATCTCAGTATACAGAGTGTAGAGTCGCAGACATAGACCCTCTATTCAGATGGACACTTTTTGACATTGAACGAAAGGTTCGGTAAAACACACTAAGGGTTACAACACTATTTCATTCTGTGAAAGTTTCCCATTTCTTTCATATCACTATCGTCTTAAAATTATCATCTTAATGGTCATTATCAAGAGCAATAAGGCATAATGAGCAAATAAACGACACATTAACATAACTTTATTTGGAATATCTGAAATTTTGTGAACAGCATGAAATTGTGGGAACAATAATCAGCGAGCGAGTGGACATCGTAAAAACAGTTGATCAGCGCTCACGCTCATGTCCATTACCTAGAAACACTTGCTGTCTCAATGACAACAGCAAAATAAAATTATCATGGTTTGTTTTATTAAACATTTTCCAAAAAGAAATCGAAATAATTTAATGTTATAACGACTTTAGTTCAATTAAAATGATGAATAATGTATTGTGATAATATCGACTTGCCAGCAACATGACTGAGAAATGAATGCCGTTGCAGTGGTATGAATGTCCAGTAGCACTTTTTGATAGAATTGGTTAAGTTGCAGCTCTTGATCAGTATGAAAACTTCAAATTGAGATATACCAAAATGGGTGAGGGGTGAGGTCCTTTTACCTACCATAGACCCCACTTGCCCCACTTGTCCCATAATGTTATGCCACTGGGCAGAGAAGCGCTATGTCGAAATTATATCCATTGACAAAAGCGTGACATTAGACTATGTATGCGCAAACCTCCTAAACTGGTTTAGCTTAAAAAGAAAGAGGGTGGAGGGTAAAAGTGGGGGCCCTCCCCCTTCTGGCACCAGTGCTTCTGAATCACAGGGAAATTTGTGTAAAATGATGCATAAGATCTAGAGATTTGATATAATGCCGAGGCCATAGCATCCTGGGTTTGAATATTTCAGTGAATTTAAGCACGATTGCTACCAGCAGATACCAAATATTTATGTGACATTGTCGCACAATTATTCTGAACCTCTTTGAGAGGAAATTCGAGCGAGATTCAGAGTTTAATAGGCGAAAGCCTTACACAAATCCAATCAATTCATGCTCAATTACCTAACTTAGAGCCTTATGACAAAACTATGGGAACAAGAGGAAAATATAGGTTGTGACCGTAAAATTCCTCCTCCCTGTCTGGTGGCCTGGTTTTGACTCTCATTTTCGGACTCTTGAACTTTACACCTCTGTTTTAGCAAGAGCTAGAAAATCATGGCTGAGTAACTGAATTTGTGGCCCACTGAGGAGACCAGAATAGGCCAGAAAACACTGAGGCCCTCAGAGAATACACGAGCAGCAGAGCAGCAGATGTGAAGGTCCATGTAGACAACGTTTTATCAAGCCATCCGGCACTAATGGCCAAAAGGGACCCAAGCCAAGGAGCCCCATGAGACCAACTATAACTTTCACTGTAATTAGACTGGACTCTTTTCCCACGCTAACCGAGGCTGGGTTTTCTCTCACCATGTGGGTGGCCGTAGTCTCTTCTTGATGCCCTGGAAGATCTTCAGGCACTTGACAGGCCATTCCTTCTCTGGTCTGTTGCTCTGCAGGGACAGAGGAGGGGAGAGTCCTGAACCGAATCATCTGAAGGGATAAACTGAGAGGTTCCCTCTGGTCAGACCAGATGCTGAAATATTGAGTCGGTTTTGTCCCAGGAGAAGCCCATAGATAAAGACAGTAGTTCTGGGAAATGACACTCAGCATTATATTCTCTGTTCGATCCCTCACAGGTTATTAACACGCTCTCCCAAGACGAAAGCAACATATCTGGCAAGAATATCCAGTTGAAATAAAAGCAGAGTCAATGACATTTGTCAAATTTCTTGTTGCTAATTTCTAAACGACACTCGCCCAAGTACCCACACATTGCAGGGATAATAATGCTACAACTCATAACTGCCCATTTCATTGGCTGATAGTGAGCAGCATTTTTAAGAAGAAAACCTTCTTATCGAATAGAAAAGAAGGATCCAGAACACACCAGAGGCCCCACCAGAGAAAGACACAACCCATCACCTTTACACTTCCCAGCTGCGCCCCTCACCAAGCATGTACTCGCACACTGTAACTCACACGCTGTAGCGAACACTCTGTGGCTCAGACACAGTTCCTCACACATCATGAAACACACGATGCAGCAAAAACACTGCACCTCACACACTGTACTCACACACTGTAGCTCAGGAGTCTGCAGCTTTTGAAGAGTCTGTGTATAAGACAATTTTGAAGGTCATTACCAATGGGAAGAACTCCAGGTTGGCAAACTCCTCTTTAATGGTCGGCCAGTCCCAGACTCATGGGGGCAAACAAACAGCCCATGAGCTCCATCACAGCCCTCCAAGCATTCCTATTGGCCTTCCTCACACTACCCTCCTCACTCGTTAGGATCTGCATCATCCAGTCCAGCCTCTTACCCGCACTTCCTTGTAGAGGCGGAGAGAGGTGGAGGTGAGAATGAAGTAACGGTCGTGGAAGCTGCCCGTGTTGATGCCCAGTCCCAGCAGGGTCTTGTCCTCCCGGAACTTCATCATGCCGTGCTTGGACACATCCACTTTGCTGGCTGCGGGAAGATGGACAGGATGACACACCGACACTGACCAACATGATGAAAAAGCACCTCCACTTCAAGGCTAAATTGTGTCAGATGACCCTCGAAGAGTAAGCATGATTAATGCTGAAATGTTTGAAGAGTTGTATTGATTTCTTTCACGTGAATTAGGTTTTTCCACATATCCTCCTGCGCTTGTAGCAGGAAAAGATGTGATATGGGAATGCAAAACATCAGTGCTCGGACAAACTAGCCCCTCAAATACTGACTGGGACTCTAAAACAGTGTCCCACAAATATGGTCAGCATTTGGTTTAGTGCAATGGCAATGTGAGTGAGACTGCATATACAGTACTTATGTGAACAAGGACAGAGACAGAGAGAGAGAGAGACAGAGACAGAGACAGAGAGAGAAAATGAAATAGGGGATTGGTATAGATTAATCAAGCCTTTCACTGCCAAATCAAAGTCATGGTATCAGAGACCAAATTCTCGGACAATACCGACGTGATACTTCCAGCAGTATAGCCTAAAGGATTATAGCCCCGACCCAGATGACAAGGATGGCGTTTACACTTACCTAGATAGACGAGCATGGCCTCCATGGAGAAGTGTTTCTTCACCACCAGATGGCTATCAATGCCCAGTGAGTGAAAAATGGGAAGGACTTTTTCCTGATAGTGCAGGGAACGTTCTGAGGGCAAACATGACAAAACTGTGTATGAGCAGACATGTAAGATGGCTGACATTTCTCCTGTCAAAACTAAAAACCAGAACAAACATACCAGTTTCTTCCTTCTCATTCACTTCAAAGCAGCACCAGTAGTCTTTCTCTCGCAGTGAGATTTTCCGTCGGTCCAGAATCTCAAAGACAAGCTCAGCCGCAGTCATGGTAGCAGGAATCTGAGGTCAGTAAGAGAGAGGAGCCATCACTCAGAGGTCTGGGTCTGCCCAATGAAAGTTTTTTACGCAGAAAAACGAAAGACTGAACACTCGATCCCATTTTAAATTCTTGTTCATTCTAATTTTGAGATGACCGTAAGCTTCAAATATCAGGAAAGCACTAGCGATTTGATCTACAACCACAGAGGTCGATTCCATCTTCACAGAGTTCCCACCAAGAACCTGCATGTTTGTGAAGTAATATTACATTAACATCTTCCGCAGTAATACAGATGCAGAGTATAAGATGAGTATAAGTAGAGTTCTTACGCCATGATGAGACACAAGTGAAATTTCAAGCAAGGGCAAGATAGAACGGTCAGAGTAAAATGTCAGTTACCTTTACATGTTGCTCAGCAGTTTCCTTCTTCTCCTCCAGGTAAACAGTACAGATGAAGTCTCCTGAGCCAGTCGACTGCAGAGGTAACATCATTTTATCACAAATGGCTTTGACACAGTCCCTTGACATGAGGTATAAAGGAAGGTAATTTCATATGGATACCTTCACGACAAGAATTAGATTGAAGAGTAAGGTGTTAAACAGACAGCAAATAAGTTGAGGTCTCCTCGAAACTCACCGGGACCTTGGCGTTCTGGTTCTCTCGCACCTTAATGATGACTGTGATCTCATCAAGTTGTCTTTTCAAGTGTTGTTCATTGACCTGAGGGAAAAATAGAGAAAATGGATCAACAGCATGCAATGCCTTTTACCACCAACAGGGTGCAACAACGCTGCCTTTACAGCTTCTGATTACCGTCACTGTCTGCTACTAGCACCCGTCTTTGTTTCTGACCCTCCGGGCCACTACAAGCCATCATGAAGCCAGAATATTAAAGAACTGTTTTTGTATATGTGCAACACGAATAAACACTATTAAGAGAGTACTCAATAACAACTGCAATATTGAAAGCCAAGGTACTTTTCGTTTGTTATAGCATTACTGTGGTGGAAACTCACATTAAAGATAGCCACATAGTGTTTAATCAGGTCTTCGATGACTCGGCCAGCGTTGTAGTCCTTGCCATCTGTTTGGAAGAGGGTGGGACCAAAGACGATGGCCAGATTGTGCAAGTTCATCTGATTCATGTCTGCGAAGCGCTGGACACTACCAGAAAAAGAAAAAGTTAAATTTGGATACCTTAAATGAGAGGTCTCCTGAGTCAAATGGTCCTGACCGACACCATGGGCCCAATTTTCCTGTGTGCGCTAGATCTGTCAAATTGAACACAGATAAACTGCCAACGCTGTGCTGAATTTCTAATGGCCGCGAGACCCAATTAATAATTTCCTGGCAGCGCAAAACTCAACTGGGCAGAAAGTTGGATCTTGTGGACAGTGGGGAGGGGGGGGGCAGGAATCACCATCCTTGAATCATCATCATTAATGTAAATTAATAATTATTTTAACTTTATTATAATAAACTTAACTGCGGAGTTTGTGTGTTATTGCTCAAAACCAGCTCCATGCTACTGCGGGTGTATATAAGAGCATGGTAAAACAATTAAAACAATAATCCTAACATGTCAGCCCGCAACTGAAGGTAGAATTGAAAATCTATCTGCGTGCTGGATTTAATTTAATTTTTCCAGCTCAATTAAGAATATAAATACAGTTTTATACAGCTAATGAACAGAGCAGAAGATGTACATTGATGCAGCCTGACAGGGTATGGAATACATAAATGTATGCGCCTGAACAAAAACAAACAAAACAATTCAATTACGCCTGTCTGCTTCCTGTGCGTACCCCAAAAAGGTCCAACTTGTTGTATTGGTACTGCAGTTGATGAAACAGCTTTAGACGGTTTGCCACTCTTCTTATCACACCTGCTTGCAGCTCTTGCATAACACGTGCATGTGTTTGCATTTATACAGAAGAGCCAATCCCACTAAAAGGATAGTCAAAGAGGCGATCCTTGCTTGTATCACATATGACACAAGAAATCAGGCTCCTTTAGTCCATTAACCAGGCATTTGCCGACCTGAGTCAGGGCTAAGATGACTTGGAACTAATTAAAAAAAAAAAAAATCAATTAGTTCTGAAAGAATTTCTTTGCTGGTTAAGCTGAAATTGGGTGCATTCCAGGTGAACTGCATAGAAAATTGCACAAAAGCAGAGGCGGTTCTCCCCCAAACTAACTGCATTCTGTGTGACAGGGTACAAAAAATGAAATGGCTGCTTGCCAGTCTTTACATGGTACACAGCCATGTCTATCCAAGCCCAAAGCAGCATCAGGCAGGAGTGAATTTATCCTGCACAGCTCAACAATTCAGCACATCGTGCCAGAATATGAGAGGAGGTAACTGAGACCATTAAAAGACAGACTGACAAAAGGGGAAAAGAGAAGCCATGAAAAGAGAGGGGAGAATACAAAGGAAAAGAGCGATGAGAGTGAATAATGGATGGTCAGGCCGAGAAAGGAGAGAAAGAAAAAGGGAGCGGGGCAGAGGTCTGAAGTGGGACACCACACTCACCAGAAGAGGTGGTTGACGAGGGCTCTGAGAGTGGCCTTGTTAACCCTGGGCAAGCTCTTGAACAGGAGCTGATACTGAGCTATCTTCTTGCTCTCCTCCGCAATAGCTGTGAGGAAGAAAAATGGCAGTTACTCTCAGCAGTAAAGTGGGAATGTGGAAGAACAGAGCTCTTCTAGTTACTACCTGTCGTGCTGAGCCAGTGGGGAGTAGCCTGGGAGGTGAATATGCCCTCCTCCACATCCCTGAAGAACCGCTTGAGCACATTGGAAACGTCGTCCACCTGGTGCTCCCCTTCTTTCAGCCGAATGCTGCGCGCGTCTCGCCGGAACGTCTCCAGCAGGGCCGCGATCTTGGAGTTCACTCCACTCTTGCGATAGATTCCTTCAGATGTCAGGCCTAAAGTGCCCATGCAATTGAAAAGCGAAGTGCATAAACACAAACACACATTGAAGGCAGAACAAGTATTTGCCACTAACGTGTCTTAGTCCCCCGCCACAAAATGTGAAATCGTGTCAAAATGAGCAATCTCTCGGTGTGACCTTGAGAGTGACGCGAAGGTCACCAAAATCACCTGGTGCCAGGGTATCACCCTAATACATGATGACATCAAATTTGAAGAAAATCCGTCAATTCGTTCTTGAGATATCTCTCTGACAAGTATTCGGGATGTACGGACGGACGGACGGACGGATGGTCGGTCGGTCGTGAATACTATGTCCCGCCGCTTTGCGCGTTCTGCAAGGCGGGGGACAATTAACAACATTCCAGCTTTTTTTTTTTTTTTTTTGCAATTGTTTCTAACAACTGCAAAATATTTTTAATGTTTATAAATGGCTACTGATAATCATGTACATTCAAGAAACTGGCTCATTTCCACAATCAGATCAGAGGTGCGTTTGCATAGTTGCTACACAGTTGCTACAAGCATTGACTACACACTACATCGTAAATGGTAAATGTCAGTTAGCATCTGTGTTTTCAGAGAACACTATCCTGATTAACAAGACAGAGAGTCTAAAGTAGGGTTTCCCAATGGTACCGTCCCCAGGGGGGCATTCGGACAACTTCAGGGGGCGCTGGGAACGTGCAGGCTGAAAGGGGTGCCTCAACATCATGGTAAGGTCACGTTTGCCCAAAAAAGGTTGAGAACCACTGGTCTAAAGGGTCAGTCCATTCCCTGTCTTATTATACCACATGATCACTGAATTCTGCTCCGCACACAATTCACCTACTAGAGATGAAAAATTCTGAACAAAAGACCAATGTTTAGCTCCACAAAAATAAATTCAAGAAAATAGTATCAGTCTCGTTACAACCCTTTATGCATTCTAAGGAACTCGCATTACAAAACAGAACAATCATACAGTACAGTGGTGTCTGATCGTTATCTGTAGTTCCGAAAAGTACAGCATTTTAGTTCCGACAAAAACAGTTACTGTTAAATTCTACTGTTATATTCATGTATCAGATTTCACTCACAGCAGCTTGGCAATTGCTACAGAATATCAGTATCCACTACCACTTTCAAAAATTAGTTTCCTTTATGTCTGCTGACCTATCTTAGTAACTGAGATACAACCGTACAAACAGCAGGCATATGACCCACAGAGGAAACAGAGCCAGCCTGTTGCTGGTAAATAATTGCATTAGACGCTGGATGCCAACACATTAAATAAATGTGTCTCCAGACACCATTTCAGGGCATTACTTGAATCACATGAGTTTATTTTCCTCTGTGAGGGACCAAACTTAACACTGAATAATTTATTTTCTTTTTCAGAGGTTTTTTTCTCCCCTCAGACCTCAGGTAGACTAAATCCTCACTGGCAGTTGTGGTGCATATCATTCATTTAACAAGAAAAAAAAAAAAAAAAAGAAAATATCCAATTATGTGTCATAAAAACTACCCCCTTGTCTTCTAATGCAGTCAGATTAGAACAGTTTGTTTTTATTGTAAATCTGCCTAATTAACAAACATTTTGCACCATGACAAAAGTATCTGGGGGGAAAAAAAAAATCAAAGATGCTAAAAGCAGATAAGATAAGATAAGATATACTTTATTGAACCCTGTGGGGTAATTTGTCCTCTGCATTTGACCCATCCTATAGTTAGGAGCAGTGGGCAGCCACAGAGCAGCACCTGGGGACCAACTCCAGTTCTAAAGCCAGTTCCTTGGTCAGGGGTACTGGTTGGAGTGTCCCTATGATGCATGTTTTTGTGGGTGGGGGAAACCGGAGCACCCGGAGGAAACCCACGCGAACACGAGGAGAACATGCAAACTCCACACAGAGAGGCCCCAGGCCGGATTCGAACACACAACCTTCTTGCTGTGAGGCAGCAGTGCTAACTGTGCCACCATGCTGCAGTGATTAGGCTGTGCAAACTGCAAGTCTTTAACGTTGTACATTAATAAAGCTCCTCGGGCTCTGCAAACCTTACCGCACTGTGTGATGTAATCAATGCAGCGGTCCACTATGACAGGAATGTCTGACTCTGTCAGCTGTTGCTGGGACAGGGCATCTCCCGAGCTCCCCGCTGCGCGTTGGATGGCCGTTGACCAGCCCAGAAAGTCGAGTTTTCTCTCCCCCTCAATGTACAAGGTCCTGTCAACGTACATGGGAGGCGTTCATAAACCAGCACTCATTTCACGCTTCTTCTAACCTGAGAACTGACTATGCGTGACATACAGCTGGACACAGATATAGATAAATCATTGCATTTTTATGGCCAATGTTCTAATTCCTCTTCAAAGCAATTATAGCTCAAAAAAGACCCCCCAAGGCAGTCATCCAAGTGATTATCTTAACCCCAATCGACTCTCGGTAATTACTGCAACTGATTCAGCTCAGTCAAAAACTAATTCTATCCCTTCGTGCTCCTCCTTGCATAGAGACCTACCCATCCTTCTCCACTCGACATTAATCACTTCCCACCACTCTTCATTGAGTAAACAGCCTTTCCCAATTATCCCATCCCTAAAGAAGTATTACTCTACAATAACCCCAATCACCATATCCATCCCTGCACAGGAAATAACCCCACCCTTCCTAGCGTACACCAATTATCTGTACAACCAAGGCTGTTTTTAGAGCAAACACACAACCTCACTCTTTCACCATATCCCACGACTCAAATCATTGTGCACTGACCTGTCAAAATGTACCCTAATGACACTGAACCCCTTTCAAACATATCGGTGGACCCCAACATCTAATGACTATGAATGAGGAGGCGCATTCTCAGCTAGATCACCGTCCTCCTGGCAAGATTCTAACTACTTCTGCTAAAGTTTCTCTCAGTTAAACAGTAAAATCAGAACTAGCCAGCAACACACAGTTATTTACCTGGGCAAATAAGTAAATCAAATGCGAACTCACCTCCCTCTCTCTACCAATACAAGCACTTCATTTTCCTGCTGGATTGCTGTTGGGGAAAGAAAACCACACTGGTACTTAAAACATTTTCATTAATTCATGCACGTATGTCATAAACTTACGCAATCTGCACTGATAATATAATTATCTGCGCCACAGAAACAACAGATGGATCATAAATTAATTTTGTCCCTATTCTGGCATAATTCCACTGGCTCCTTTGCATGTTGGATTGCACTACTGTAATGACACTGTAAAGTGATTATTGAAAATTATACTTTAAAGAAGACCATAAAATGTCATTGTCATAAATGATGGCACTAAAGGCATAACTGTTTGAAGTAAGCAGGTGAACGCTGCAGATCCAATGCAAGATCACAGGTCATCGGCCCATCCCCCACAATCCTTCACTCTAGAACACTTCAGCAACTCTACAACAAAATCACTGAAGCCTCCTTCAAGTACATTCTCCTCCACTCTGATATCCCTCACCTGCCTTGTTCATTAATATCCTTAAGTTTCACTTTACTGAAATGTTATGCGACGCTCATCCTGCACCACCAACATAATACTCAGCATCCCACTGTCATATCCACCATTCTCCAAACCCCGATGCCCCCTAAGACCACTCCATCCCAATACCCATCATCTTTTTACTGGTATCCATCGGTGGCCAAACTTCTGCTATCCCACAGCACCCCCACTCCTGACATATTTCAGTGGCCATGCTCACACTCGTGATATACAGCAGTGCCTTCACTAAAGTTATCCTTCAATGCCCAGACTCCTCTAATCCCATAGTACCTGCATTTCCAATATCCCCAGCTACCACACTCTTGACATACTTGAGTGCCAACATTCCTAATATTTCAATGAGTGACCACACTCCTGACATTCCTCAATGCTCAAAACTCCTGATGTTCCATAAAGCCCACACTCCTGACATTACTCAGTGCCCACACTCCTGATATCCCTCAGTGCCCACACCCCTGATATTCCTTAGTGCCCACACTCCTGACATTCCTCAGTGCCCACACTCCTGATATCCCTCAGTGCCCACACTCCCGATATCCCTCAGTGCCCACACTCCTGATATCCCTCAGTGCCCACACCCCTGATATTCCTTAGTGCCCACACTCCTGATATCCCTGTGCCCACACTCCTGATATCCCTCAGTGCCCATACTCCTGACATTCCTCAGTGCCCACACTCCTGATATCCCTCAGTGCCCACACTCCTGATATCCCTCAGTGCCCACACCCCTGATATTACTTAGTGCCCACACTCCTGACATTCCTCAGTGCCCACACTCCTGATATCCCTCAGTGCCCACACTTCCGATATCCCTCAGTGCCCACACTTCCGATATCCCTCAGTGCCCACACTTCCGATATCCCTCAGTGCCCACACTTCTGATATCCCTCAGTGCCCACACATCCGATATCCCTCAGTGCCCACACTTCCGATATCCCTCAGTGCCCACACCCCTGATATCCCTCAGTCCCCACACCCCTGACATTCCTCAGTGCCCACACCCCTGATATTCCTTAGTGCCCACACCCCTGACATCCCTCAGTGTCCACACTCCTGACATTCCTTAGTGCCCACATTCCTGACATTCCTCAGTGCCCACACTTCTGACATCCCTCAGTGTCCACACTCCTGACATTCCTTAGTGCCCACATTCCTGACATTCCTCGGTGCCCACACTTCTGACATTCCTTAGTGCCCACATTCCTGACATTCCTTAGTGCCCACATTCCTGACATCCCTCAGTGTCCACACTCCTGACATTCCTTAGTGCCCACATTCCTGACATTCCTCGGTGCCCACACTTCTGACATTCCTTAGTGCCCACACTCCTGACATTCCTTAGTGCCCACATTCCTGACATCCCTCAGTGTCCACACTCCTGACATTCCTTAGTGCCCACATTCCTGACATTCCTCGGTGCCCACACTTCTGACATTCCTTAGTGCCCACATTCCTGACATTCCTTAGTGCCCACATTCCTGACATTCCTCAGTGTCCACACTCCTGACATTCCTTAGTGCCCACACTCCTGACATTCCTTAGTGCCCACACTCCTGACATTCCTTAGTGCCCACACTCCTGACATTCCTTAGTGCCCACACTCCTGACATTCCTCAGTGCCCACACTCCTGACATTCCTCAGTGCCCACACTCCTGACATTCCTTAGTGCCCACACTCCTGACATTCCTCAGTGCCCACACTCCTGACATTCCTCAGTGCCCACACTCCTGATATCCCTCAGTGCCCACACTCCTGACATCCCTCAGTGCCCACACTCCTGACATCCCTCAGTGCCCACACTCCTGACATCCCTCAGTGCCCAAACTCCTGACATCCCTCAGTGACCACACTCCTGACATCCCTCAGTGACCACACTCCTGACATCCCTCAGTGACCACACTCCAGATATCCCTCAGTGACCACACTCCAGATATCCCTCAGTGCCCAAACTCCTGATATTCCTCAGTGCCCACACTCCTGATATTCCTGTGCCCACACTCCTGATATCCCTCGGTGCCCACACTTCCGGTATCCCACAGTTCCCACACTTCCGGTATCACTCAGAGTCCACACTGCTGGTATCGCTGTACTCACAGAGCTCCTGCAGCTTGCGCAGATGAATAGCCTCTTCTCCTTCACTCTCCTTAAGGCAGGCATACAGCGTAGAGCCCACCAGGGCAAACCAGCCCACCCGAGGGCTTTGTAAGTTCAGCCCGTCTTTGTACCGTAGCCGGCCGACCCGTTCAAAGTCCCTGTTCAGCAAATCATCAGCACTGGATGGAATAAATGACTGTTTTTGGGAGTAGAGAATATTATAAATGAGCACTTCCCAAAAGTAACTAGAATGTATTAGAATGAATACATATGAATATATATTATATAATTATATTTTGCATGATACGGGTGGGTTGTGCCAAAGCAGAAGTTTATTTTCTTTTAGAATATAATTAATTTATGTTCCATTAGCAGTACTATTCCTAGGTTCAAACAGAGAAACGGCATTATTTTCCAATGTTGTAGGACAATTTCGCAAAGATATTCTGTATCTGCTGGTTGAAATAATCAAACCCAAGACACAATGTTTTTATGGCTGCAGCATTACATCAAATAGACAATATTTAGATCTCGTGAATCATTTTATGCAAATTTACCTGTAACTCAGGTAGACATATTTGGTATCACTGGAAACCTTGGGATCCCAACTACAGTTTACAACAGGCTTAAGGGGTCATCCATTTTTTTCATAACTTACACGAGAGTACAAAGGAGTAGTTTGGGGGGAAGGGAGCAACAGCCTAGCAAAACCCAGCGCTTGCTTTTTAAAATAATTATAAAATGATGATCGTTTGCTGGAATGGGTAACATATGATGTCATATGATTTTCGTTTTCTCATTTTCTTTTTGTAAGCTTTTGGGGGTGGGGGGGGTGGGGGTCAGATCAAAAGAGAACTCTTTGTACTCTCATGAAGATGATGAAAAAAAGGATGACCCCTAAGATCTACAAGGTTAAATAAAGCTGCTGCACTTGACAAACCCACATATGGGATCAGCAGTGCTGAAGAGGTTCGTCTCAAAAACCCGGCCCATTATTCCCTAATTGTTATCACTTACAAAAATCAGTGCCTAATTTAAAGGTTCGTTTTAAGCAGGACATATGATTACATTTATTTCAATTCATCTTTCATGAAAAAAATAATAATGGACACTTTGACTCTCCTCATCACACAAAAGGATCTCAATATTGCCATCATGATCACCTTGGCAATGGATTTCACCCACTCCCTCATGGTCTCAGGATTGTCAGTTCCAAACAGATATAGCCGCTCAGAGTCAGTGTAGATCTCAAACGTGTGATCGTAGCTACAGTGGTGAGGCACAGAGAATACAGGCTTCAGAAGAGGGACAAAGACCAGACACAAAGCCACGGAAAATTCGCGTCTTTTCAGGCATTCGAAAGAAAAGCCTACCCATGTTTCTCCGGAGGATTGACCACTAGGCTGACTATTTCTTTCATTTTCACATTTCCATTGGGAGTAGAATTCTTGTCGCTTTCGTAATAGTTAAAGTTCCCGTCATTCAAAGTACACCATCGTCGACTGAATTCTGCAAAAACACAAATCATACCTTGAGTTAAGGGAGCCTGGCCCAGCAGATCGAGGTATTCTGCGTATGGTGGGCTCAATAATCATCTTACCTTCTTTCGCTTTCCGCTCTGTGACTGGTCGTACCATGGAGGCGGTCTTGAAGAGAAACCCATAGTGCGTGATCGATCGCAACGGGACCATATCTGTGCTCATTTGACCTCCCACCTCTAACCTTGGAATCTCTGCAGGGAGAGAAAAAACTACATACGCTTGGTTAGTTGATCCCAGTCTATCTCCTTGTTGTGCGTGCACTGAAATTCATCAGTATCAATGTCCAGAGTCCCTTCCAAAAAATAATAAGCATGAAATACTCAGATCCCCCACCACAAGATGATCGATATGCTGCCTGGAAATAAAATGCCGTGGAGGGACGGACAGCCAGCCAGAAGGACAGGCAGAAGCATGAAAAGGCACATCTACACAATAAGAGGTATCCATACATGATATTTCACTGAGAAATACTGATTGCTTTAGGAGTTCTGGCCCAGAAAAGAGGGGGATGGCTGGTATCTGGCCTAGCTACAAAACATGCAAAGATGAACAGACTGACAGAAGGACAGACAGAAGTATGAAAAGGTGCATCTACACAATAAGTTGGATCCATAAAAGAGGTTTTGTTAAACAATATTGAACGGTTTAGGAGTTCTGGCTTAGAAAAGGCGCATGACTGATGGACAGATGGACAGACGCGCTTCCACTCAAAGCGTGACACACAATACTCATTCCTCCATCCCCCTCCACTAAGTGGTGGGGGAAAATAAATTTAATGAACAATGAACATGACAGCACAGCAAACTTGAGTATATTGAGCTTTAACATGAATACCAGATGGGCTAATGAGACACCGTAACAGCGAAGTGGCAGCATAATGTCCAAGTGGTGCTGCAGGATTACCTTGTGATTGAATTATGTGATTTCTGAGCACCGGAATGAGCTGGATATCCCTGCAGTGGTACAATTATGTAATGTTATTGGAATATGGCTGCTCACCCGTGTTCCGGTTCTGGCTCAGGAACTCCACTTGCAGTTTCTGGTTGCAGCTCTGGGCCAAGGCGATGGGAGAGGGGAGATCTGGGTTTCCAGTGTAACAGTTCACATTGGCTCCACAGAACACAAGGGACAGAGTCTCCAGCACATCATTGGTCTGGATGTTGATGCACAGGGCCTGGTACAAGAACAGACAGCTTTAGTGCATAATGGCCCCACTCTGACAGTCAGGCCAGGGGTGGTCCCTCAGGGTCACACTACAAAGGCAGACTCACAATGATCAAGAGTGCCATCAGGGCTGCATGTACAAACCTTCAGTCAGACTGATACATTTTTCATTTGGTTTATTACTCTCTTTAAACATGGATTATGCTGCCTCTTTTTCAGCAAGGCACATTTTATAAACTATACATGTGTTTTGAAAAGTTGGCTACCAAGTAACCACATCTGCATTTATGAAATCAACTGTAGAGGTCAGTCAAGGTTTGACACATAGCGCAGGGTGTCCCAGGCAAACACACAAAAGAATAATCGAGTGTAATCAAGCTGCAATGCTTACAGCTGCCAAAATGCTTAAATGGAATGCTTATTGGCAATATACAATATTGCCTGTTCCCTGTATTCTTTATGTTATCCATATGGCAATTGCAGGCAAAAACAGTTATACATACAATGAAGTACTGTGGAGTCGGAGGAAAGATATGCATTTGCATTTTGGTAAGAAACACTGTCTATGCTGAAATATAACCCGAGCACAGAAGGACGCAAGCGCTTGATTTTAGCTTAAGAGCAGACACACGCACTCAAAAGGCACGCACTGAGAAACTTCAGAAAAAGAAAAATCTTTGAAAGTCTGCTAATTGTAATGAATAAATGGCAACATTATACTATTACGATGACTCCATTGCAACGTCGGTGCAAATTCCTGTGTCAATATTTATTAATATGGCCAATGCTGAAATTTGTCTTGGGTGACAGAATTTTCAAAGTCTGAAAAAAATTGAATTTTAATTATTTCAAAATGTTCAACTTACTAAAATGCAAGATTGGCAATTATCAATCAAAACCCATATGCAGTAACAAGAAGGGGGGAGCTTTCCTTCCCTGCTAGAGCAGATCAGCTTGAACATACCTTGAATTATGATTACCAAGTTGCTGTGAGTCAACATTAGTCACTACACAGTTAATTCAGAATGTAGAGCTATTCTTTATTTTTCAGTATGTGCCCGATTTACACAGTATTATTCCTTACCACTGTATGCATCATTATTCAGGCTACCTTTAAGGTAGCTCAAGTCTACTTCAACCAATTCGTCAGTCTGGGCATCTATGCATTGTTTTCATATTGAGAACTGGATAATACCCAGATGAATTTGGGTATCGCATCAATCAAAAAAAGGCTACATATGAGGTGAAATCATGTGACTGAGTTTTGTTCTGAAGTTCTCCATCTAGGTCAAGGGTAGCCCGAGTGTAAGCCTACGTGGCATCTACTTACTTCAAGTAGTTGCTGCCAGAAGTGCCACCCTGGTATTACCTAACCTTAGTTCAGCCTTTAATCATATCATTTTGACTTCACTAGACACTAGACTACAGGGTTGCGAAAACTGTTTTAACTTGATTCAGGTCACACTCATCTAAAATACAGTTCTTTGCACCGATTGGCATCTCAGCGACCAACACTCTTCCAATTCGCTGCAGATTTCCTCAGTGCTCTAATTAGGGCCCAATCTAATTTTTCTGGATGGATCACTTGCAACCACCTACTAGCTGTCCACTCATATGCTGAGTGATGACACTCTGTTAAGCATAATGACTGACTTTGTCTGATGAACAGCTCACTGGGTGCCAAATCCCAGTAGTCCATCAATATCTGTAAGATTAAATAAGGATAAGACTGATATCCCCATTATTGCCACCAAAGCTCAAAGAAAGGAAAGAAGCCAAATTTTCCCATTAGGTCTAGAGAGTAATCAAAAACTGTAACAATTTAATACCCACATGATGAAAGTCTCACAACTGGATTATTCATCAGTCACAAGGGACACAACACATGTTTTGAAGCTGAGATGAAAAAAGTGCATGTATTTCAGTTACTGGGCTCTCAATGACCGAAGCAGAAGACACTGTTGAAATTAGTCATTTAGTCTCCAGTCTCCACCTCCAAATTACCCTTGGCAAGATTACTATCAATGTTTTCAGCAGACCAAAACTGAATAATTCAACCAGCAGGTTTCACTGTAGAAAGGCTTACAATTATAAAAATGACAACACAACATACATGTTGATGGAAATTCTGCTGGTTAAACTATTCATTGAATACAGAATACAGTGAGGATATCAACTGAACTATTCAGGAGATGGAGTAGAACCCTAAGTTCATGAAGCAAAAGTCACCATCTAATCAGAATTAAGCTACTATTACCACCATCAGCACTTAGTTCTCACTCCTCTCTTTCCTTCCTGACATCTGACTTAGATTTTTATGAAGGTCCCACATCATTAAGGGGACTCCTATGACCAGTTAAATGAGTTAGGAAAAAAAAGGATAGCGCTTTGCCAAGGTTGCGTCAGTTAAGGAATATTGACTCTTCCCTTCTTATAAGCATGTTTCTAGGAATGCATGGTGATCACTGAATCTACACAGAAACAAATAGGCTGTGAAAAATAAGCGTTTGGAATGAGCTGCTAGTCGTGGCTCTGGCCTATACATAATGCACCATAGAACTAAGGAAGGAAGGAAGCATTTAATAAGCATACATTTACTAATACAGTTACAGGGTGGGACATAATAATGAACCTCTCTATTAGCATGATTGGTGGGCCAAATGTGGCAAAGCAGGTGTGCACACATCTCCACAACATGTGACTTTCAATGGTCTAAGCCACTGTTTTGAAACATGCACATTGCCTTCATCTCTGAGGAAATCACACAGTTGCAGTAATAGCTGGCTTGCCATTACAGTAAATGTCCAATTAGGAGTGATTAAACCTACAGGAGGGCCTTCACCTGCAAGAACGACTGTTAGGCAATTCCATACTCGCACTAGAACAATGTATATCTTTAATCACTTAGTTAAAGCCATCCAGTCTTAGAGGATTCATCCTCTTTCCAAACTTGTTTTGTTACTGAAAAGTACAACACACACACACACACACACACACACACACACACACACACACACACACACACACTCACACTCACACTCACACTCACACTCACACACACACACACACACACACACACACACACACACACACACACACACACACACACACTGACAGGCACCTGTATAAATGTGGCTGTAACTTCCTATCCTATTCCACAGAGCCTCACATTGGCTGATAAAGAAATTGGTTAGAGCTCATTATACTGAAGCTGAATTGCTGCAATGGCTGAATTCATCTGCTCATAAGCGGCGAACTCACCGCTAATGTAATGACTGCAGAGCAGAGGAGGATTCCAGGTGTGTGTGATTGTGTGTGTACACGTGTAAGTCCACATACTGGGACAGTCTTCCCTGTGTTCTCAGGACACAAATAAAGTGTTGTGGAGATGTGCCCACAATCCCTGGCGACTAAATAATACAAAAAACTGGGATGATGATGATATTCATAACTGTAGCAGACAGTATTGAGCCTGAAGTTCCATTCACTTGACATATTGCATCCACAGACAGCACAATAACTCCACTAACAACTGATTCCCCATATTCTCAGGATGGGTCAGAATGAGTTAAGCTCAAAATGAAAATTAAATACCATTTCTCTGCCCCCCTCTGACCAGTGGTAATTTCATTTATGGCCAGCTGACTCAATAAAAGCAGTGTTCTGAGAAATGAGCGACGGCAGCAATGAAACACTGAAAACAGACCGAGAATCAGAATATGATGTTTTATTATTGGTAACCTCAGTACCCTGCTCTCAGGAAATTCCCCCTTACCACAGTCAGTGCTTTGCATGGCCACGGAGACAGTTATCATGCAGATGTTTGTTAGAACCCTTCACTTTGCAGGAGGCCCCAGACAGGGACAGAACACCTTGTACAGCAGCCATAGGAGTAAACATGCTGGATCTCCAGGACCTCAATTTCCCAGCCCAGGTGAAACTGCATCACAACCAAAAACAAACGTCTTCCATTCAGCAGTGATCTAAAGGCACTCAGCCGTAGGATCACAGAGCATTGGAAGCTGGGCCGATTTCTGCCAGATGTTACAGGCAGGAAGAGCATGTCTAAATGATCCAAGATCCCCCGCTCAGACATGTAACCCCAGCTCTGAACATCTGCTGCCGATATGATGACTAATGCTAAAATAATAAAACACACATTGGGAGTCAGCCTGCACTCTTGCACAATACATTCATCGTTTCCAGACCCAAATCTGCTTCTTACAAAGGGTGGGCCCCTAGAAAATCAGATTTTTAGAAAAAGAAGTCAAAAAGAAGAAAGAGTTTGCTTCAACTAGAGAGATTACTTATTACACAATCACAGCTCACCGAATTCTTTTTGAATGAGACATTTTGCAGGTCATCCGTGAGACTCAAACAGAACCCGCAGTCAGTACAGTGCGGCTCCAGGAAAAGCAACCGTTACGTCTGAGATCAGTTTGTGTCATCAAAACACGGAGCACTGATCTGAAGATGACCCTGAAATAAAGAGCTAAATCTACCCAAACTCCTGACAGTGGCCAGGTTGACACCTCCCTCTGGGACTGAACCCAGGTCCTTCTCAGACAGTCCACAAAGACAGGAATCCAGGCCATTACAGCCAAGAAGAGAAAAATCCTTTCTTGCCAAGAAATTTTTGGCCCACATAAAACTCCAGAGCATTAGCTCACATACATTTATGATAGAGACCACCCTTAACATAACCATTTGATAGGGTAAGTTTCACCAATTTGACCAAAGAGACTTAACTCATCCAAAACATAAAATGCTCAAAAAGACCTCTTTTGCACAAATTGAAATATTTCTTTGGCGTAAGCCGACATGCACTGTCTGCAACTTATCAATTATGCTGCATGCCAAGCATAACAGGAAAACTATAACACTACTCACATGAAACAGTTGCTATTCCCAATGCAAGCTGTAGTTTGAATCTAGTAAATGCAGTCACGCTATGGTCTTGTTTTTTTTCCCAACAAAGTAAAATGCAAACATGCAATCAAAACATCTCAGTAGACGTGATCCTTTTAGCATTAGCATGAGGAATTTGCTAAATAACTGACAAGCAAGAGGGAAAAAAAAAAAAAAAAAAACACTAAACCATGAGCAGCTCCTGAAATTTGACATTAGCACTGAAGCAGAAGTTGAATTTCTCAGAAAGAAAAGGGATGTGTGTGGCAAACAAGGCAGCCCATTGAAAAGGTGAGGTTCTAGCCATCCTTGAACAAAGAGCACTTGAAGCTGGTGAGATGTACGCGCAGTCACCCACACTCTGAAACAGACACATTATACACAGCTGGGTATGAGACCAGGCCACCTCCTGGACCAGGTCCAACTCGCGCCGGGAGCCACGCACACATTTGCCCTGAAATCCCACAGTTATCCTCCACTTCTCTCAAGCAGCGAGACACGTACATTACAGCTGGCAGATGAATGAAGAGAATATACTTTCACTGAAGTACTGTTGCAGACGTCTTCAGGCAGAAACACTAATGTAGACTAGGACACAAACACACAAACACACCAGTCACTCACCCATGAGCAGTGTCCGGGGAACGGTACACACAGCTGAGAAGACCAGCGGACACACACACACAAGCTCCAGAGCTTAAGTCCCTGAGCGGAGCGGAGAAGAGCAGAGCGGCAGAGCGGCAGCCCCTGAAAGCCTCAGCCTCGGAGTGAGAGGCTTTTTTCCAGCCCCACTTGGCAAAACCCAAACAATGGGGTGGGGGCTGGGAGGGGGGGGGCTGGGCTTGCATTCCTGCAGCAGGGCTGATGATGTCACAAGGGGAGGGGGCGGAGCGCTGCGCACTTGGATAAACAAACCAGCGTGCGGTCGGGTCAGTGCGCGAGGCTCCCTGTCGGGGTGTCGCGTTTCATGCCGCTCCGCGGCCCCGGGCACTAAGAGAAGCACTTCCCATCACCGCTGAAAAGGCCAGCCCTTTCTGGTGACTGCGGAGAGACGGCGAGGTTTCCAAGCAGCGGGAAGGAGAGGAGTATTGATACAGGAAGGGGCTTAGGGGCAGAGAGTGGGAGAGCTGGGAGCAAAAGCTGCAGAACAAAGGCTGTAGTCAGTCCAGGACAAGCTGATGATATCCCCAGCACAGCGCCTCTTTAAAAAAAAAAAAAGCTGTCCATTTGATTAGTTGTCTTATGTTGTCTTTTTTTTTTTTAAACTTCCTCCTCACTTGAATTTCCATTACATAAATTCCTCTATTTGTGCTCTGGCTGTAGCGGTGGGGCACATTCTGTGTCATCAAAAGGGGAAACAGTGGCAGAGTGAGATATACGCCAGTTTTGGAATGAGTAAGACAGCACAAAAACTTGACACGGGTCAAAAAATAAAATCGCAGCACTTCAGACTTAAGAAAAGACTACAGCTTGCTGATGAATGGTTCCATTGATTCCCCCGGCGTTTTGGCCGCAGTGTGGTTCCAGTGCCCCAGTTATGATGGACAGGTCGTAACAGATTTCGGCTTCTTGTGCAGAGCCAGCCAGCAGGTGGCCTTTGACTCAGCCTTGCTTACTGCCAGCTCACACTCAGACCGTAGGAATGTCACTGTATGTCAGACAATTACGACATTTCAAAACAACCGAAAAACAGCACAAACAAACTTGAGAGAGATTTGTGCCTGTGCCAGAACATACCAGTTATAACCTGCCTTGTTATTGTTGCCTGTCAAGTGGCCGAACCCTTCGCTCAGGTACATGCGCAATTGACAACTGCCAATCAAATTCATTTACTCTGCTTCCCCTCCCTGCAAGACTATGCCCTCCCGCATTCTTCACTAAACTAAGTACCCTGTGAAGTGCAGGTAAGAGCATTTGGAACACAGTTTACTCCCTGAAGGGCAGGAGACCCATATAAAGCGAACAGGTTCTCTGGCTGACCTCATAAAAAGCTCACCAAAATGGCAGCGAGACAGTTTGAATGCTTGTTAAGCTAACCGCTAACTGCTTAGCGGCCAACTGACCATGATGTGAGGTGTAGTACCCGGAGTGGAGGAAAAAAAAAAACTCAACTGTAGGCAAACACTTCTGGCCACAAATGCTGTTTTTGTGCTCCTTACATAGTTGTGTTGTGTCTTTCTAACTGGGTTAGCAGGGTAATGAGCGCTGGATTCCACCCAGATTCCACTCTCCAGCATTGAGTCATTAATCATTTACATCCACCCTGACCGCTGCTCGTCACAAAAAAAAAAAAATGTTCCAGTAAACATGGTTTTTTTGCTTCAATAATTTTCCCTCACTGCTGCAGCAAAAAAGGCAGTGTCCCATACAAGCAAAGGGGGAACTTGCCAGTGTAGTACTGCAAAAACATGTAGGCCTTACCTTTAACTTAGTGACACCAGCTTGTCTGCTCTAGTGCGGGGTGGATGTGTCATGGTCGGAGGGTTCCACTAAACCACAACCAACACAAACCTGAGCAGCAGAAGATTGAGCGCGCTAACAGGAAGTGCAGCAGACCAGGCAGGTTCAGTCTCATGAATAGAGAAAGCAATGAAAGGAAAGGAAAAAAAAAAGAGAGGAGAGACGAGTGAGGCCCTCCCCCTTTTTCATCAAGGAAGATAAAGACCCCAAAGGGAACATACTCACACAGGTCACACAACTACAACACAACGGTGCTCGAGAAATGACAGAGCAAGTTCTCTCCAAACTATACAACTCAATAACCATCGCTCAGTGTTCCTTAATGAAAGAGTGGAACATCAGTTTTTAGAGATTTAAGTAGCAATCGCATGTCCCCAAATACAAACAAAAGCTCTCCAGTGCTGAGAGGAGTTCCGTTTGAACATCAATGAGCAGCATTGCATCTATAGCCTACCTCCCTATGAACAAACCCATGGCCAAGATTATATTAATACAACTTATGGTTCATGTTTGTTAAAAGCAACACTTTCACTGCCCTAAAAACACAGAGTTGTTTGCATATTCCACTTCAGTTCTGAATGTTCAAAATGGACCAATGACAGGTGTGTAAAAAACGAAACTAATTGGAAAAAGCGAAAAAGGAGCACACCTGCCGCACCGCCTGAATCAGGCGCATGCGCATGACAAGAGAATAAGTGACCACCAAGGAAATAATGGATGCCCATCCACTGTACTTATGCTCCCGGAATTTTCCTAAGCGACAGTTGGACCACGCAAATCTCGCAAACCTAAACACATTAATGTAGCCAATTAAAATTCTCTGTTCATTGACCAGCAAGTATTTCTCGTAAAAAAAAACAAAGCATAAAAAAAAAAAATGTGACCACATGCAAAAGATCTCTCCTATTGGGGGATGAGAAAAAGCAAATAACTTTCACACAACATGAAAATACGGAATCCCCCCTCCAAAAAAAAAAAAAAAAAAATCAAGCAACAAACAGAGCACTGAGAACAGGAAGAGCTTTTCTAAGAATTGACAGTGTTTAAATGAGACACTACACTACACGTTTAAAGGCAGAATGCTCACACATCACCATAACCACAACAGCGAAAGGCCCTCTCCAGTTGAGTCGCACCCTAAATCGCATTGGTTCAGGCAGTGATGAATAGTGCAGTCATCGGAAACAAAAGCCCCAAACTGCGGGTTCGACAGGGATTTCTTAACTCACTCTTAGCATGCTCGTTATATTCTTTCCAGGCAATCTGCTCTCCCCAGTAACCTCATCAAGCACGTTAACACACAATGAAGTCCGCTCACAGAGGGCAATGAAGCACTGCTGCCCTCATTACACCACCGTGAGTCACATTCACTAAACCTATTCCCATCTGTTCAGCCTTTATAAACTTATGTCACGCTTTCATTACACTTTTCTGGGATTATACCATGACCAGTCATTTCGTCCCACCTTCCAAAGAGATTATCCACCTGTACGCCATTCACTTTGTTACTACTAAAGAGCTACATAATACATGTCAGATCACAGACCTCGATCACGGTTACAATTTCAGTGAGTTTAATAATTCTCTATGAGTACAAAATGTGTAATTATCATTGCCACAATAATAGGACATCTGATTACGATACAGCCAGTTAAACCCCTTTATGCATATTACAAATAATGCCAATATTTGCCAGTTGTGCATGAGCCTATTGAGGGCTTTATAACTCAGTATTTGTGTCTCATAGACTGGGGAAAATTATTCCAGTGAAGCAAGACATTTGAAAATTCAATTAAAGAACCAGGCTTATGCTGTCGGAGGCGATGGCTTGGGGTATATCCCCAAACGCCCACAATCCTCAAATTCCCCAATCCTTGAATAGACCTTTCATTTGAACTTAATTTCAGGTCAATCGGACAAATGGTTCGGAGGATATGGCCAAAATGGTAATTTTCCATCACAAAGTGCCACCTGGTAGCAAAATATTGAACCATACAGGTATGATGTCATCATGTGACACGTTGTGAGGTCATTACCTTGCAGTTGCACATAGTTTCATGTCAATTGGACAAATGGTTCCAAAGATATAGCAAAAATGGTGAATTTTATGTGACAAAGCTCCTCCTTGTGTCAAAATTTTGAACCAAACATGTATAATGTCATCGTGGGACACATCCTCAGGTCATGACCTTTCATTTGCACTTGACTTGAGGTTAATTGGACAAATATTTCCAGAGATATGATAAAAACAGTGATTTTTTCAGTTTTAGGCCCCTGGTGGCCAATCTAGAAATTGTAAATTGTCCAAAATCGAATCAGTTCTTCCTCTCTATGATACTTACTTATATGCAAAACATGAAATTTCAAATTGAAATATTACTGAAGTTATCGCGTTAACGCGTAGGGCGGCGCAGCGGCGGCGGCGGTCGGACCAAAAACATAATATCCCCAAAACGCCGTTCGGGGATATAATTATTTAGGAATTAAATTTCGGAATTCACAGACGCCCGCATCTTTATTTGCGCAATGGGGTAATTGTTCCACCCCTGATATGCATTATTTAAAAAATTTCAGTCAGTCCAATGTCTTGGTGCCAGAAATAAAAATATATTTAAGAAATTATGAAAGCAATTACAATGCAAAAGACAAGAAAAACCATAGTAATGTTACAGTGACAAATAAAGTGCATAATCTCTGCTATCCAAAACAATAAGCCATTATTATTTTATTTTATTTTTTTTTGCACGATGCAAACTGTGTGTAAATGTTAGGTATTTACAAGAAAGCCGCCATCTTTGTTCACTTGGAATAAGAAGCCTGTGTCACCCTGGATGGTAGCTCTTTTGTATTAAAAAGGTAAAATAGTGAAAAGTCACATCTGTCAGGCTCTGATCACCCGTTTTGTTCGAACACCCAATAGCTGCACATTATGGCATTGTCGAGGGGTAAATACAGATTTCCAGGAAACAAATGGACGTGATTCAAACAACAGGTATCTCTTAAAACACTCAATCATCAGCGGAACTTTCAATGCTTTTTCTGTGACCCCATACACTCAAAGGACATGTTTAGCCCTCGTGATGTCACGCTCCAGTGTGGGCATAATATCGTTTGATTGGTTGATTATTTTCTATGGCGGAGATATCATACTCTGAAGATTCTCGGATTGTGTGATGTTTGAAAGCAGATAACATGATGTAAACATTTTTTTTTTTTAAATAATGGCTTATCATCTTGGACAGCAGACATTATGTACTTTATTTGACAATGTAAGTTTATCATAGGTTTTCTTATTATATCCCCGAACGCGAATGGCGTTCCGGGGGATATTATGTTTTTGGTCCGGCCGCCGCCGCCGCACTACGTGTTAACGCGATAACTTCAGTATGATTTCAATTACAAATTACAAATTTTGCACATACGTAACCATCATAAAGGGGAAGAACTGATTTGATTTTGGACTATTTACGATGTCTATATTGGCCACCAGGGGCCAAAAACTGAGTTACATGTTAACGCGATAACTGCAATAATATTTTAATAAGAAATTCCAAGTTTTGCATATAAGTAAGTATCATAAAGAGGAAGAACTGATTCGATTTTGGACAACTTACAATTTCTAGATTGGCCACCAGGGGCCAAAAACTGGAACAATCCAGTTTTTATCATATCTCTGGAAATATTTATCGGATTGACCTCAAATCAAGTGCAAATGAAAGGTCATACCGGAGGATGTGTCCCACGATGACATTATACCTGTCTGGTTCAAAATTTTGACACAAGGTGGAGCTTTGTCACAGAAAATTCACCATTTTTGCTATATCTTTGGAACTATTTCTCCAATTGACATGAAACTATGTGCAACTGCAAGGTCATGACCTCACAACGTGTCACATGATGACATCATACCTGTATGGTTCAATATTTTGCTACCAGGTGGCGCTTTGTGATGGAAAATTACCATTTTGGCCATATCTTCAGAGCCATTTGACCGATTGACCTGAAATTAAGTTCAAATGAAAGTCTATTCAAGGTCTATTCAAGGATTGGGGAATTGGAGGATTGGGGGCGTTCGGGGATATACAAACCAGTCGTCGCCTCCGACGGCATAAGCCTAGTTGTTAAAAGACTCAATCACATCAATGAGTGAATTGACCACCCTTAGCTCATAAAACCTCATCAACTCTCTCAGGCATACTATTGCGGCAGGTGGTTCCAAACAAATAGCAGAAGAAGCTACAGTACGTCCGCAGACAGACTGTCCTGCTTGTTTCAGTCCCTTCGAGACAGCCTGAATGATGCTGAGAAAGATGCTAAGCCATCTGTTCCTTTCGTTAATAAAACAAAAATTTCTCTACGAGTTTATTTTTCCTGAAAACTTAAATGAGCTTTTTCGCAATGACAAGCTTCTGTTAATATTTGATGAATCACAATTTTGAAATTGTGGCCAGGAGTTTCCAACGACTGCATACAGAAGCACAAATTGCTTTCTCTTTCAAGGTTTGTTTCCTCCCAAGTTCTATCCTCCCACTCAGTAATTGGCCGTGGAGTGAAGGGCAGCAGATGCAGGGGACCAATCAAATCCATTGACGGCAAAAAAAAAAAAAAAAAAAAGAAATCTCAAAATCAGTAATGGGACCTCATATTGTATTCATAAAACACAGCAACTTTTGTTTTAGCAAGACCCCAGTATCAATAGAATTTTCCTCGCATTTTAGACAATGTATGAGCACATGATAAAATATCTAAGGTGCACCAAATGACACCAGGGCCACGTGGTCTCATTCAACGTCAGTCACACTTCCTGCCACATCATCGCTTCTTTTAAGCTCACCTGACGTAATAAGCAAGGGAAATGACTAACACGCCAATGCCATGGCCAGGAACTTAATTCCACATTAAGTAAATAATTCCACATCACAAAATCTCCTCTCTTTTCAAAACGGGACTCAAAAAGATGCATGAGCTGGGGCCAAGGTAGACCAAACGATCAAACAACAAGCATATACACAACACGGGCACCACAGCAAGAATTTACTGCATGTATATACCTTCCCTCCATAAGATTTACTCTTTCATTCTACCAACTGTACATTTCATAGCAAAGCATGGTGTTTGCAGTTAAGCAGGCGCCCAATAAACCATTTTGTTTGGTCATTAATCTCACAGCACAGACTCGGAAAAATGATTGGGGATTGGCAGCTTACAAAGACTAAAACCTGAAGCAGACAGCTTTGGCTGGGATAAAACACTGAGAGCTAAATAAAGGCAATAAATAGACATTTAAAACCACAGTGTGGTAAATCAGCCCCAAATCAGTTCCTGCATCAATAACAGATACTATTCTTTTGTTTGTTAGGAGATTTACATAAATCCGATCAATATTACATTAAGTTGTTTGAAATGGACACACTTTTTGCCTGCTATGTTATTTGAACAGAGTTGTACAATAGTACAGTGCATGTGAAAATTCTATGCTGACATTAACATTAAGAGGTTTTAGAAGAGACACCATGCATAGAGAAACCTAAAACACATGGCACGTGTACAGCACACCACAGAATTTGCCACTGGAGTATGTTCAATATTCAAGCACAGCAACAACCTTCAGTGATTTCCTAGATCTCTTGAGATATTTCAAATGACAGTCTCAAATTGTGTTTAGATTGGGGAGGCATGGTACAGCTCCGCAGGGTTTGAGTCTTACGAGATTGTCTAAATCAATTCCAACGAACACCATGCCAAGTCAAAATGTTTTCAATTTACAGGATATTTGTGGGAAAATGGTTCTTAATAGAGTTTCACGGACTAGCTACAATAAAATTAACACCATACAATTTTACAATAAACCAAGTTCACCTCAATTTCATTTTAAAACAAACCAACTTCTCTCTCTAACCCATGAATAAACCATGACAGTTGCATTAAACCCAAACAGTCATGCGTAACTCAGAGAGTCATACATATGTGAGCCTTGCCTGTGGTAATATGAAGCACCTCATAAGTTTTAGCTGAAGTCTTACATTGTCAAGCTCCAGTTGGTTGCCAAAGAGCTGGTGGTAGCGGCGGTACTTCCCCTCGCGGTACTTTGCGGTAATAAACCGCCTGCGGTCCTCACTGCAGCTGGACGGAGTCAAGGCCTCACTGGGGGGGACATTCGCTGCCCAGAAGGAGTTTGCTTGCTTGTTTCCGAGCAATAAGAATAGCTGAGAAAGAAACAGGAACACCTGAGTTTAGCCGGAAAATGCGCACACAGCAAATCTAGTTCAAACAAATGATTAACTATTAGCTGACTCACAAAACTCCTGTTTAAGCTGTATGTTTTGGTGTCTGAAACTAGCAAATCCCAGCACATCCGTTTTTGAGAAGGTTTCAGCAGAGTGAAAATGTCTCCAGAAAATAGAGGGAAACTGTAACTATGTGAGGCAGAAGCAGACCAATTGATATCAGAAAATACAGTTACATTGAGGGAAACCCCTTTACATGACTGTAGAGAAAATGCTGTGCATGTAATACTTAATATTATTCTTAACATTCCCCTGAACATGGTCAAAAAAAAAAAAAAAAAAGAGCTGGAACACAAACCAGTGAAAATATTTTCCCCACCCACCTGAATAAGCTCATCTGTCCATACTTTCTTGTCCATTTTCAAACTCCGAACTTTAGAGATGTTTTGTGAAAGACCACGGTGCTCCCCTGGGAGAGAAAAATGAAAACAAAAATGCTTTTAAAATTAAACCATAAAAAAAAAGTATAATCGCCAACGAAGATGCAAGTTTTTACAAAAAATGAGAGAAACATTGAATAGTTAAATTTACTGGGTAAAACTCACGGGCATCCTACTAGAGCCTAAAGTTGAGCGGCAGGGTGCCCAGTAGAAGCAAAGGCTATTAGATTCCATGTGGAAACCAAGAATAATGGCTTTCCAATAGTAGCTTGGATTAAAGTGTTCCCTATGGCAGCTCAGGTTACAAGGTTTCTCAGTGGTATATACAGTGAGGTTTCAGCGTGTCAGGGTCCCCCATGGAAGTTAGGTTACAGGGGTCATTTTGGAGGTATAGGAACACGGTTCCCTGCTGCTGCCAAAGTTAGGGGCTCTGTTTACAGCATAACCCGCACATCTTTTATCTTAAAGTTCAAGGTCAAACAGCCTCACCTGCACAGCGCTTGCAGAACACCACACATAGATTTATGGCAGCCCACTCTGGCTGCCCAGAGCCACAGTCAGCACAGAGCTTATTGGACTCCTCGGACCAGATCTTCCTGGCCACCTCATAGTTGGACAGGGCCTCGCCAATAGAATTCTTCATGGCCTCAATCCACTCCTCCTTCTGCTGATCTGACTCCGCAACAAAGCTTCATAACAGGAGATAAAGAGAGCTTCAGAAACTAGTCCCATGACAACAGACAGACACTTCCACTGCTATGATACAGAAAGACATCAATACTATTAGCAGTGCAATGCAGAGAGATATCATAAGACACCCGACTGAGACACAAGCACCTCCATGATTACAACAAAGTGGGAGTCACATTGACAGTTTGCTATACGATTACTATACCATAACAGGCAAAAAATGTTCAAAGATGGATGAAAAAATATATAAATATGTTGCCCACAGGACTGTTCAAACACAGGGAACAGAGTTAGGTTAGTACAGTTTTGATAATTTAAAAAAATGGCAAGAGTTTGGGCCAAAGCTGTCTACACAACTTATCTGACTAACCGGTCTGGTCTATTTTAACCAATTAGAAAATGGAGCATCCGAAACATTTTTTTTTTTTTGGTATAATCTTTACGTCAAAGACAGCACTACAGTTAACAAGGCTTCTTGAGCAAAAGCCATTCAAGAGGTACTCTATATAGGCAAAAGCCATCCAATGAGAATTCTTGGCTACATAGGTAGAAGTCATCCAATGTGTATTCTCCTAAGCCTGCGATAGAGGATCTGCAATAATGTTGTCTTTGCCAGTGACGTGCTGAACAACAAGATTGTATGGTTGAAGCACAAGACTCAACCTAAACACAAGGGCATTGGAGGACTTGAACTTAGAAACGAATGTCAATGGGTTGTGGTCCGTGAGAACCAACAACGGTCCACCTGAGCTTGCAACATAAATCTCAAAGTGGCGCACAGCCAGCACCAGCGCTAATGCTTCCTTCTCGATGGAGGAATAAGCTTGTTGGTGTTTATTGAGCTTCTTAGAGAAATATGCTACGGGTCTGTCAAATCCTTGCTCATCAGGCTGCAGCAAGACAGCACCAACCCCTACATCGCAGGCGTCCACAGCAAGCTTAAAAGGAACGTTAAAATCAGGTGCCCTCAGCACTGATTCACAAGATAAGATGGCTTTCAGCCCGTCAAAGGCAGCTTGACAGCTTTCTGACCACTTATACTTCACATCCTTACGGAGCAAATTAGTAAGAGGCTTGGCTACTGCAGCAAAATTTTGCACAAACCTGTGATAAAAACCGCACATTCCCAGCACTCTCATCAGCTCCCTGCGAGTTCTAGGAACTGGAAGGCTCAGGATAGCCTGGATCTTAGCCTGTTGAGGAGCAACCAAATCCTGGCCCACTAGGTGGCCAAAATAAGTTACTTGTCCACTGCCAATCTCGCACTTTGGCAGGTTCACCACGAACTGGCCCTGCTGCAACCGCTCAAACAGTTCCCGCAAATGTTTCACATGCTCACTCCAAGAGGTGCTAAAGACTACCAGATCATCAATGTAAGGGACTACCATTAGGCAGCCCTACTGTAACTGAATTCATTGCTCTCTGAAATGTAGCAGTGGCGTTATTCATTCCAAAAGGAGCACCTGGCACTGATAGAACCACAAGGGGTAACAAACACAGACACTTGTTGAGCAAGAGGAGTCATAGGCACTTGCAAATACCCTTTAAGGAGATTTTAAGGAGACGCATACTGAGCCCTGCCGATACGGTCAATACAGTCTTCAAGATGGGAGATATGGAAAGAATCAGTTCTCATAACCTGGTTTACCCTCTAGTAATCTATAAAGAATTGCATGGTGCCATCAGTCTTAGGGACCAGCACAACCGGCGAACTCCACTCACAGCTCCTTTTCGCAACATAGAGTCAAGCTCCTCCTGCACTTTCTTAAGCTTGACAGGGCCCAACCTATATGGGGGCTGTTTAATTGGGAGGGCATCCCCCTGTGTCAGCATCATGAACAGCCAGATTACTACGACCGGGTGAGTCGCTAAAAAAATCTGGGAAGTCTCTTATTTCTGCTTTTACCTCAGCCTGCTGGGCCTCACTGAAGTGACCAACATGCTGAGCAAAAGCTTGCAGGGCTTCAGAGCTCCAAAGGTGCACACTGACGGGTTCCACGGCCTCTATGCCATCACCACCCTCAGCAACCTCTACGTTAACCCAAGTCCTGCCCCTAGGTTAATGCTTCTGCTTCCCAGCCCACAGGGAAATGACTACTGTAGAACGATATATCGATTACCAGTTCACAGGGAAATGTGTGTCAGTCCACTTGTCGGCGACAGGTACGACTAGGGTTAACTGCCAATCGACAATAACATGGGACACTAAAACAAATAAGACCATACAAAGTGTAATGAGAGCTATTAAACAGTCAGTAGAAAAAACAATGGCGTGATACAAAACACAATATTAATCATAGGGACAGGCTGTCATTTTTAATCCAGGCTGCCGAGAGGACAAGCAGTGCTGAAACCGCTATTCAGGCAGGAGCTGATACTGGCATCTTCAGTTGAATGAGCTGCACGTCACACATAAATCTATCAAAAAGAGGAACGAGCATTTCCCAAAATGTAATGAAATCGACTTGTTTCAAGTCTGCGGCAGGAGTGAATGGCTCGTGACTAGTCCTCCTGCAAGGGGATTCACACGACTGAAATCTCTCTCTTAATGAGGAACAGGACATAAACTACGGCACAGTAAAGAAGAAGAACAAGGAAAAAAAAAAAAAAAAAGAACCACCGTCCGCCCTCCTTAAACTTTCGTAGAGCAACATCCAGTTCTATGGCTGACACTCAGAGTAATGCTTATCCTAACTCAGTGGTTGTAGTGGAGAGAGGCTCCTATATGCTTTAAAGAGATATTGTGGGAGCTCTGTAGAGGTCAGTAAAAATTCCCAAGACGGCGGATTAAGCCCTGGAGGTCAGACGGCACAAGTCTCAGCCATATCATCAACTGACAATGCCCAGGAACAAAATGTAGTAGAACACAATTTTCTTCACCCGCCCAGAGTAAGGAGGGCTTAATTTATAACACCAAACATGTACAGAGAAAGAGAGGGAGAAAAGCAATTGAACAAACAAGACCTAGCACACAATAATGGCAAAAAACTCCAGAGACCTCCCAATTCCACCTGCTTGAGCAGACTTGAGCAACTTTCACACAGCTGAGGAGGAGGAGCCCACTCGGCTGGGGCACTGGAAGGGGCGGGTCTGGAACAGCTCAAATACAGACCCGCATGCTCAAAGCCCCAGTCCTGCCCTCCTTGGGCAACCCAGCCAAACTCACATCCTGTCCAGCTAAGCCCACACATGCTGAGGTCACACTCCAGAGCCAAAAAGAAGCACTTTTCTCCCTGATGGAGACATGCGCTCACAAAGAATATTGTGATTGTCTTCATTATCAGCCGGAACAAAGAGAGCACTCACAGTTCTGCACACGCCTATCACTGCAATCAACCGTTTATGGTGGTTTTGCTACTTCGCCTTTTCGCTACTGCACTTTTGCTGCAGCACACTCCACTTTCACTAGTAGCGAACATACATTCCATCTATATAGTGTCCAGGTAAGTTAAGAACATGAATATTACTTGAGAATCAGTAGTAAAACTTCATTAAAACTATTTGCGTCACAGTTGAAAATATTTTTTTCTGACTCAATCGAATCGGCAACAAACACTTTGTTTGATTACAATAGCGAACAGACTTGGATGTAGCAGAGAAAATACAATGTGCAGTAGTTAAAGTGCAGTAGCAAAAAGCGAAAGTCGCAAAACAACCGGTTACCCAATCAACAGTATCTGCTGTTTCACAAGGTAAACTCAAACAATGATGCCTCGGAGAAACAAACAGCACAGAAATGCTAAAGATACCATGAAATTGTACAGTGTGATTAAAGCCAAACTAAAATTTGGGCGGGATTACAGGACAAGAATGTTATCACAAAAGTTATGGTACAGCATAGCTCAAACACTGACTCCTAAGAATTTTTTTCACTGGAATGAATGACATGAGCAAGTCATGGTAAGTTATAATCAATTGTAAACCAATAGTAGGTGTTTTCCGCAATCTGATTGGTTGATTACCCTTGTCGAATAGTGTTCGACATCCCTGAAATGACAGGACCTTTTCACCTGCTAATGAATTTATTAGCATGCAGAGGTGTATAATCCAGGGGTCAGAAAGTAAAAATCCTACCATGTTTTTATTCCAACCGTAAACTCCTGTCAGCAGATTTGACTAGTTAGTTTTACCACCCAGCTGAAGAATAGTGTCAGCTGCCAGGTCTTTTGTGGCTGGAACAATATCCTGGGATGGACTTTTACTTTCTGAACCTGGATTATACTCCTGTTAGCATGAAAACGGACCTATTTTCGCTCATTCAGCCCATCAGTTCAACTTGACAGGTTGCGGAATTCTAGTGCGTGACTCGATGACCTAATTGTGACGGATCACGTCGCCATACGAAAGAGTCCGGGCAAAAAACGTTTCTTTCTCGCTTATGGTTTACAATATCGATAAATAGTTAGGTTTGTGAAATTTATGGTTTACAATATCAATAAATAGTTACGTTTGTGAAATTTCCTGGGATTCATTGGAATTCAATGCCCGCAAATTAAAAACGTTAATTTGCGGGCGTTGAATTCCAATGAATCCCGGAAATTTCAAAACGTAACTATTTACCTTCGTATTACACTCTGAAAGAACACAAACATCAACAATCTGTAAGGTTCATTTAACTGTAATCCCTTTCATTCTGAGTCACTGTCACCAGGCAGACCTCAGAGTGATTCACGGGTCCAGTAATGCTTTCATGCTGTGACTCCTGACCTCAGCCGAGTGCCTGCTCCAAAACAACCATGAATACTTAGTGGAACATGGAATAGGCAGGGTTGCCCGGTAAAGAGTGGTGAAATCTGATTTTTCTGCATATCCCCAGGGGTGTGTCTAGTCTGACCCGTCTGTCTACACACCAAGCAGTGCTCTTAGCACATAGACTTACTAAATTATACTGAAGAGAGGTTCAGACTCACCTGAAAATTCTGTAAGGAGTGGTGAGGTCAAATGACTTCCGGTCTGCGTCCTTCACGTTGCCTACGTTCATGTCAATGGGGGTGATGCCAATGCCCTGTCTGTAATCCTGATACCGAAAACAGAAAAATATCAAGGACAGAACAGCAGTAAACACTATTGTTGTCCGCAATTACATATGGATTCTTTTGTACATTTCACAATCACAAATGGGATTCACAAAAAATATTACTGCACATGCTGTGCATATACTCTATAAAACATAGCAAATACGTCCATAAAATAATCTTAAAAACAAAAAAGTCAGCACTAAAGGTTTTCACCAGTATTTGAGTATTCAACAGGTGAAGTGATTGGTTAGCTGAAATGGCTGGAAACCCTCATATGTGCAACACACCATGTTAAATGATGGGGCACTGCTAGCTGGGAGAATGAATACTGAAATCTGACCATTAAATACAAATCAGACCTGGTTTTCATTCCTGCCAAGGAATTATCTGAACAGTAGCGCGGCTGATAGGGTGCAATATCCTCACACCGAACTCCCAGATGAAGGCAAAAATGAAAACCAGAGGGTCTCCTGTTCCGACAGGACCGCAATTTGAAAAACTGGAGTTTATAGAACAGGACTTTTCTTGGGGCTACCTCAGCAATGGCTGACCCATATGGAAGTATATAGTTAACCAAATTAAGACGAAAATGCAATGTCAGAAATGCATTTTCATTTTCAAGATACAAGCATTTCTGAAAATGTATTAGCTAAATGAGATTAGCGTTTTCAATTTCGTTTTGTTAGTGATATTGCGGGGCACTTCTTGCAAATGAAAACCGTGCCTACATGGACTTGAAAATGCAAACGCAAAGTGGAGGATTACTTTAGCATTTTCGTGATGATACAAATAATGCGCGTGCTCGAAAACGAAAAAGCATTTCTGAGAATTTATTTGCTTTATATGATTAGCGTTTTCGTTTTGTTAGTGATATTGCAGGGCACTTCTCCAAAATGCAAATGTAGATGAGGAATTCATTTTAATTTTCCAGTTGTTATAAAAATTGCATACATGGACTTGAAAATGAAAATGCAAAGTGTAGGATTACATTTGCATTTTCATTATGATACAAATAATGCGCTTGTATCTTGAAAATGAAAATGCATTTCTGACATTGCATTTTAATTTTAATTTTGTCAACTATATGCTCCCATAGACCCAAGCTTCAACCAAACAAAACCTTGGTCCTCCTCAGGTCAGAGTTCAATGCTCTGATGAGTACTTCCTCCAATGGTGGATGAATGTCTAACTTTATGATCTCATCTGTTTCCAGGGTTTATTTTTTTTGTAAGGAAGATTTTTCAGCATGTACTGTCTGTTCAGCTGCACTGCTTCACACAGATGGATCCACTATTTTTATTTAGCCACAGCCACCCAATCTGTAACAGGGTCTCCCACACTGCCTTTAGAGACCTATTGATGGGCTTCTTGATGCAGGCCCTTAAATCAGCATGCACACCGCCAGACACTTCCTCTTCACCATTCAGTGAATGAAACCTGAAATCACAGCATAGTGCATCTATACAGGACACTACATAGTGAACTGTATACACCATATGAAAATACACACACTATACAGTCACTGAGGATTACGAAATACATATTACAGCACCCCTCCATAATTATTGGCACTCCTGGTTAAGATGTGTTAAAAGCCTTAAAATAAATTCTGTTTTTATTGCAGAAGCATACTCTCACATTGAAAATTGTAGAAAAATGTAACCTTTAACTCAAGTGAATTTTAAGGGAAAAAAATCCCTGACTAGGAAATAATTATTTTTCATAAAATCACCTGTTCCACAATTATTGACACCCCTAACAATTCCTAGGAATTAAATGTAATTGAAGTATTTCTGTCATTTCTACAGTAGTTTACAAAGTTGATCAGAGTATTTAGAAACATTTAGTTAGTTATTCATCACTTCCTGTTTCCCTGGGGTATAAATATGACGTGACACAGAGGCCATTTCTATTATCCACTCTTCAACATTCAAGTAAAGCAGATGTGTCGACCTTCACAAGTCAGGCAATGGATAAAAGAAAATAGCCACCCGCCTGCATCTGCCCATGCATATCTACTGTCAGAGGAATCATTAAGAAGTTTAAATCAACTGGAACAGTGGTAAACAAGCCTGGATGAGGACGCAAGGTTATTTTGCTACCACGCACAGTAAGGAGGATGTTAAGAGAAATAAAAAGTTCTCCAAAGCTCACCGTTTAAAAATGGCAACAAATGTTAGCATCTTGGGGTCACAAAGTCTCCAAAACAACCATCAGGCGCCATCTACAGGCCAACAAGCTGTTTGGGAGGCATGCACGAAAAAAACCTTTCCTCACTCACAATCATAAACGCAAACGTCTGCAGTTCGCCAAGTGGTACTGGGACTGTGTGCTTTGGTCAGATGAGACCAAGATAGAGCATTTTGGCAATAAACACTCTAAGAGGGTCTGGCGGAACACAAAAGATGAGTATGCACAAAAGCACCTCATGCCCACTGTGAAGTATGGGGGAGGATTGGTGATGCTGTGGGCCTGTTTCTCTTCCAGAGGCCCTGGGAACCTTGTTAGGGTGCATGGCATCATGAAACCTTTGAAATACCAGGACATTTTAATCAAAATCTGTTGGCCTCTGCCCGAGAGCTGAAGATGGGTCATCACTGGGTGTTTCAGCAAGATAATGACCCTAAACATGTGGCCAAATCTACACAGAAATGGTTCACCAGACACAGAATCAAGCTCCTCCCATGGCCATCTCAGTCCCCAGACCTCAACCCCATTGAAAACCTGTGGAGTGATCTGAAGAGGAGAGTGCAGAGGAGAGGACCTAGCCTCCGTTGCAGACGTCTTGGTGTTCGGTTAATTTCCCTCAACCTACAACGTCTGCGCACTCGAGTGAGGTTTTGTGTTCCACTAATCAGAAACTTGCTCCTAAAATCGAGGAGCTAATTATATATGCAGAAACAGATAAAGCCAAATTGGCGGACGGTGGCGAACATGTTTTCTCTCGAGCTTTGGAGAAAATCTGCAAAGCCTTCAATATTGAAAGTATGAATAGCTTACAAGAACAAGCAATGAACAACTTAGTTATCCAGAGGAAAGACGTCTACGTAAATTTGCCTACAGGATTTGGCAAATCGCTCATATGCAAAGCTCTTCCAATCCTCGGGGAAGCGTTTTCTATTGTTATTGTTGTTTCTCCTCTTGTTAACCTTATGAAGGATCAAGTCAATTATTTGAATAACATAGGAGTGAAAGCAACGAGTTTAAGTCTGTTCGATACCGAAATGGAGAAGAGAAGTGTGGAAAGAGGATTGTTTTCGATAGTATACGGTTCTCCAGAGTTTTGGCTAAGTGAACGGTGGAGGAAGATGCTGCTGAATGCCGCATATTCAAACAATATTTATGCTGTTGCTGTCGATGAAGCTCACATAATAAATCATCAAGTTCTTTCTCCATTTTCAAATTTTTTCAAGTAAGCGATAGCAGCCCGTTCGGCAGACGAATAACTCATTCGTGTATACCGCTGTGTTAACAGAGATGACAGAGCTTATTACTGCAGCGATATCAAGCTTGCTTTTTCCATGCACTCGTATCTTGTCTTTATTTGAGAGGATTTTTGTTTCACACACAAAACAAATGTCGTTTTCTACAAGTTTTTTTCAAAGGTTTCTTTTCCGCCATTTCACTATTTTTGACAAGCCGCAGGGAAAAGCCATAGTAATGACAGAGATCATAACATATAATAAGCATTCTGATTGGCACATCAAGCACAATCACATTACGTCACGGAACACAAAACCTCGCTCGAGTGCGCAGACGTTGTAGGTTGAGGGAAATTAACCGAACACCAAGACGCCTGCAACGGAGGCTAGAGAGGACCCAGGTCGCTGGATGATTTAGAGATTGTACAAAGAGAAAGTTATGGTCGAAGATCCCTCTTTCTGTATTCTCCCATCTTGTGAAACATTATAGGAGAAGATTAGGTGCTGTTTTGTTGGCAAAAGGGGGTTGTGCAAAGTACAATAATAATTGGGTGCTAATAATTGTGGCACACATGATTTGATGTCAAAGAATTATTTCTTAATGTGGGATTTTTTCCCCACTGAATAAATGCACTTGCATTAAAGGTTGGATTTTCCTCTTTTTTTCCATTGTGGTCCCATATTATTTAAGAAAAAAACTTGAATTTATTAGAGGCTAAAGAACACAACTTAACCAGGGGTGCCAATAATTATGGAGGGCGCTGTATTTCACCAAAACAAAACTGGTGGCATATCAATCTGCATGCTATGTAATGTAAACATTATGTATTATTGTTATCTCTGCAGAGGCAGACGCAGGTGACACGTACACATTTAAGATGACAAGAGATTAACTGGTATGGTGTGTTTTAAATAAACCTACAACATTTCAGATAAGTTTAAAATGAGAATGTACTCAAGGAAAAAGAGCATCGTTTCCGTTTCATCGTCTGTTTTTTTTTTTTTCTTCTCCCTTCTTCATTTCCTGGTATGCTGGACCACACTTAGTGACAGTGCTTTATCACAAGTCAAATCTTTTGTGGGCTAGCACACAACACCAGAACCAAATATCACATTAGTCACACGTGACTGATAAGACGCAGGCCATATAAGCCTGGGAAAATGTCATCTCGGCCTCAAGACCATTATCGTGTACACTGAGTGACCTCTGAGCTGGTTGGCCTTCCATCAATTTGCAGAACCAATCACGTGAGTGACAACTGTTCCATTTCCTAGCATTCCAGACAACCAGGTAAATCGACCTGCATCAACTCAGTGGTCAGCAATGTAATTGGTCCACAGCTAGTATGGCGCACTGGGCTGACCACTTCCCAGCGTACAATGTATGTATCGTGGCAGCATGGGTATTCACAGTTTGGATCCTGGCTCTTTTGTGATCATTCCAGTGAAGGTACAATGGGCCCTGGGGCCACCTCCACAATTCTTAGCGGTTGATGGAATGGGCAACACATTCCCTCCCATAGGCATCATCATTAGATCTGGTCAGCTGGATAGTGGCCGGGACTCGACCAATACTTGGGTAAGTAACTTCTGAAACCAAGGCCTAGCAAGTCAGTATGGGGAAAGCACCACGAGGCCATGTCCAGAATCACAGAGGCAGCCACGGTCATCTCCAAATTAAACTAACAGTAACAAAGGGTGTGAGAAATGCTAGACTCATGTTGATTTGAGTTTCTTTCCATTACTGACCTCTGAGAAAAATAAATGAACTGATAAATAGTGAAAAAACTGTTGCAGTTTTGCACAGAAAAGATGGAAGAAATAACTCCAAAGTGAGAAAAGCCTTGGCCCACATGTCTGATAGTCTGGACCACAATCAGGTTTCAGGTATCACAGCATCTCTCATCTACAGTTCAGTGGCAGGAACCACATTCCACAAATGCCACCTCAATGGGAGCAGTTAAAGCGGCACCATCAGAAGCATCAGCATCAACGCAAGGCCAAGGCGAGGAGGAGACAGGAGATTCAGGAGCATGTGGAGGGCTGGAAATAAGAAACAGCTCAGACACACATGGCACCCAGGCTCTGACAGGGAGCTCTGCTCTCCATCTGACCTCCGGCAGCCACAGGCAGACGCAAAGACATACACACAAATACACACAAAGACATGCACACAAATACACACAAAGACATACACACAAATACACACAAAGACATGCACACAAATACACACAAAGACATGCACACAAATACACACAAAGACATACACAAATACACACAAAGACATGCACACAAATACACACAAAGACATGCACACAAATACACACAAAGACATACACACAAATACACACAAAGACATGCACACAAATACACACAAAGACATGTACACAAATACACACAAAGACATACACACAAATACACACAAAGACATGCACACAAATACACACAAAGACATACACACAAATACACACAAAGACATGCACACAAATACACACAAAGACATACACACAAATACACACAAAGACATGCACACAAATACACACAAAGACATGCACACAAATACACACAAAGACATACACACAAATACACACAAAGACATGCACACAAATACACACAAAGACATGCACACAAATACACACAAAGACATGCACACAAATACACACAAAGACATGCACACAAATACACACAAAGACATGCACACAAATACACACAAAGACATGCACACAAATACACACAAAGACATGCACACAAATATGCAGAGACATGCACAGACTCACACAGGCACCAACATAAATCCCCTCACATACAGTCACAAACAGACGTGCAAACAAACACAAACACACACATATGTACAAACACAGACACACACACAAACTCACACGAATACACACACACACACGCGCGCGCACGCGCACACAAATGCGCACACGCACACACACATACAGAAAATGTACAGCTGTGGCCATAGGGTGTGTGACTCTCACAGCCCCTCCCAGTGGGAGAAACAAGAAAAACACTCCTTGTTGTGTTTTTTCAAGAAAGAACTAAATTCTAACCTCCCCAGAACTCCGCTTCAGTCGTAAATTGCTTCCAGCGGCCCGTGGCTTACAGCAGTTAGTTCACCTGAGCATGTAACTCACCACAATAACGTTTCATGAATCTTGGTCGAGAGAGAGAGTTTCACTCTTAACTGTTGCCAGCACGTAAGGGAATTTGTGAGGGCGTATGCATCTTCGATATATTTAAGCTTGAGCCAGTTGACAGAGAGCATCATAAATATGGCTGCTGACCTCTATGTTCTTGTGCAGGAAGACTTTATCTCCGCACACCGCGACGAAGAGCTTCGAGCGCACGCCCCGCAGCTCCAGGTATCCCTGCAGCTCCGCTGCACTGAAGTCCCTGTTTAAATTCCCCCCATCAGTCGCCTCCTGAAGGACCGAAACCCAGTCATTCCTTTCATCTGTAATTCAGAGAAACGCATGCAGAGATGAACATACCAGAGAGCTCACTTTCGGTAAATCACTGTATGCCTCCTAGTTAGAGCCATACTTATGGGCCATTATAGTAGAACTCCACGCAATGCAAGAGTATTTAACTTCCGATGAGACAATCCTTCACTGAACATCTATACCCATCCCGAACCCCTGGCTCAGCATGACACTCGTTCCATGACATCTGTTAACCAGGGGATCTGTTCTGTTATTTGTGAACATCCTGTCAGAGCTTGTCAAATAATCAGATGCACAGAAAGGACCACACACCGAGAAATTATATGAAAATACTCAGTTGCAAAACTTCCTCAAATGTTCAGAAAATCATGTCCTTTTTTAACTCTGTCAAAGCCAAAATTACACAATAAGCTCAAAGTAGGAGCTAGTGACAGAAGAGGAACAGACTACAACTAGATTTAGTCAGTAAGCATGGCTTACAGGATACCCCCCGCAACAAGTAGTCGGGCAGTAACACAGTCAATAGACCTTCCACCAAGAAAAGAAATTTTCAAAATCGGATGAGTAGGTTATGAGATCTAGGTCCGGACGCACAGACGTACGCACACACACACAGACACACGCACAGACACACGCACGCACGCACACACGGACGGACAAAGCAAATCCAGTATACCCCCCTAAACTTCGTTGCGGGGGGTATAATAATAACACTATGCAGAAGTCTCATGCGCACACATTTGTGAACGCAGCCATGTGGCCCCATGACTCACTGTCGCTCTCTGCCCGGAAGAGAAACGTCCTGTTGTTTGTCACCACCTCGAACTTCTGGTCACCGATACTGTTGACGCTGGTGATTGAGGATGTTGGTACGATCCCCTGTGAGTAGGCATCCTGCGGAACGCAAACATAGGATTCTTGAGACACAACAATACACTTACAGTCCGTAAACCCCGAGAAACCTACAGACCAATGTAAGAGTCCGTCAAATGCAGCAGATGTATTAAAACCCGTGGAACTTCGGGCCTATTGTAAATTCCAATGGAGATTCCAATGTTTCAAAAAATTTCAAATATGTCCCATTGAATCATGGGGAAATGTGTTTAAAATAAATATTATTTTAAATATTTATCCATTTTATATATTATCTGTTTGATGCAATACATTGGCCATTAAAACATGGTGCCCTGAGTTTGATTATATCTCTCACTGCAAGTGTGATGTTACTTCAGATAAGGGCTGAAACCAGCTGATACAGAAAATATACATATGCGACAGTGTCCAAAAACATGGCAAAAATCTTTGAACCAACTAAAAGAAAAAATACTAAGTGAAAAGTTAGTCTAAGGTGTTAACCTTACAGCTAAGAAAAAGATGCAAGAGGGTGCTAGGGTCTGAATCCTGGCTCAGGATCAGTGTCTCAGGGTTTACATTACAGAACAGACTCAATAACATGTCCCATAAGGAACACCCAAGACAACAACAAAATACATCAAGAAGAAATAGAATTACCTTTTCACCGTTAAAGTATCTCAGGTAGTCCGTGTCAAGCTTTACCCAGCGCTTCTGGTAAATCAGGGACCTGCTGGGAGAGCCAAAGCAAAAAATATATACGCAGTTCTAGGGCAACACATGCAGCAAGTAGGGAACACAACTGCTTCAACTCGCTAGAACAACCACCTCCCGTAGTACGCATTACTGACTCTCGTCAGCCAGCATGCAAATGCAATGCAGGCAACACAGCAATGAAAGCAGTGGAGCTCAGGCCAGTTTATGTATAACTAATGATTTAATTAATGTTTCTAGCCACAGACAGCGTGGGGGGACATCGAACAGATATCAGCGTGACAGGGATGGGATTTAATAATGATACGATGAAACAGCACACAAAACACGCGGTGCAGTTCTTTCTTTTTCGTTGTAACGAGATCCATTAATAAAATTGTGTCAATCCTAGTATCCTGATGTGCGCGTAATATGGTTTTTTTGGTTTATTGTGATATTAAGCCTACTAAAGTGTTAACTTTTACCAATTGCCTGTGATTTGCAAGTCTACCACAGTTTAGTTAACCTGGTTAACCTGAGGTGTGCAGTGATGATAATACACCACCACTTTCATCTAAAAGGGGTCCCAATATATTACTTCTCTTTAATTTTTTGGTGAAAATGTGTTGTAAAATACTTTTGTAGGAAATGAGAACAAAACAAAATACATTTTTCACAAGTCTATTGAGGAAAAAATATGGGTAATAATGAAAAACACTAAAACATTTTTTTTTTAATAATAATTGAAAGGTGTTGCAAATTTCATTTTTTTTTTTTACTATTGCATAGCCTGATGCATGTTTGAAGGCTCATGCCATGATTATTGATGCTTAAAAAAAATGGTTTGAGGCAACATTTTTTGCAAAATTACCTCGGATGATCAGTTGTTTTAATACATAAGGTGACATGAACTTTGAGCAGTGTCGCAGTGTTAAACATGATGGCACAAAGAGAGGAGCTCCCTGAGGTGGTTCGTAGCTGCGCTGTGACTTTACGTGATGCTGAAGATGTTAAATGCTGCCATGGCGCTGTAAAAAACGACATCAAGGGTTTCAAAGACACTGGTTCGCTCGTGGCTGGTAAAAGAGGTGCAAAACGAGAGTAAAGTGCCTTAGATGTTCGTTGTCCATGTATGACAGAAAAAAAAAGAAAATAGGCGAGCAATGCACGGAATACCCCTCAGCCCGATGTCGAGGTTTTTGGAGCCGCCCGCCCAACCGCACAAAGGATAGCAATACCCCATCAGCCTTGAGGTCTGAGGGGTAAAAATCGTCGGTTGACAGCACAACTATGTGATTATATTAATAGCGCCAGAAATGAAGAGATGAAAGTATCAAGATCTACTACTTCCAGATGCCTGAGTGAAAATGGTCTGATTGGTCGTGTTGCTGCCAAAAGCTGACAACATCAAAAAAAAGACTCGAGTTAGCCAAGAAATTCAAGGACTGGACACCAATGGGCTGGAAACAAGTCCTTTGGACCGACTAATTAAAATTCAAAATGTCCTCACCCGAATGCAGAACTTATGTGCGCCATGGGGAGAATGTTTCAAAAATGACTGTCTAACCCCTTTAGTGAAACATGGATGAGGTGATTGTATGGTTTGGGGTTCAGTCTGCTTGAAAGGAGCCAGCGATCTCATAAAAACTGATAGAATCATGGATAAACAAAATTTTTAAAAAAATTTAAAAAAAACTATTGCAGCATCCATGTGAGACACGCATTGCCATCTGGAAAGAGCCCGATTGGTTGGGAATTTAATTTCAACGAGATAATGACCCTAAACAAACTTCTAATTTGTGCAAAAATGATCTCAGTTGGAAATAAACATCTGATATGATACAATTTTACATGAAAGAAATACTTGAATAGCACTTGGTTTCTGATATTTGTTCATTTTGTTAAGTGTAAAATAATTAATGCAAACTACTGTACTGTTCTTTGTAATTTAAACTTTAAAATGAGTATTAAAAACTTATTTAAATCTATCTGCAGTGCTTAAGTACAATGGAATATAACCAGTTCAGTACAAGCCAGTTTATCAAGAAAAGGATCTACAGGGAGCACCATAATTCCTTGGACAGCAAGACATTATTTTGGTTCAATACTTCAGCAGTTTGAATAGGAAAGCAGTTTGAAAAGTCAATAAGGAGGAAGCACAGACCACAAGCTTCATTTAGGGTTGTTTTCATCCATATGAGATGAACAATTTAGAAATGACATCATCTTTCAAACATTAATAAAAAGCAGAACAAAAGTTTCTGTAAAGAGGTTGCAGCCAAGTTGTGCTGTGTCTGGCTCCTGCTCCTAATATTAACTTAATGTTTTCATTGTGAGCTCTGATTCACTCCGTCTGTCCGACCACAAATTCCACACGCTGACCTTACTACGGCAGAAACCTACAGGGTGCACTGCCCCCTATAGGCTGAGGCTATTAGAAACAAACCCACTCAGGCTTCTATCCTTCAGAGGGCCCGAGAGCAGGGCCTTGTGGACGCCCGCCGGCTCGGTCTCTTTTCAAAGTTTTTAAAGTGACGGTAGCTTTGAAATTGAAGATGGAGGAATGAGAACCTTTACCAGTTGTGAGTCTGTCGCCATCCATTACCAACAAACACCAATATGCAGCACAAGAATCCCCATCATATACAGCGATGTGTCTCGCATTCTCATCCATTTGTGAAGGAAAATGTCCGTAGAAGGAGTACAGTTTGGAGCAGAGCATATTAGGGCAGGTGAGCGACCAGCATCATACCCCTGAGGTGAGCCCTTGTCCAGCCAGCCCATTTTGATGACGGGGATGAGGGGAGGAGCGAGGTCGTTTGGGGCGACCTGGGATCGGACGATCTGCGGTACGGGAAGGTAGACGCTCGATTGATCTGCCCTGAAGCCAAAATTTAGGAAGATGAGCGAGTACACATCACAAACACCTGATCGCACATACTGTATACACACACACGAATAAAATGCCCCCACTTCAGTCACCTCAAGACGAATGCTTATCAATACCACAGCTCACAGTTAGTCCAGGTGTAGGTAGATGATTACACACTGACACAGTCACATAAACCGAAGGCAATGACCAAAAACGTAAAGAAGTTGAGGAGTAAAGAAGAGAAAAGATGACTTATTGGCAGCTAAGTAGGAGAACAAATGCACAATATATATATATATATATATGCATATATATATATATATATATATATATATATATATATATATATATATATATATATATATATATATATATATATATATATATATATACATACACACATATACACACACATATACACATATACACACACACACACAAACAATGTATATGACCAAATTTTCGCCCGCATGCAATTACGCGCCTGTGTGCAAAAAGCCACCTGGGGTACCACCTCATTTTGCCCATTAAACACTGGTTCAATTATACGCCTGGGGGTTCAATTAAATGCCCGAGCGATTATTTGCACTATTGTATATAAACGTCTGCGTTATCCCGTGTTGCAGTAGCACAGACGCTAAAACAAGCTTTGGTTTGTCTTTGTATTTATATCTAATGTCAATAAAGATGTGGAGGAAAAAAATAGTAGATGGTGTTGGGCACAGAAATATAAAAAACTAGAGTGGACAACATAATTGGCTGGACCAAACCGCACACAGCCGAATATCTCCCATCTTGTGTATGTATAAATGTTCAATGCGACGCATGTAAATGGTAAACATGGGTGTCGACTATTTTTTTTTTTTTGAGGTGGGTTTTCAGAGTCCTCATTTACCTTTTCATAGTTAAAAAAGGACACAAATAAGGAATTGTAAATCAACAATATTTATGCTGCATTATTTGGCAAAGCCAGGAAATTTAACTAGCACCTTTTAGCCAGTTAATTTAACTGTAATTTTACAGTAAGTTTACCACGGAGTTCAGTGCATGTTCAGTGTAAATCATGGTGAAATGGCTACAGGACTCCACTTACAGTTAAAATGACAAGGAGACAATGCGTTAATTTAACGGTTAAATTCAGTCAGTTCATAACTGTGTAGGAAAGCCGAACTAGCCTGGTGCAGGTCGGTGCAAAAATAAATAATGGCCTGTTGCAATTACCTGCCTGGTTCTTATAAAACGCCTGGGGTCCAAGTAGATTTTGCAAAAAAACCCCTGGGCAACTAAATGGTCATATATATATATATACACACACACACACACACACACACACACACACACACACACACACAAAACATGTTTTGAAAACTTTGACCCCCAAAGTCACAAAAGTGTTATTCAGTGACTTAGGTACTTCTTGCCCATAATTCTTCAATGTCATAGGGCACACTTATGATACAAAGCAGTGTCCTTCTGACTGACAGCACAGAGCACAGCAGACAGAGAGCTCACTCACCTGCTGCTGATGGGCTCATAGGTGATGTCATTATCTTCATCTAGGAACTCGTCCTCACTGCAGAAACTGTTAATGTATCTGCGCTCCGGTCTCGGCACAGGCAGTAAACCGTCCTGCTGAAGAACACGTCCATCAGTCTCGCTTGAGCACTGCAGACAAGACCAGTACAAGTTCTGTACACAGAAAATGTCATTTAGAGTACTGAGGAATGCTATAAATCCATGTGTCAATGGTACTTTTGAGTCGGTCTCAAACAAACGGCTTGAAAACCAGATTTTTTTCAAAGTACAACTATACACTCAATCTCAGTTTTCTCAGATAATATAATCCAGGTTTGGAACAAGTTTCAAGCTTTGTTTACATTGGACTGCAGAGTCCACAACCGTATTTGTCCAGCCCTTTGATATGCATTTGCTAGGGAAAAACTGAAACGGACATACACATAGACGCCCATAAATATGCGGTCAGGCGCATACACATACACCAAAGCGCACACACACACCTTCTCTGCCATGTCTACAGACTTGAGCACGGGGCTGAAGACGGCTTCTTGTTCCTCATACTCCTCACAGCAGTCGGTGGAGGCAGATCCTGACAGAAAAATGGGAGAGAAAGACTGAGGAACAGCTCAATGCTACCAACACACATAACAGAGCGAGAGTGCGCCCACACACACACACACACACACACACACACACATGCAGGAAGCCTAACAGCAATGCCCGGAACGGCCAACTCCTCCCCCATTAAAAGACACATACGTTTGAAAGGAGGCCAAAAAAGAAACAGGAAGTCTAAAAAGTGCACAATCAGGTTTTCATATTCTTTGCACTATCCAGGTTGGATCAAGAGACGAGACAATACTGGTAAAGTTGGCCAAGGGGTCAGAAACGCAGTATGTATTTCACTGTATGTGTACATTTATGATGAAACCTACTCATCTGAGCACACAGTCAACGCTCTGGTCAACAACACACAGACAGACATAGAGATTCTCACACATACAGTATGCTCATATGCAGAGAGCCACCAAAACAACCAGAATACTAACTGTCGGTTCCTGGCCACAATGACTGCAGTAAACAGAGGTTAGAGGCGCACAATCCATACTCCCCCCACATCCTCACCTCCTTCCCTCAAGGCTCTTGGCAATGAACTCCAGGAGGACAGGAATTAGGAAAGGGGGGGGGGGGTCATTGGTGGGGAAGTACTACAGAAAAGCAGCCAGCTCCACTTCCTTCTGCTGAAGTCAAGCGCTGCCAGCTACACTGAAATGATTCCAGCCCAGACCTGCTGCACGCGCTTCCAGTGACATCACCCAATCAGCGCATCACAGCAATAACCAACCCCCCGCTTCGTACTCACTCTGGGAACTGAAAGCACTGACTTCAAGCAGCACGACGCATTTGCGGGTCAGATGTACAGTTTTATTTCACTTGCTGTCTTTGATAGCATTGCATCATTCATTACAGAGAGGCCTTTTGGTAATTGCACTGTTTGCGGCAGCGCTTGTGTGCGGGTGAAAGAAATGCTTACGCTTCTCTTTACTCAACCCCAGTGAGCTTTCTACTTCCTTGAGCATCAAATTTTTTTTTTCAAAAAAATGTTCCACAGAATCTTAATTGAATAGTAGTGAAAACACTGGAATTTGTAATTGCCTCCAGAAAATAAGCAGACAAACACCAGAATAAAATCAACAGTCAGAGATTTCATGACTTCAGACACTCTGGACACGTGGCAGTTGTTTCTTTTTCTTGCAAAGGCCCTGAGGTAATGCCAACAGGTTTTCCTACATTTTTGCACAGCGTTATAGAAACTATGGCAACGCAAACCAAAATCACATCCAAATTCTGTCTAAGTAGTCTTCCTGGACACAATCAATCATAACTTTAAATATACCGAATAAGTAACCCCCAAATCTGCCAAAAAAATACATTTTCAAAGACTTCTAGAAATGACCAGCAACATTTACTGTCTAGACAACTTCCATGTTATTTTTGTGGCGAGACGAAAACCAAAATAAACAAAACAAAACAAAACAGTGCACGCAGGACGTACAGGAAGAGGGGAAGATGGAGTCTCTCACCGAATTCGGCAGGCGGCGGCAGAATGTTCCTCCTGGGCAGCACAGGCACGCCACCCGGCAGGCAGGACCCCTTACTCCGGGGTGGGATGTCCGGAACCTGCTCCAGCTGGGGCGAGTGCCGGACTGGAGCAATGCTGGTCAGAAGCACAGGATAAGAATCTTCGGTTACCACGGAGCCCTCGAGCCGCGGCAGCGCCTGGAATAACCGGCGCAGCCTCCTCATCCCCCCGCTCGGGCTGCGGCAGAGGGGAGCCCGTCGACCCCACGCCCGCAGCGTCTCACAGCCCAGCCTGCGTGCTCCTGCTCGCCCTCTCAGAAGAGGAGCCACGGGGAAGGTGCTCCGCCGCACATACCTGACCGAAATGCAGCCCCCCTGCGGGACGGTTCCTCCCCCGACTGAGGCCCGAGCTCTGACCCAAGGTCAGGGGAGGAGGAGGGGAGCGTCCCACATCAGAGAAATGTGCCCTCACTCTCAGTCTTAGGTGGAAGTGGGTCATTGCCCCAGGAATTTGGCCTACTGGGCCGAATGCTTCAGCACAAGAATCCCATACTGGGTTTATGGTTGCCATGGTATTGTGTATAAGCACTGACCCCTCCCAGCCCCCCAAAATCCATTTCCAAGAATGCTTGACCTTTAACTCTGAACTCCACACTTCATTTGCCTGTCTGTGAGCAACATGCTCAGAATTTGCCTCACATTCCCACAGAAAGTCTTTCAGATGCATGACGGAAAGCAGAGGGGCTCACAGCTGACAGAAAGGAGAAAGCAAAGTTTTAAAGTGCAAAACAAACCGCAGCCCTCTCAAAGTGTCAGCTTTACACATAAAATAAATTGAGGGCAGATATGCACAAATTCTGACCCAATGTCAGCCAGGTCCAGAGCAGATCAGGCCTAAAGTCAACAATAATTTTTAATTAAATGGCTGACATGCATCTTCATTTTACCACCTGCTGGCTAAACTTCCTGATCCTAGTAGCCAAAATCAGAACAAAAGGGCAACAATGCCTCTATATATTCCTACGGTGCAAACAGGAAAAAGGATGGTGGTTCGGGAAGACTTGGGCTAAATTTAGCCTCCCTGTATCCGCCCGAGAGCAGTGATTTTATACCGGTAAATGCCTTTACTTCCACAGCGCTCCTGCTAAGGGGCCATATATGACATATAATTCAAAATTCTGAGGCTCACAGACTCTCAAAAGGATTCACGCAGCCATCTTACATTTCATTGGTCTCCAGAGAACACAGTAAACCTTCCACAGCTCCCCAAATTCCACGTGAGGCTCTTTTTATGGCCCCTGTACTGAGCCTCCTGAAAAGAGTTCTTCAAAAGGAAAAGCTATTTTAAAAAAGTTCTCCCAAAGGTCGTCAATAACACATAGGCAGCCCCCATTCATGCGATATGAGCAGATATACTGCCTAATAAACTGCAGTCACTGCAGACCCCGCCAGTGGGTCTGTTCCTGAAGATCAGGAACCCAAGGGTATTGAACCTGGTGAAATAACACGGTTTCCAGTAAATTCCATTTTCTGAGGTTTTTTCTAGACTGCCTCTGAGCCTATGGAGGTGTCCTGGCCACGTGTTCAAAACTAGGCCTCAAAATCCTGTCCTGTTACTTTTAAATAGATGCACGCTCTCCGGAAAAGAATGTCATCTCTGGTTAGCTAGAATGACTGCAGTCGAAAAAAAACTGTTCTCCACCATTGGCTTCCACTGTATCTGTCAAACACTGGTTGCAGTCTTTCTTGGACATTATAAACCTGGAGATATACCCTGGACAGGGGTAATACTGTTCGAGCCAGCAAAAACGATAAAAATTGAGTAAAAAAAATCCACGCTTGGCGCAGCTTGGCACTGGACATGTCAAATGACACTTCACTGCTGACTGTGCAAAAAAGGAAAATACACAACCTGAACCATCAATAATTACAAAAGTGCGGTATTCTGCGCAAAAACTGCTCAGTTTAGCCAATGAAAAGTCCTAGCACGCATACTATATCATCATTTCAGGCTAGAACATAAAAGGTAGCAAAATACTATCTGTTCGGTGTACTTTAACAGAATGAGCCAGCAGTTTACGGGGTTTCCCAATTACCTCTGACAAAAATCAAATGTTTTCACAATTAAATCAAATATTCAAACCCTAACAAAGTCTTTAATTGACGTTTAAGCAAGTAAAACACCAAATAGACCAGGGTTAACAAATCCTGTTCCTGGAGAGCTACCAGTCTGTAGGTTTCTACTCCAAACCTAATTCAACACACCTGATTCAATTAGCTATTTAATTTTCCAGCTTGTGATCTTGTTAAGTAGCTAATGAGCTGAATTAGGTGTGTTGAATAAGGGTTGGAGTAGAAACCTACTGGATGTTAGCTCTCCAGGAACAGAATTGGTGACCCCTGAAATAGACTAACTCCCAATAGCCAAAATACTACAGCCAGGGACATCGAGGTCCATCATCATAAGTAATCTTTCCCAACTCTCCCCCAAAGTGTTCATGCTGCCCTAACAGTCGCCATCTCCTCTGTATCCATTGGAATTCATTGCCTCAGCCCCTGTATGACTTTGGAGACCCTTAAACCTACTTCATAGGAAGTAAGCAGAACCACCAAAAAACACTACCAAGAAATAGAGGTGGTTTGTGTATCTTTTTCATCTTAAAAAATACACCCTTGCCAGCCAATCATTAGCAGTTACTGGGACCCAGTCTGTTGTTATTGTCTAAGCGCAGGTTATTGAACAACAAGTTATTAGATGGAAACTGTTCATTTATGCATCATCATAAGTAATTTTGCACATATTGTGGTACATTTCCGTTATTGTGGTAGTTTGATGAAGTAGGTGGATAATGGCTGCAGTTGGCAATAAAAAAGTATTTGTTCTATATTGCCGAATGCAGTTTGCTTCAAAATTACTGGCACCACTGACTGGCAATGCACAAACAATACAAACAAATATAAACAATATAATTATAGAGAAATGGAACATACCAACAAGTGAAACACTTTATCAATGTTTTGATGGAACCAACCAAAGTCATAACATTAATTTTAATATTAGAAAAATTTCAACAAAATTAAGATTTCACAATAATCTTTTAACTTCGTTATATACTTAGTGCAACAACCTCTGGCAAGGATAACAGCATGGAGACTTTTCCAGTAATTTATGACGAGGTTAAGACTCACATTTGGGGAGGTTTTGGACCATTCCTCTAAGCTGATCCTTTCAAGATCCTTCAGATTCATGGGATTGCGTTTATCAACTGCACTCTAAAACTCAGCCTACAGGATTGAGGTCTGGCGACTGAGATGGCCATTGCAGAACATTGATTTTGTTGTCACCGAACTATTTCTGTGTGCGTCTGAGGTATGCTTTGGGGCATTGCCTTGTTGGAAAGTCCACCTACAGCCAAGTCCCAGCCTTCTGGCAGAGGCAGCCAGATTGTCAGCCAAAATATCCTGATACTTGGTGGAATTCATTATGCCATTAATCTTATCCAGTGCCCCTAGAACTCTTGAATTAAAACAGCCCAAAAACATGACTGACCCACCATTATATTTCAAATTGGGTATGAGGTGCTTCGCCTTGTATAAATCTCCGTTTTGGTGCCAAACATGCCGATGCTGTATCTGCCCAAAATATGCTATTTTGGTCTTATCTGACCAAAGTACCTTGTTCTAGTCGTAATTTAAATCACGTTAAGCAAACTAAATGCTTGCTTCCGTCTCTTCTGGTCAGAAAAAGTTTTCTGGCAAACCTTCCAAAGAGACTGCTGTTGTGGGGGTGGTGCCTGATGGTGGTTTTTAAAACCTGGTGACCCCAAAATGCCACCACGGCCTGCAATTCCTTCACAGTAATTTTTGAGGATTATGTTTCTTCTCTCACCATCCTCCTCAGTGTCCTGGGGACAAAATGCAGTTGTGTCCTCTACCCTTGGGGTTTTCAACAGTTTCATATCTCTGATATTTTTTGATAATCGCCCTGACAGTGCTCAGCAGCATATTCAACCATTCGTGAATCCTCTTGTAGCATTACCAGATTTATGAAGGTCTACAATCATCTGCCTCCTATGAACTGACAGTTGTTTTGTTTTCTTCATGGTGTTGGATGACAAAAAGATATTGCATGTGTTTTACCTCATTTTTATCCCGCAGTGAAACAAGAAGTTATGTAATAGCTCAATATAGTTCCTTAACACTTAGATAAAACTTACATAAATGGAATTTAAAAGCTGGTTTAACTTTTTGTAGATGTTATTAACAATAATCTTTAAGGGTGCCATTAATTTTGAAACCTTGATTTGGAGGAAAATTATTTTTAATGAAATCAGTAAATGATTTTGGCTCGTTATACTGAAACAATATTCCATAGTATACTGACCAAAACTTCCAACGCAACACTCGGGTTTATTGCAACACATGTCATTTTCTTACGATAAATTTAACAATACATAAAAAATATTAAGATTCAAATCAAAAACACAGTTTTAGAGTCAGGAATGAAGAACAAATTTTTCCTGGTTTCCAATTCATTGCATCAGTTGAAGGCACAATTCTGGATCACCTAAGACAGTATCTTGTATGGCCTCCTCTGGCGTCACACACAGCCTGGATTCTGCGATGCATGAATGCCGAATTTCAGCCAGTGTGCTGCGGTCCCATTCCTCCTGGAGTGCTTGACGCAACTGTTGGACTGCGGCTGGTTCTGGATCATGACTTCTCACCCGGTGATCCAGAATATCCCATAGATGTTCTATAGGGTTTAAATCTGGGGAATACGCAGGCCAATCAAGACACTGAACATTATTCTGCCTCAGGTAGTCCTGACAGACTCTGGCGACATGTGGTCTCGCATTATCCTGTTGCAGTGTTAGGCGATAGCGATGGACGAGTGGAACTGCGACAGGGGTAAGGATGTCGTCACGGTAACGGGCCGCACTGAGGTTTCCATCGATGAAAATGAGGTCTGTCTTGTGTCTACTGCTTATTCCAGCCCAAACCATCACACTGGGTCCACCCCAGCAGTCACGCTGCTGGATGGTAGTGTCAGTAGAACGTTACCGTCGCCTACGCCATACACAGTCTTCCGTCAGACACAATCAACTTGAACTTACATTCGTCAGAGATGAGCACCCTTTTCCACCTGACAGCATTCCAGCCCAAATGTGCCCTTGACCATCGCAGACGAACGCGGCGACGTGCAGGAGTCAACACCAAACCACGACAAACAATGTGCAATCAAGCGGAACGAGCTGCCCACGTGGCAAAATCAAAACAGTTTTCTGAGCTTTTAAGTTGTAGTTGATGCATCATGGCTCAAAACCAATATCCCATTTTATGTACACCAAATATTTCAAAATTGTATGTGTTGCGTTGGAAGTTTTGGTCAGTGTATTTTTCCCATGTTGTTATTAACAGTCTCTCCATCGTTGCCGTGTAGCTCATTCAGTTAAAGCATATAGAGTTTCTCTATAAATATACTCTCTTGAATTTAAGAATTGATTGTGCATTGCCAGTGATGGGTGCCAGTAATTTTGTAGTCAACTGCAGATAAAGCCATAGACATTTAATTTCTAACTGAAGCAATGTCCATGAGTAAATAGAATTTTGCGAGACAACTTCCCAAAAACCAAAAGTTCATACCTATGAGAGCAGACTCAAATAGCATTCTAGAAAAGGGAAGAGGAGAGAGTCAGTCTGCAGACCTGCACAGCAAAACGGGAAAAACATTTTTAAACCATAGTGTCTGAATAAATGACTTGCTTAAAACACGGCGCTGCACATTCCTTAATTAATTTCTCCATTGTGTGTTTTATCTTGTTTTGCATATTTTAATACTTAAAGATGCTCTCTAAGCAACTTTAATTGACTCATTTTACCTATCATGTAGCTGAACAAAGTTAAGTTTTATCTATTTTAGAAATTTAAAAAAATGTTCAATTTGAAATAGTTATGGCCTTAGTTTTGCAATAATTTGTACCATAATCATTAACAACAGGTCCAAAACCAATTTTTTCCATGTTCTACAACTAGCTCTGAAACGGAGGCCATAAACACCAGCCTTGTTCTGGTCATCCACTTCATCACCGTAGCCCTTCTCATGTTAAAACTCAACAGCCCGGCTGACTGGCTGGAAAAGTTTATCAACAAGCTCATGAGTAGATTTTTGAGCTGATCTGGACAAGGACCTTTGGCGAGGGCCAAACACGACCAATGACACGAATATACCAGACAAATTGTAGCCCGACACGCACCAAACGGGATCAAATTGCTGTATTCCCTGCTGTAAAAGATTTCCTGGGTGTCCACAGTGCTGAAGGCTCATAATGAAATTAGCTCGGAGTCGGAATGAGGAAACGTATTCAGAGTGACTGGAGGTGGATGTGTTCAGTTTTCATGGGTTACGTAAAGTATAGGCCACCAGCACCTGAAACCAATAAGTTCAGTCAACAGTTCAGAGGCTGCATAGCTTGACTCAGATCAGCTGTATGGCCCTTGACCACACATTGCTCCAGGGGGGATTGGCCCAATCTGAGTCACATCAAATCTATATACTGCACTGAATAAAAGTGCCTTCTGAACTGCTAATGTGACCTATAAACCACTGAAATGCTGAACAGAGCAGGACTCAACGCAGTGAAAACCGGTAATATCAGTCTGACAGGGTTGTGCTGTTGGAAGAAAGTCCAATATCAAGCTCCTTTAACCCTTCTGTTCTATTTGGGTTCCAGAGACCTAAGAGCCTCTATAAACAGCTGGAAAAATGTACTCATCGCTATTTTATCAGATTATCAGATATTTCATAAAAGTTCCCAACTTAATAGGAATAACTTATTCATGTTTCTAACTTGCTAATATTTTAAGAAGTGCTATGCAAAAAAAATATTTCTTTCATTGACCCCAAACATAATTTGTGTGTTAGCAACAATTCGAGAGAATATTCTTTATCTGCGAATATTTTGCCATACGGAGGAATTATACATTGCTACACGTGTAGCCCATTTAAGATATGAACCCCAATATAAGTGCAAAGTCGGGCGTCAGGGACTCCACACGAGGGACTGAAACCTACGAAATAAAATGAAGAAACAGGCACCAAAGTGCCATTTATCCTTTTGACAGGTGGGCTGAGATCATTTGATTTGGATTAAGATAGAACTCTCAGGGAAACACAAAACAGCAATTGAATCGTGGAGTTACAAAAGGGCCCAACTCCATGATTTTGAGAAATCCAGGTTATCTGCCTATCTTGTATACTGGGTTAAGACCTATGAAAATGAATTGAAGAAAGACTCAACTCAAGTGCATAAAGCCGTTTAGTGAGGAGAGTTCTTTAGCTTTGAGTTGAAGAACGGCACAAGTCCAGAAGTTGGGCCCCTCTTCAACGAACTTTACTGGTGGCCGCTAGATGGCAGCACCAGTTGAAAGATGGAAGCGCCCACAGAACATCACGTGCAATTCTGAAGTGAACAACCCAATGAACAAGCACCCACTGGCAAAGTTTTGGAAGGAAAGTAGACCTACTGTCATACAATATGCAGGAGCAATGTTGTAGTTTGAAATAAAGTTCAAATTTCATTGGAGAAATCATTGTAGTCCTTTCATTTTGTCCGTTTAGTTACAAAAGGGCCCAACTCCTCCACGTTTCAAGTGCAACAATTATTTTATGTGACAGGCAGAATACTTCACGTTCAGCCTAAATAAACCTCCGTTTGGCCTTAACATGTTCCACTTGGCTGTTTGAAATTTCCTTTTATAACATTAACAGCAAACATAAAAATGCTCCCCTGAAAAAAATACCTTAGTGGAGTTGGGCCCTTTTGTAACTCCATGATTTTAATATTTGTGTTACTTATCCACAAGGTAACTTCAGACGACACCTTCTGCTGCTTCCACTGAACTCCCGGACACAAACTTCAAGAACTTTAATTAAAAAGGTATGCACCGAGCAGGAAAAAAAAAACATATTCTGGCTATCCAAAATAATCAAATCGACCACCTTGTTAGTGAGGGGACCCACCTTGATGTTATGTTCATGTGACGAGGCTCTCACCATTCAACCTATTCTTTGTGACAGTAAATGCAGCAGCAGGAAATGGGTCAGAGTGGCAAAGACCACAGTGGTCCCTCAAAAGATTCAATGGTACAGGCTGCAATACAGCACCTGAGCTACACTGTAGCCATTACTGCGTAGCCAAGAGAATCATGGTCATTTACATCATTAATAATCCCCATCACAGATCATTATGAGCATTACAGAACAAATGAGAATTTCTGTTTTAAACCAATAATCATTCACACTCGGGTCACACGTATCGACTCCATACAGTAATTGTTATAAATAGTTCACCTGCTTCAGCTCAGGTATGAACAGGTAGTACGAAGTCATGCTGTCCAAAGGTTATGTCAACTAAATCATGAATTTACACGTGTTCTAAAGCACAAAAAAAGAAATAATGATTACACTACAATGACGGGAACTTTCAGAGGCAGTCGTACCACATGAACAATGTTATCTACCTTTCAATCATATCTGGTGTCATAGGAACGATGCAGACGTCCTGGAACATGACTTAATCGTGAGAAGGACAGGGGTCATTGCAATCATGTGAAGAGCTGGCAGACATGGCAACCGAGCATATATTGAGCATTAAGATGAAACACCCATTGTTAGCATTCCTTGTTTATCAATAGCTGATGAGATCGCTAATGGGGCCCACGATCGTCTGAAAAAGGCCGACACCGAGATACCTGTGGTCGCATGGAGCGACCTGTTGTGTCAGACCAGGGGTCACGCTAGAGCGACACAATTTAACACTTCAAGGAGACTGATTTCCCCAAAGACTACGGCATAAACTGGGGAGCAAAGAATTCAGCAACATCTTACAAGATGATACTTAACCACTGTCAGGCCAGTGCTCACACTGAAGCCATTCTAAACCCATTTTCTATTCACAAAAATGCTAATATTCAAAGTTAACAGTCCACAGAACCTCAGAAATCTAACTGCAACAAGACCATCGTGGTCTGAAACGCACTGCTACTGCAACAGAGAATGCTAAGATTGAAGGACTCATGAAAACATTTTTGCCGTAGGGTACATTACCTCTGTGCTATTCTTGCAGCCAATTAAATCTCACACCACACTGGTAAGGGTACCGCAGTACATTGCATTTGTTTGTTTGTCCATCACAGAAAATGAGATCAGATCGGCAGGTTTTTCAGAATGGAGAGGACCACAGTCACTACACTCACCTGTCGAGACTTGTCCTCGCTGTAAACTATTCCATAGTTTAAAAATAAACAAAAACCATTCTTTGCTCATAGGATAAGGGACGAGAACAGATGCATGACTTCTTCAGGACCCTTCCCAGTGGAGAAACGAGACTAAGATGTGTGGACAGAACTAAGCGCTGGCAAAGAGAGGAAGCTGAAAAACTTAAAGCCAAAACATTTGCGCTAGGCTTTGTGCTGCAAGGCACATACTTCCTGTATTCTGGCTCGCTCGCTCACTCACTCACTCTTGAGCTCTCTCATTACTTCCCTCTCTCCCACTCACTCTCTCCCTCTCACCCCCTCTCTCTCTATATATAAATAGCACCTCTGTCCCAACCCAAAACGCATACGAAATATACTGTCAAGCAGAAGACACTCAAGTACAGAGATGCAAACAAACTAGAAGACAAGATACCCAAAATACCCACAATGCATTTGTCAGGCCAAATGGTTGCTAATGAAATATCTGTTCTTAGGTTGAGCACTGTCTTTGAGTAACACCTCAGTCAGTATCATGGACAGCCCAAAAATATACACATACAGCCTCAGTGCTCAGCCAGTGTTGTTCTGTATGATGTAAACTGGTTAGGATAGTAGGTGAGAGCAGGAACATTGGTGGAGTGCCTGATGTGCATTCAAAACAGGTCAACTTGTGCTGAATACAAGCTATGCTGTTCTAACAAAGATTTTTCAGGTTTCGTGCTATAGTCTGAATCTTGTGTAAATCTTGTGTTTTTGCTGTGGAGAAGTCACAAATTTTGAATTCTTCAATGTTAAATAATCAGCGCGCAATGACTAGATAAAATCAAACACCAGGCATACCGAACAGGTTGAAAAAAAAAATTCAATAGAGTAACGGGGATTTTGAAGAGCATTTGATTCAATGCTGTTGGCACAGAAGCGCCACACTGTGGCTATTATCATTGTGTCCACATGAAGCAGCTCTCAGTCAGTATCACAAATCACACTATTCAGCGATGTATCCAAGGTTACTATTCACCAGGGTTACCATTCACAAGTTCAAATTAATCATTGCTTCAGCAGTTAGAAATGTCCAAAATGGCTTCCTTTTGGCAAAGCAGAGATCTACAGCACCAACTTGATTTCATGTCCTAATTTTTTTAAATGAAATTTCACTCCAGGATGACAAACTGTAAGGAAATAGGAGCTTCGGAAATGGAAGCCTTTACTGGCAATCAGCATGGCAAATCAGATTAACGAACTATCAGGTTGGTGAATACCTCTGACTTTCAATGATGCTTGAAGAGAAGAGCTGATATGCCAAAAAATGAAATAAAACATGAGGCATTGCCCTCTAGTGGCAATACGCAAACATTTGTCATTTTCTGTTTGTAAAATTATGAGAAAGTAAAAAGATAGTGAAAATGATTCAAAGTCAGCTCTTCCTTATTGCCAGAAACATTAAATTTCTGCTAGAACAGTAAGGTCAAATGTGTGCGGGTAAAGATTTTGAATAAAGAGAGATGAAATGAAATGATACCAAAGCTAATTGAGCCGGGTGTCCTGCCCTGGAAATGACGGGGCATTTCCAATTTTTAAGATTACCTACTCAAGCTCAAAATTACTTCCGCAGTACTTAGGCACAAACACATCTTCTGTTGTTCTAATAAAGCAGCCCATTATCTGAAAAGCAGCCAGCTACCATCTCTGTGTAATGACACAATTTAAAAAGCAAACAGCAAAATTTAACATGCATCATTTGTGCCAAATAAGAAATGACAGGTTATGTAGGAAATACTTTGTTCCATCTTTCTGGCAAACACACACGCTCCCACTCCCCTTACTGAACAAACACAGAAATGAAATGTTTGCATCCAATGAATTGCTCACATGACCCACGGAAGGCCTGAGCTATAGGCATCAAGGCAAAAAGATACCATTTTAGGGCCGTAAGTCAGGGGAGCACAACTGGACAGTGAGCAAATTCCTGACACAGCATTAGACATACTTCACACATTTACTGTACTTCCTCTCCTATTTCACATATAATGGTCAAAAATCATGTGACTTCCCCAGTCTGTTCTGTTCAGTAAGGTTGTGCAATTTTGGGCTTATTGGACTGGCCATGCAAAGGGAATAAAATCCACAAAGTAAGGATACGTGATCAGGAAAATTAATCTTTCAAAAGACAAGAAGCAGAGGAAAAAAAATATATATATACATATATATCATATTTTTGACCTCCAGAGGGACTCCTCACCAAGGATGACAATCTGAGTATTAGTAGACTCCTCAGTAAATGTATTAAATACCAAACAATGCCCAGTCTGTTTTAACTGTGTCAGAGTACCTCAGTTATGCCTGGGTCATTCCATGTCAAAACAACTGCGGCCTCCTGACAGACTGTTTTGCTGCCCCATAGCCCTTTATGGGCTGATGGGATACTGCTATGCCCTGTGGCCTCTGGGCAGGCAGGCGGGCGGGCAGCAGCTCCATGATTTGTTCAGACCATATCTCTGAATGTTTCAGACACTGGCCCATCAAATTTGGAATGCAGGTTCTTTGCAAAGGATAAGTGTGCAAGGGTCATTAGTGGACATTTGACCTTGGCACAGTGACCTTGAAATGACACATTTTTGCCAAGGCCATAATTCCAAAAGTATTAATCAAAGCAGTCTCATATTTGATACGCAGGTTCCTTGTGAGGATTAGATGTGCAAGGAAAGGATCATTAGTGAATTTGGCATTTCACCTTGGCTCAGCCCATATTTCCAAAAGTCCTGACCACTGCAGCTTAAAATTTGGTATGGCGGGTTCTGGTGAGCGGTAGGTGCGCAGCGTAAGGTAATTCGTGGATTTAACCTTTGAGCGTTGCACAGCGACCTCAGTATTTATTAGTAATCTGTTATGTGCTGTGAGGTTCTCTCGGCACACATTGGCTTGCTTGGATTTGCTTCATACTTTATGCAAATACTGGCACAGTACCCAACAGCTATTGTGGAATAATTTTAGCTTCTGTCCTTTTTAGTTTCTGAGATATAAAGAATTCAAAAAGTAGGTCCTGGCCAAAATAAACAAGCATTTCAAAAAAATTGCTAAGTTCCGCAAGTCATTACTTTCTAAGTGCTACTTTCCATTTCATGCTATATATTTGAAATGCACACACATAGCGTATGTCTTCATGCTGAACCACATCAGATCTTTTAGTTTTTAATATATAATAATCATGTTATGATACTTTCTTAGCAGCTACATGCATGTCTGAAAAAAGTTAAAAAAAAGAAATAAATTAATAAAAAATTTAAAATAGGCCTTTCACTCCTATAATGCAAAAAAGCCTACCCAAGAAACAATCATACCCCAGAAAAGAGCATTTTTTTTTATTTATTTGTGTGTGGAACCGAATATATTTCTGATACACATTTATTTAAACAGCTCCACAATGTAACAAAGGCAAAGTCAAGATACTAAAAGCTTTGAAGAAATAGCATAAAGTTTAGGAGTTTACTTAACAAATAAAGACGGTCACACACTCAAATTCTGTGCAGTTATTTTAAGTGTCTTAATAATGGGGAGATGTCCTTTTCCTAATCCGTTGGGATTGGGACATCAATGATCATCAGGATATGCTCAAGAGGGACCCAACAGACATCCTCTCAGGGCAAACTGTCTTAATAGGACAATGAGGATCATCAATGCAACTTGTAGGTCTTGTTACTTCGAATGTTGCCTATCCACCTCTTTTGACTATCAACACATGCAGCAAATTTCCCAAAAACACTTCTGATGTCTCAGCAGTTTGTTCTATCACTTGTAGATGATTTACAATCAAATGTACAACTAAACCAAGGCGACCCGACACTTTGTTGACCTTCTGATGGTTTGGCATGAGAAGAACACACAACCCCAATTCCAAAATAGTTGAGACAAAGTGTAAATTATGAATAAATTCAAAATGCAATGACTTTCAGATCACATGAGCCAACATGCGATTTACAATAGAACATAGATAATATTTCAACTGTTGAAACTGAGACATTATGTTTTTATCCACAAACTGAGCTTATTTGAAATTTTCTGGCTGCAACAAGTCTCAAAAGAGTTGGGACACAGGCAAAAAACGGCTGAAAAAGCAATTAATATATAAGAGAATCATCTGAAATAACATTTAGCAAGTAATTAACTTAACTGGCATCACGTGTGTAACATGATTGGCTATAAAAGGGATGTCTTAAAGAGGCTGAGTCTCTCAGAAATAAAGATGGCCAGAGGCTCTCTAACCTGTGAAGGCTTGCATAAAAAAAATTGTGGAATACTTTAAAAAACAATGTTCCTCAACGTCAAATTGCAAAGGCTTCGAAGGTCTCATCATCGACAACGTATTACATCATCAAAAGAATCAGAAAATCTGGAAAAATCTGTGTGTGTAAGGGACAAGGCCGAAGACCTTTACTGGATGCCTGTGATCTTCGGGCCCTCAGACGCCACTGCATCACTCACCGATATGATTCCGTCATTGACATTACTAAATGGGCCCAGGAATACTTCAAGAAACCACTGTCTGTAAACACAGTCTGCCGCGCCATCCACAGATGCCACCTAAAACTCTATCATGCAAAAAGAAAGCCATCGTTGAGCATAATCCAGAAGCGCCGCCGTGTTCTGCGGGCCAAGGCTCATTTAAAATGGACTGTAGCAAAGTGTACTGTGGCCAGATGAGTCCAAATTTGACATTCTTGTTGGAAATCATGGGCATCATGTCCTCTGGGTTAAAGAGGAGAAAGACCACCCCTCCTGTTATCAGTGTTCAGTTCAAAAGCCAGCATCTCTGATGGTATGGGGATGCATTATTGCATATGGTTATTATTATGCATTATTGCATTATTTAGAGCAACATGTGCTCCCCTCCAGCCGACATCTATTCCAGGGAAGGCCTTGTGTATTTCAGCAGGACAATGCAAAACCACATACTGCAGTGCAGCAATTACAACAGCATTGCTTCGTAGTAGAAGAGTCTGTGTGCTGAACTGGCCTGCCTGCAGCACTCATTGAGAACATTTGTTGCATAATTAAACGAATAGACCGTCAAAGGAGACCATAAACTCTCCACCAGCTGGAAGCCTGTATTAAACAAGAGTGGGATCAAATTCCAAAGGCCAAACTCAAGAAACTTGAGAATGCCCAGTCACCTCCACTCTGTGTTAACAAGAAAAGGGGATGCTACACCATGGTAAACAGGCCCCTGTCCCAACTTTTTTGAGAACTGTAGCAGCCATGAAATTTGAAATGGATAAAGTTGGATAAAATTGTAAAATTCCTCACTTTAAACATTTGCTATGTTATCCCTGTTCTATTGTGAACAAGAGGCCCATGGGCCTTAACGGTCACCTGAGTTGCATAAAAACTGATGTTATTGATGTCAGATTGTCAATGAACCAAATATACCCAAAACAATAATTTCCCTATATAAAATATAGTAAACGTTACCACCTCCCCAGGGGCAAACATGGAGCTTGGGGGCCATGAAATGAACAATTTTGATAAAGCACCTCAAGACCCTTCCATCTAAGATGAGTATTGGTTTCCAGCCTCTTCTCCGCCAAGAGAAGAATATTGTTGAAATTTTTGGCAATATGACCCTTTTTGGACCCCACCCCTCAGCCCCTAAGAAAGAGACAGGGTCAAAAATGCCACAGTATCAAACTGTCATCTCATGGTTATAATGCCAATCAAGTTGGAATAATTTACAGAAGAAAATGAACAATATATACCCAAAAGTATCATTTTCCAAGATAAACTATTGTAAATTTCACCCCCTCCCCGGGGCAAAAATGGAGCTCGAGGGTCATGAAGTTCACAATTTTGATAAAGCACCTCAAGAGCCATCCATCTATGAAGAGTATTATTTTCCAGCATATCTGTGTCTGGAGAAGATTTTGAAAATTTGAGCCAATTTGACCACTTTTAGCCCCGCCCCTCAGAGCACCTGGGGGTGGGCAGCATATTACTCACAATTTTGATTCATATTTGACCAATGAAGGTTCCTGCAAAATTTTATAGAAATAGGATCAGCGGTTTCTGAGAAGAAGTGGAAAATGTATTGACCAGTTGTAGCCCCACCCCTCAGAGTTCCTGGAGGTGGGCACCATATAATTCACAATTTTGGTGCATATTTGACCAAGGAAGGTTCCTGCAAAATTGTATTGAAATCAGATCCGCGGTGTCGGAGAAGAAGTCGAAAAAGTATTGATCACTTTTAGCCCCGCCCCTCAGAGCACCTGGGGGTGGGCACCATATAATTCGCAATTTTGGTGCATATTTGAACAAGGAAGGTTCCTGTGAAATTTTATTGAAATCGGATCAGCGGTTTTTGAGAAGTCAAAAATGTATTGACCACTTTTAGCCCCGCCCCTCAGAGCCCCTGGGTGTGGGAACCATAAATTCGCAATTTTAGTGCATATTTGACCAAGGAAGGGTCATGCAAAATTTTATGGAAATCGGATCAGCGGTTTCGGAGAAGAAGTCGAAAATGTAAATTTTTTACGGACACACGACGGAGGACTACGAACAAAAGGCGATTAGAATAGGTCACTCTGAGACTTTGTCTCAGGTGACCTAATATAATACTGGCTGGTGTGATTTGAAAGTTGTTGCGTTTCGATCTCATTCACAATTCACACTTTGTCCCAACTATTTAAGAATTGGGGTTGTACGATTGGCGATCTCCATTTGATAATAATTTAATGAATATAGTTTGGTTCAAGATGCCACCTATTTTTTCCTCATTTACCATTTAAATTATTCCCTTTCCAGTGATACGTTTGTTTTTGAGACTTTGTCATACATGGGCATATGCACATGTAATATCGATGTGAAATAAAAAAAAAAGTTTTCTTCCACTTTAATGCCTCATAAATCAGACATTTTTAGTTATTATATCCCTGAACGCCGAATGGCGCTTCGGGGATATTATGTTTTTGGTACGACCACCGCCGCCCTACGCGTTAACGCGATAACTTCAGTAATATTTCAATTAGAAATTTCATGTTTTGCATATAAGTAAGTATCATAGAGAGGAAGAACTGATTCGATTTTGGACAATTTACAATTTCTAGATTGGCCACCAGGGGCCAAAAACTGAAAAATCACTGTGTTTATCATATCTCTGGAAATATTTGTCCAATTCACCTCCAATCAAGTGCAAATGAAAGGTCATGACCTGAGGATGTGTCCCACAATGTCAGTATACCGGTTTGGTTCAAAATTTTGACACAAGGTAGAGCTTTGTCACATAAAATTCACCATTTTTCCCATATCTTTGGAACCATTTGTCCAATTGACATGAAACTATGTGCAACTGCAAGGTCATGACCTCATAACGTGTCACATGATGACATCAAACCTGTATGGTTCAATATTTTGCCACTAGGTGGTGCTTTGCAATGGAAAATTACCATTTTGGCTATATCTTCAGAACCATTTGTCCGATTGACCTGAAATTAAGTTCAAATGAAAGTCTATTCAAGGTCTATTCAAGGATTGGGGAATTGGAGGATTGGGGGCGTTCGGGGATATACCCCAAGCCGTCGCCTCCGACGGCATAAGCCTAGTTTCAGACATGTACATAGTTGCTAAATAGGTCCTATAACATGACGATATTTTAAGACCTCACAATGTTCAGTGAGAAGACTGAGTGGACTCCATAGCACAAAATCTATTCCTAACAAAATAGGCGTGTCAGCCGGATGTCGAAGTTTTTGGAGAAGCCCGCCCGCCCGCCCAACCGCACAAAGGATAGCAATACCCCGTCAGCCTTGAGGGCTGAGGGGTGACAATTTTCAGCAAATCATAACTTAGAAAATGGGCAAACTGAAGGCCAACCATTTTAATAGTGACACACATATAATGGTGCAGAACCATCCCAGCATTCAGCAATGCGCCATGCATCCTCCAAAAATAATGAATTATGGAGCTTTGCAATTTTTTGCAACATTCATTAATGAGGGCCACAACCTCTTTTTAAAAGCCTAAATACCTCTGAAACTAAAGAAGAAAAGAACAAAAAATTTTGCACATTAGTTCCTGGGTGCACGGTCATCATTTATATAAAGTATGAAGCAAATCCAACATGGAAAGTCAAAATTTTTTTAAAATCCACTGATTTGATGTGAAATTGGTCAACTGTGAGGCATTTCAACTTAATTCTAATCTATAATTATTGGATTATTTTACGAGGACCAATTAATGATCCAGCAAGTACAGAGTTAATCAAGCTGTAACTGGGAGAAACTGGGCTGCATGTTCACAGTCTTTCAGGAGTTAGGAGACATTCACAGTCACCCAATATTGCCACATAAACTACAGAAGATATTAAATCAAACAATACATACTTTTAACTTCACCACAATCATAAATTATTACCGGAAGATTAATCCAGGGTTTGACTACTTTTCATTCTCAATTCATTATACTGTCGTAAGTCAACATTTTTGGACACTACCTCCAGCTTGTCTTCATCATCGAATCAATTTTAACACACTGTTGACTGGCATCAGTAAATTCCATTGCTCGTCAGGTGAGGCACTTCCTAAGGTGGGTAATGCATAGTGATTGACACTGACCTGCATGTGGGTGGAGTTTTGGGTGCTACAACTCTGGGAGCCGGGATAGGCGGCCGTCGTGGCAACGGAGGGGGGCGGTGGAGCTCTTCGAAGCCTGCTGCAGGATGACACTTAGGTGGCAAAGGCACCTGCTCCGAGGCAGAAGATGATGGAGAGGAGGAAGATGCGGACAGCAACGGGGAGGCGGGGGCTGCCTTCTCCTGCTGCTGCTCCAGCTCGAGTGTTTGGAGCGGCAGGGTCACCGGACGCGGCTGGGGAACGGGTACGGAGGTGAACTTGAAAGGCGGGCGGTTTGGAGTGACCCTTGGAGGTATGGGGGGAGGGACACTGTCCTCAGTAACGGTGGGGCAGGGTTCGGGGCCGCTTGGCGGCATCAGCCCCAGGCCCTCGGGGACCTTGTGGGTGTTCGCACGAGACGGAGAATGGAAGCACGTCCTTTCATGGGGGATGGGCTTATCCCCCTCATGCCCCTCTGAGAAGATTTTCTGCAGGCTGGCCAAAATGCGCTTCTGATGGCCTGGCAGCACCACTCCCACCTGCTCCAGGTTGCTGGGGGTCAGGCTACGGCACTCTGACACTGTTCCGTACCCAACGTCCAGGAAGGCGCGAGCATACTGCTCCAGGCGAAGCCCTAATAGCCACTCGAACACAGGCAGGGAGTCAGCGCCCGATGTCATGGCACAGCCGGGGAACTCTACGGCACAAAGAGGAAGAGGCGATCAAAGCTCAGCCGATTCCAGCATTGTAACTCCACACAAGAGCACAACCTAGAGAAGAAAGGAAGAGTCAGTGTCATCACGAAAAATATCTAGCGAGCAAACCGCATTAAAACACTGTTCTGCTGCGTAACATGATGCCAGAAAAAAAAAAATCTTCATTAAGGTAGCTCCTAGTCTCCGGCAGGCTCTTCTGCACCATCAATATGCTTCCATACGGCCCCACATACTGCTGTTCAAGACGCATTTACAGTTTCTATACCAAAAATCAAACTTTAGGAGATATTATTTACATGTTTCTACCAGGTACAGAGATAAAACTATGTGCACACAGTGTACACAGGTTAAATGTCTCTTGATTCTTCCCTCAGAAAGAGACTTGAATTCCATGTTTGACCATTTAAGCCAAGTCACACAAATCAGGAACATCCACAACAGAAATTGTGGCAAGTTATTGTGTCACAGCTGAAGCAAATTTGCATACATTTACCAATCAAAATGAAATGCAAGTGCCCTTATACAGCACAGCCAGCCCATTGACATAACTCCCAAAATATAATGCTTTGGGAAACGGTAAAGGTTGAATGTAGACCTATCAATGGAACATCTGTGTAGAAACAGGATTTAGTCTTGCTCCTGTTTTTGGCACGATTCTACCAGTGACAAACAAAACGCATCTTACACCATCATACAAAATTAACTTCTGCTTTCCCTTATGTGCTGAAATGAAACACTGTCCGCATAGCTAAATACGTACGTGAACAAAAAAAATTTTTTATTTATTTATTTATTTATTTTTAATTATGAGCCCAAATGCGTATGTCAACGGCAACCAGAAATTTTCAATCTTAAAATACTCCAATGTGGGAAACAAACAAACAATGTCACCCTGAAATGTGCCTCCTGTCATACTGGTTCTGTGCAATTCTTACGAGGTGTGACTCCACTGTCATGTCAAGGTTACCAAATTCATAATGTAGCAACATTAATTAACCACATCCCCTATTCTCATGTAGCGCTGCTGTAATGGCATGAACTGCTCAATATCCAGGCAAACTGTCAGTTCATATCAGTCACTACCGGTAATTCTGTTTAACTGATTTAGCTCAATGAAAATCCAGATTTTCATCAAATTTAATCAAAGATAAAATCTTAAGATAAATGTTAAATAAGACAAACCCTTTAGCAAATGTAACAAGGTAAGTCGCCTTGAAATACCCCAACAAATTATGAATCAACGCTTCATTTGGAACATCAACCACTTGCTTCGTCCTTAAGTCACCTGGCAAGAATGTTTGGCATTTGATTTAAAAAAAATAAATAAATAAAAAAAAAAATAAAAAACAGGCTGCCATGTGGGTGGGGCCCATTTTCAACCGTCGCTTTGCGAGAATGTCTTCCACTTAAGGTAAAGAGCTCTTCAAACTGGTAAAGTAAGATGACAAGCCAGTGCAAGAGAGTACTATCACGTTTATTTTTCAGACCCAGGGTTCACAAAAGGTCACACAAAAGGCAATTTTACTGAAGTTCCGGATACTATCCCGCAAAATATCAACAGTAGGGCTTCTGACTAGACTCCACACAGAAAGCCACACTGTCAGATATTTTATATGATCTGACACGTCCTGACAGGAACTGGCAAAGCTCCCTAACAGTGACAAGAGAGATGGCTACCCCAGCAGCATGGATCCATTTATCAAATGAGATTTCACAACTCACTGGAAGTTACTGAGATCATCTTGAAGAAGAGGAAGCAAGAACAGAGGGAAAAGGAATGTTGTATCTTCCCAGTCAAGATCAACAAATTCAGCCACCAGATACTCTCTAACCTATTCTAAGATCTCAAACAGGTCTTTGTTTCCAAGTGCAGGCTGTGTGTACAGCACTTCAGGTTCTCTAAACCCGAAACGGGCTGTTTTGGCACTCTGTTGAGCTAACTGCTTAGAGCGGGAGTCGGAAAGGTCACATCCCTCACCATAACGAGTGTGTTTGGTGAATGTTTGGTTTAGGTTTTGTTTTTTTCGCGGTCAAACGCTCACCTCCACTGCCCAAGATTCACCACAGTGGCACCACCACCCCCTTCGTGAGTCATCACATCCACCTCCTCAGCATTTTTAGATTTGCACATTGGTCAGCCAATCATCATATACCCTGGCATGCCCAGCCATGCTTCCCACCACTCAGAAGACGCACTGGAATTTAAAATCCAGCCAGCTACAGTATCTCACAAAAGTGAGTACACTCCTCACATTTCAGCAATTAATTTATTATATCTTTTCAAGGGGCAACATTACAGAAATGAAACCTGAATATATTCTACAGGAATCATTGTACAATATGTGTAGCAGTGTAGATTTACTGTGTTGTACAAAAAACTGAACAGACAGTAACTATTTCCAAAATGGGTAGTAACAAAAGTGAGTCCACCTCACTGTCAACATGCCAAATTGTGTCCATAGTGTCAATATTTAGCGTGACCACCATTGCTGTCCAGCACTTGATTCTCCTAGGCATGGAATTCAGAATTCACCAGAGCTGCACAGGTTGTTGCTGGGATCCTCCTCCACTCCTCCATGACAATATCATGGAGGTGGTGGATGTTGGACACCTGCTGCTCCTCCACCTTCCTCTTGAGGATGCCCCACTGGTTCTCAATGGGATTCAGGTCTGGAGACATGCGTAGCCACGCCATCACCTTCACCTTCAGCTTCTTCAGGAAGCCAGTTGTCATCTTGGAGGTGCGTTTTGGGTCGTTATTATGTTGGAAAATTGCAGTTTCTGAAGAAAGGGCATCATTTTCTGCTTCAGAATGTCACAGTACGTGTTGGAATCCATTATATCATCAATGAAGCGCAGCTCCGCAGGACCAGAAGCACTCATGCAGCCCCAGACGACAATGCTGCCACCACCATGTTTGGCAGCAGTACACACTTGTCTTGGTACTCCTCATCAGGGCGCCGCCGCACATGCTGGACACCATCTGAGCCAAACAAGTTCATCTTGGTCTCATCAGACAACAGAACATGGTTCCTGTGGTTCATGTTCATGAACTAGTTGTCTTCAGCAAACTGTTTTCAGGCTTTCTTGTGGCCTAGCGTCAGAAGAGGCTTCTGTGTTAGCCGACGGCCATACAGACCAATTTGTTGCAATGCACAGCATATGGTCTGAGTGCGGACAGGCTGTTCTCCCACTGCTGCAACCTCATAAGCAATGCAGCCAGCACTTCTGCATCTGTTTTCTGAAGCCAACTTGTGCACCTGACGCAGAGCATAAGGACTCACTCTCTTCGGTCCACCCTGACGAGGCCTGTTCCGAGTAGAACCAGTCTTGGAAATTCGCTGAATAACATTGGCCACTGTGCTGTTGCTCAGTTTCATGGTTTCACAGATCTTCTTGTAGCTTAGACCATCTTGGACAGTAACTATTCTCTTTTTCAGATCCTCAGAGAGTTCTTTACCCTGAGGTGCCATGTTGACCATCCAATGACCAGAATGAGAGCACTGCACCCAAACAGCCAGAATTTAAACCTACAACATGTTACACAACCTCATATGATCCAGTCAAACAGACAAAAGCATGAACATAATGAATAAGACGTTTCATTGCTTGGTTGAATATTACCAACTGGGGTGTGTACTCACTTTTGTTACCACCCATTTTGGAAATAATGACTGTTTGTTCAGTTATTTGGACAGTGCAGTAAATCTACACTGCTACACATATTGCACAATGACTACTCTAGAATTTATTAAAGTTTCATTTCTATAAAATTGTCCCTTAAAAAGATATAGTCAATTAATTGTCTAAATGTGGGGGGTGTACTCACTTTTGTGAGATACTGTACCTCCTACCTCCAGCTGTTTGCCCCTGTTCTCCATGTGCGTTATTCAGTATTTGCCTTACTGCATGTTTCCTTCCTTGATGTTTAATGATTCATAGCCATTTTGGTTTTCAGCCAAATCAATGTAAGGACAGGGTAGATAGGGGCTACTATACATTTTACATAGGTGTATATCTCAGATATATAGATGCCCTAGAGTAGAAGTGATTGCCACCCCCAGTATCTTTCACTTGGATAAATGGAGTAGTTAGGTTTTCTGTTATTTGATTTTGTTGCCTTTGGTAGTCAGCTTTACTGTCCCTCCAGCCATTTTTGTTTGGTTTTGTCGTTTTTGTTCAGTTGGCAATGCTTGTAGTCCTGACCCTTGTTCGTGTGCTGATGCAATTACATTTGTGTTCAGTGTCTGACTAAATACAACTATCGCATATACATTTTTGTACATCAGCAATATTTTCACCATTAAAACCACCATTTCACTTTTTGTTGTGTGTTTTGCAGCTTTGAGTCCCCTCTCTCCTATCTGCACTCCTAAAGGTTACGCCTGGCCATTTTGTTGTTGTTGTTGTTGTTGTGTACCCACTTTAAAACCCCAAGTCATAAAGTCTCTAGGCGGGCATTATGCAAATGTGTAAGAAAGTGAGGCAGTCAAGAAAAGGCTGGACTAAAAACGGGAGATTTGAGGCACTTCAGGAGCCGTGTTTTGTGTAGGGAATAGCAACTCCATTATGCAAGGACTTAGGGTTTTGTAATCCAGCAGCTGTTCAACAATCACCAAAAAGCAATATACCACAATACGGGAGTTGGACAAACCCAAAAACCATAATATGGTCTCTTTGAACATGGTGGTCACTGAACCTATGATTTACTGGTTCACTTGTTAATGCTCTGGTGGTGCACCTCTGAGGTATAGTCTGCTACCACAACTTCAGAAAAATCCTGCTTCATCACTAATTTCTTCATGCAGTTCCCCTTCTTCATTTAAAAATACGCACTGATCTATACAACTTGTCAATGAGTAACTCGCTCATAGAGCTTTTTTCCAAAAATAAAAAACATCAATCTGAGGCCAGAGGAGAGAGAGAAAACCAGCAGCATGTACTGTAAATAGTAGCAATACTCACACTACATTGAATCATACTAAAACTGGTCACCTGATGTCTTTCCAATCACAAGATCGTATTGAGACAGCCGTGAGAAAAAATTCAGATATTCCATTAGAGGAAACATCATGGAGACCTGAGACGCTTGGTTTAAAGCATGATACTTGTTTGCATGCAGAGCGTCTGTTGTGTGCCGTTTCAGTTCAACCTGTAAGATTTGTTTGCCGTTTACTGAGTGAAGTAACAATTAGATTTTTTTTTTTTTGTTTTTTTAAAAACAACTGCTGACTCAGGGAAAATATATCTAAGCCATCTTGGCAAGCTTATGAACCCATTATTTCTACTGACTTACAACAACGCCCAAAATAATCAATCTTTGTCCTAAAGTTCATTTGCTACTTTTATGATGAATTAATTTTCAATGATCAGGCCTATATTGGACAAATTCATTTTTGTTAAATTGTGCAATTTCTATAATGAAAAGAAAAAGATGAATGCTCCTTCACTGCAACTGAAAATTCTGAAATGGGATTCTAATGCTTAAACTATAATTTCTTACAAATATTTCATAGCTGGAACCAATGATGAGAAGTTGGGCGCCAGTTGAGCGGGGATTAAATTCAAGCTGAATATGACCAAAGCAGCAGGACAACAAAAAAGAAAGAAATGGAAAAAGAAATTAATACAGCACGCTTAGGTTCCTTATAGGTAGTTCAACAATAAATAATAATACTACTACAAGTAGCGCTAGTAGTAGTTGTAGTAGTAGTACTAGTTTTACTAATAAGTGAGTGTGGAGTTTTGTTTCTTGTTGCAACATGTTTATTCTTGACTTCCCTCCGAGATGGAACCCTGAGAGAGGCTTTTGTGTAATTAGATGAGGGCATTTTCATATTCTCAAGAACAGACATCACTATCGTCAACATCAGGCAGCTTCAGCCAAAAATAGAGGTTGACCAAGAACTTACTGGCAATCTGCTATTCGTTGATGGCTGAGGCCTCTTTGAATACACACAAAAAAAAAACCCAAACATCTCCAGTCAGCAATGAACCATTTATTTCCCATAGCTAAGGCCCATGAGAACTGAAGTCCCATGTCCGACTCAGTACCATCAGGGCGGCGCTTCAACCAAATGTCTTTGTAGTGTACTGCAGGCAAAAATATACCAATGTCCTGAAATATCTTGAGCGTGCCCTCCCAGGGGATGAGTAACAAGATCTCCAAATCAAAAATCTCAGGCGAGTGTCTCCTTTAGTCAGCTCAGTCACCCTGCATAGAACAGTCATGATACCACCCTGTAAACCAAGACAGCTGTCTCGCAGTGGTCTTAAACACACCACTTTATTGTCCAAGAACTTGGACAACATACTCAAACAACTTGAGGTTTACAAATGACCTGGCAGGATAAGATAACCATGTGGATCTCCCATCCAAATTAAATGGTTTTCTAATTGAAAAGTATGGTGATAAAAATGTCAGTCACATTGGGCTGATTACCTAGTGATGGATGATCATAGGCTAAACAGTAATTTTCAAGTGAGGTGACAGCACAGTGTGGAGAGACCTAAAGACTGCTTAGTAGCCTCACTCGAAGATTGTGGAATAAATTCAGAAACAGGGGGCTCACAAGCTGACAACGGGAAACCATGGCACAACAGCATGGAATTCATGCTGAATAATGCTCAAGGCTTTTTATTAGTCTCAACTCAAGTGAAAAGACCACAGATATGAACCCACAACAGGTCTGGATATCAGTTTGTGGGACAGACCACGTGCTAACAAAGCTGAACCGGTCGCTCAGAATTACCTTCAATCTACAATAACACCACCAATCAATCTTCATCGCAACAATGTGCCCTCCTTGATTTCCTCCAAGATGCGTTCAATTCAAGGGGCTTGTAATCATTTTACAGCAACCGCTCCAGTTTGCCGAAACTTTTGATTGATGCTTATGCAGAGTGCCTTCTCGCATTTGAAGAGAAATTGTATAGATGTCGAAATATCCTGATTTCCTTCATGAGGCCCGATTCTAAACTTGAAAAATCATGCATTTAAACTTTTCTATTAAAATTTGAATATTCCATTTTTCATCCCCCTGCGGGGGGATATAGCCATCGCTCTTTCCGTCCGTCCGTCTGTAAACATTCTTTTGTCCGGAGCATGACTTGAAAACCGTTCAGTATTTCTCCACGAAATTTGACATGTAAGTCGGCACAGACCGGCTGAGAGGAGGGGTCTCTCCAGGCATGGATGAGTGTTTTTTTGTAGCTGAATTTGTGGTTGAACAGTATTTTTAAGACCCATTTGGACATGTTTAAAACAAATAAATACATTATAATATGTCACCTTTAAAGAGGAACTCAAACATACCTCACTTTTTCACAGTTTTGTCACTTTTAGGTACTTTATATTACTCTTTCCCCAAATGCATTTGTAACTGAGCTCAATCTTCTTATTAGTGTCGAAAAAAGATCAAATACCAGCCCAGCTGCAATGCAATTTCCCCGATTTCCCAGAAGCTTATTACGTATTAATCATAAGCATGTGACGTCATTCTCAGATTCGTTGCAGCTCTCGATTTGACATGGACATAAAAGTGCGTATGTTTCGTGCAAAATATCCAAGCTAAGGCTCTGCCTTTGGGTTTGTTTTTAATACATTTTATTCATCACCTATAGACAGCCTCAATTTTGTGTAGTTGGAGGCTGTGCGAGGAACATTGTCAAAAATCTCACTATCAATATCAGTGTGAGATCTTGCTTATTGTGAAGATGTTTTCTGTGCCAATGACGAGAACAAGTGACATCACTGATGACCAGCAGAAACATTGGCAACTCCAAAAAGCCACAAAACTCATATTGCATCTCATGAGTCAATGCTGCAGAGCAGCGCTTCCTAAACATCTCCAAGAGGCCCGCCTGTCCGACATGTTTTAGATTTCTCCCTGCTCCAACACAGGTGATTTCTTAAATATTCACGTTTTCTTGTTTTTTTATGACAGGTGGTCTAAAAAAAATTGTTAAGCACTGTATATCTATAAAAGGACAACTAGAGAGGTCCCATTTTGGTCAGAATCTTTGTTCCCCAAATGTTTTTCATCTACAGAGTGTCATGACAAGCAGGAACTGATTCTTGTGTAAATATTACAAGCTTGTCAATACCTTCCTAAACAGATCAGTCATTGAAATTCTGCAAACGAAATATTTCAGGATTACTCTTGTGCACTCTTGAAAATGAACCAAGAAAAGAAAATGGCCCACACCCAGTAAACATTTTCAGTTATTTTTCACAATAAGGCTTTTTAGGCTTAACATTAACCTTAATGGTGGTAGTCCATAATAGAAAAAAAAAGAGGTTCCACTGCAAACAATGTGGTAACTAAAATGTACATTATTGATTAAAAGGTTGGCAACGCGTTTCACCACATGGGCTTAAGCCCGTTACCACATCGTGTGTAGTGGAACCTCTTTTTTCTACTATGGATTTCCTTCCTGACACCACCAGCACCAGTGTGAAGTTTGAGCTGTGCAGGGTAATCTACTTTTTTTGAACTGTTAACAGGACAACCCATATTTGTCAGCAAAAGACCATCTTATATCCATGAGCTTAACGAACAGGTGCTCATGACAGAAACCATAATTAATGATTCAGTGTCCCAACAAACAAACAAACAAACAAAAAAAAAAAAAACAGGATTCTTTGAAACCATTAACACTTCAGCACAGTTGACAAAGTATCCCTTCATTTACTTCTCTGGTGCACTACAGGCTAACCAAGGCATTTGAGAGGCATTCTGCCATCTTAAAAATGTGCAGTTTCCTTTAGTAGAGTGAAATGGATACCTCATGAATCAAATTCAATGTCCACTGAAAGAGCTTTCTGCTTTGGATATACCTGTATAGGATCAACCGAACAGTGGGGCCTATTGAAAACTATACTTTTTGGTCAAATTGGGTTTAAAATGACCAGGCTTAAACACTGTTGACCTCTTGTACAGTTTCTGGAAGGCCTCCTATTCACCTAATGGCATGAACTGCGCAATAAAAAAAGAGAAAGCAGACAAAAACAAAGAGCTGATCAACTTCTTTCATGAACAAGTGAGCATGCCAAGGAAATCAGATTATTCTTCTGTAAAAGGAATTTATAGCTGCAGTATTCACAGGACTGCTACGCAAACGTGTGAAGTGAAGTAACTGCGAACAAAGCATCGACTCACTCACTGACTTCTCACTTTTACCACCAAAAGAGGAAGAGGACAGAGGCTAGATGTTGCCTCGCCTTCATCTGGTCAAAATTAAATATAACGACACATCATTTAGTTCATTTCACCTTCAACAGCGTAATGCAGGCACAATGAAAACTTGACAATGCTAAGGCCTAAAGGCAATCACGCCATTTTAGAAATGCACCTGTCCATCACAACGCATCAACCCAAGCATATATTTTGAGATAAAAAAACAAGAAAGATTTACATTTATTTCATGAATATGAGAAAACCATTTAGTGCCACAAACAAAAAATAATGTTGATTTGGCTCAATAGCCCTGAATCAAGTCCAAATGACAACAGACTTCCACAGTAGGGAGGCAAAACTGCACTGATGCTGAACTGCATTAAGACTTACAGTTAAGAGTCCCAGAACAAACACTCACCGGTCTCCTCCAGGTTCTTCCTTGTTCAGTCAGCAGTGTGTGTCAGCGAGCTGCATGCTCCAGTGTCTCAGTCCTTCACAGCTGAAATAAAAAGGCTCCATTACCGCAAGCCAGCAGGGCATTACATGCAGGGTCCACAACTCCTCAGCAGGATGGACTGCGCGCGTGTAAGAATGCAGGACTAGCACCTCTCTCTCCCCCCCTCCCTCCCTTCCTCCCTCTTACTTGGGGACGTTTTTACGTCACACAAAACCACCGCTCCTCTTGTCACGATGACAAAAAGCTTCCTGATTTTCAGGATTGAGGAACTATTTCCTTTAAATAAAACAAAAATGCGGCAGCCCGTGTTGCTGCTCTCGGCAGTAGGTAGGCACTAGTTCTCAGGAGGGTGGCTAAGAGGTGTCCTCTGGCAGACTTCAGTGCTGCACTCCTCAGTTCCACCTCAGTCCCAGAACAGACGGAGCCGTCCTCAGACAGATAACCTCGACGTCCGTCGCCCCATGTGACCAACAGTGCATCAGACTGCCAGCAGACTCAGCCAGTGCCAGCAATGTGACTTAAACCCCTCGAGGAGTTTCCTTAAAATAGGGCACTGCAAAAATAGGGCACTGTCGATCTCAACAAGGATTGTAGTCGAACATTTTGAATTTTACATTTTCTCCAACTTAAATTTATACAAGTATACTGGCAGTAACAGACCAGTTTCCACCAGAGAGAAAGAAATAGTGTTTTAAATCCAAGACTAAAACACAGGATAATTGAGAATTTTTCAAAGAGGGCACATTTTGAATCCTTTAACTGGGTTTGAGGATGGAAGTAGATTGACACTGAAGACAGGAGTTGTATCACACTGCAGAAATTTAGTATTAGCCAGGTTTTTAAGTCTCCGCCACCAAACAGGAAGTCCAGCAAGAGCTGACTGCACAGTAAGGTCCCTTTGGGGGCAGAGACTGTACAGAATGCCTGCCGGGAATATAGCTAAGAGAAGATTTATGAAATGCTCGACTGGCTCTTCCTCTATGACCAGTGCTCCTTTAAAATTTCCCTTAAGGAATAAAAATCACCTGCGTGAATATTTATCCAGCACAAAGTGCACTGCTTAATGTTGATGTTCATTGATTACGTTCACTTGATAATGTTTACCGGCTCCAGCAACTTCCACCACATTTTTGCACCCAATCTTTCCACTGCAAGGTTCACAGAATTTTTTTCCATTTATTGTATTTTAGCAAAAAAAGAAAATTCTATTTGGTTAAATCCCTTACCTTGAACTACTGTATTTAACAGGCAAAAGTGGGCCAAGGGTAACAGCGAAACACTGACGTAGCCCTGCCGCTAGACAGAGAAAGGGGTGGGTGGAAGCGGGCTGGGGGGGCCCGGCTCTTTAGAGAGGGAGAATAATGGGGGAAATGAAAGTCTGTACAGGATGTCCAGTCCCCTCATATGCTGCCCCAGCACATCTCAAAAGGTGCAGCTCCGACTCCCTCTCTTCTATAGAAGTTCTGTTTACTGTATTCATCTCTACCTGCTCCTCACTTCCCCTCTCTCCAATTCTCTTCCTTTATTCACCTCAATAAATCCTTCATTTTCAGCCCCACTCCCGTTTTCATTCATCTCCTGTCTCCCCTTCCGTACCCTCTCTCCCAGCCTTTAGGTGTGTGTGGGTGAGGGCACAGGGCAGTCAGCTGCTCCACAGCTCAGCCCCATCTCTGCCTCTATAATCATCCCTCTGTGCTCCAGTCAACAATAGGCCTTTTTACAGCACACAAAACAGACCCAACAATTAACAAGGGAGCCAACCCCCCCCCCAGCCCAAACCCTGGCCAGGCAACACATTTCTGCATCCCCCGCTTCTTCACTCCACATCCCCTGCACCTCTTTCAGCAAGTTAGAAATGCGGCTTAGGAGACAAAAAAAAGGAAAAAGTGGGAAAGTAAACAGGAGAAGAGGGAGGCAGGGGAGTCTTACACAAAAGCACAGGGCCAGTGTCTCCGAACACTGCTGATCAGCGTTCATTACCCATCTCTCCATTCCCTCTACCAGCGGGGTAAAGTCTAGGGCTGCCGCCAAAAAGTCTTCTTTGCTTAGGAAATTTCCTCACTCCTAGAAAATGACCTGGAAGTGTTAATTTGAATGTGGAAGCCATGGTTAAGAGTATTCCGATCCTCTAAATTTTGAGGAAAGGTGCTTCAATGCCTTCTAACTTATGTCCTTTAGCGCAGGATACAACGACCCATCCTTCCCAAACAGAAGGGAGGTAACATCATCCCACAATTCCATGCAGCAGCAATATTTAAAGGGACAACCATCCAACCGGCCAATCACAAAAACAAACATGACGCACAAAAGGCACACGATCACGTCACTGAGAAAGTGGATTCAGATTCTCTTAGCAGCAAGGCTGTCTTCTCCTAAGCCATTATGAATTCCCTTTTACACCTGTCCTTAACCCCATGACAGTCTGACAACGAGGTTAAAGAAAAGTGGTGCGGGATTAGACCAAAGGATGTAATTTTTTACCTATTCGAACACAGCCTAGGAGACTAAAAATTAAAGTTCTCTGACCACGCTCCACCCATGAACTAAGTCTGCCGATTTACCCCAGTTCAAACTTCTAGCAAAACAATTGTGCAGTTTACCAAATAATTATAATTGGACCAAAAGGATGAGTTGGAATTTCACTTTGAAAACCTTAATTTCACACATTTGTCCTCTACTGCTACCATAGTTTTCTCAACCAGAGGAATGCCAACCCCTGCTCCTGAAGAGCTGAAGTTCAACAGATTTTGGCACATCTAACTCAACCAACTAACAGCTTAGCAGGATCTCTTGCTGTTAAATGAGGTGTGCTTTCTTTTGGCTGGTATGAAAACCAAAAGGATGGAAGGTCTCCAGGAACAGGACTGCGCAGTCCTTCTCAACAGTATGGGAGTGACTGTCATGAAGAGAATCTTGTGCCTTTTAAGTGATTGGATCAGCGATCTCTGGATCATTTCTTAATTAATCATTTACTAATCCTCATAGGCTTACGTTTTGGTCTTGTTTGATTATTAACCAGGCAAGTTAAAATGAGAAAATGCGAAAGGCAGAGTTGTGTGCGTAAAAAGCTTATGGCACACAACTGAATATCCTGTCTTGACTGCATTACTCGAAGTTGGGATTTAGGAGGTTTTAAAACTCACAAAGCAATAAGCATAACTTTTTTAAGAGACCAATAGCATAACACAGTGAAATTAGTACAATGACGCGTATAATAAATATAGGACTAAGAAGTCATGATCCACTATCATGTTTGTCACCAGTTATGATCTATTTGGTGAGCAGGCTTACTCAAACTTTGTACTTAAGGAGACATCATCTTACATATGAGATGATAAACAGAGACTCTGACTCACTGTGGTTGTTAAAGGACCTATAACACGCTTTGACAAGAGTAGGAGGTTCCCTGGTGTCAAGGCTAAATTTCACAACCTGGCTCTTTCAACCTGCCACTTAATTAACCTGCCCTGATCTAATGAGCTATGGAGTTTGTCCTCTCCCTCTCCACCTCAAGCCCCAGGGCTCCTTTGAAAAAGAGATTTCAATCTCAAGCTCCCTTTTTAAAGTGGTAATCCGTAATATTTGAATTGGTTTGTTAACATTGACATCTGTGACAGTAAGCTGTAATTGCAGGTGCGCCTCTGGACCTCATTTCCCATAAGTTTTGTCGAGACCCAACAGTGTCGCCTGTATGACGTTGGGAAATTGACGGCTCTTACCAGTTCCACGCCTCCTCCTCAACTATCATGCAGACGGGAAAGATGCTCTTTGACACGGTAATTGAACTCAATAAAAGAAAAATCATGTCACTGTAGTCATCCATTAGCGTAATCTCATTCCAGTAACATGTTAGGCTATTATGATAAATCGATTTGGGGCTGCCAACTCTCATGCATTCGCCGTGAGAATTTGTGCTTCATTCACGATTCCATGCTGTAGTCAATAATTTTTCACATCAACGAAATGCGTGTGTTTCACGATCGTTCAAATTGTTTAAATGGAATAAAACCATTTGAAACATTTTTATGCAATTCCACTGCTTCCAACCCCTGAGTGAAGAAAAGCGTGAAAATTACGGAATCATAATTGTTCTCATAACAGGCTACTAGTGGTGAAATCCACCTGAACATGTGAAACTGATGAACTTTAATGAAGGACTCCAATTCCATCTAAGAATCTCTACAAAAGGTCTGATAGAATAATGTCTGACTACAGCACGGCACGGGAACATGAATGTCATTTAAGCTCAAGCCGAATATGTGAAAGTTGAGAGCCCTGTGTAAATAATGAAAACGGTAGTTCGTTAATAGGTAACGTTATAACTTTTTTTTAATAAAAATAATTGGTTGAGGTGGTTAACATAGCTTTTTTCCCCGTTTGCTTCCTGAAATTACCTGATAATTTTAGTTTCAGCAGTAACCTCAACAGAGACTCAGCTAACATTAGTTTATACTGTGCACAGTATAGCTACACAGTATGGTATTTGCCATTGGGTGGACGTCAGAAGGGATCCAGTAGCGGTACTTTCCGCTTCTTGGAAGGCTGCATTTTTAACAGTCTTCCCTCTATTCCATCCGTAAAACTGGCACATAGTGTAAGGGACAAGTTAGATTTATGTTTAGGGGATAGAGCCAAGGTTCAGGTCAGGGAAAGTACCACTACTGGATCCCTTCTGATATCTACCTTTCCATTGCTTCTCCCGGGGTTGCTCACTTCCTTCAAGCTAGCTTGCGGCTCCTCCTACCTTCTGGCAGACCAAACACCACTTACTGACGTAAAAAGCGTCACTAGATATGCGCCTGTATTTGAATATAGCGGAGGAATGTGGCCACAGACACGCTGATCGTTTTACCTGGCAAAGAATGAAATAGAAGTGCTTTCATCAGGGTCATAGGCCCAATCACCGTTGTTTTATCCGCCCTCTCTGAGGGACACTGACTTAACAGACAGTAACGAGACGAAAATCTCACGGACTTTAAAGAAAGCATAAATAAATCATGCTAATAATAATTATCCCAGAATCTTATGGATAACCAAGGATTTGGCCAGGATTTGTGATGATCCTCAAGGATCCTGTTGAGAATCCTTAAGGATTACTACAGATTTAGCCAGGATCCTTAATAATCCCAAAGGATTTTCTCAAGATCCTTGAGGATTCCCAAGGACTTCCCCAAGATCCTTGATGATCAAGGATTTCGCAAGGGTCCTCAAGGATCCTGTTGCAGGATACTTACAGATCTTTGTAAGGATCCTAGGTCAGAATCTCTCACAGGATCCTTGCAAAATCCGTGTAAGGATTCTAACCGGAAAAAAGAGCAACATAAAATCTGCTACACGTAAGGTAATACTGTGATATGAATAAATTAATGACATTAATGCTATTCTTTTACTATGTCACAATATGCTGATGCATCAGAAAGGACAAGGTTTGACGGAAAATGGGGGTTGGGACATTTGATGTAGCACTAGTCATTCATTTCACAGAATGTTTGTTCTGATAAGTTATTTATCATGGGAAACAATGAAAAAGGAGTTAGTGGTATTGAAATTCATGCATTTCAATCATATCGATACTCATGGTGCAAAATTCTGTGTCGGAAACAACATTTTGATTGATGGAAAATTCTTACTGACTTTTGGCACGCGTTTATAGCACTATATCCACAAAGTTATTCCATCAAACTTCTAAATCGTTGGAGAACATGTCACTATTGTCAAAAAAGCATGTTTTTTTTTAATTCATTTTAGGCCAATTATAGACAGACCTTGACCTTATAATTAAAATTAGGAAATTGAGACCATAAAATGAGACATTTTAAGAGGTAAAAATTGCATTATTCTGTGCTCGCAGCAGATATTTTCCAACTCGTAGTCAGATTTTATCTCCTCCAAGAATACATCATGTTATGGGAATGCATACATTCACAAGAAGTGCACCACAATTTAACAGATCAACAGGGCACATGTAAATATGATATGCTGTAGACTGTGAAAATAACCATGAAGTGAATAACTGTCCCCCGGTTTCCAATGGTTTAGGTTAAGATAAAAGCTGCATTGAATAGCAACACACACAATCACGTTGCATAAAAATAAACAAAACAGCAAACTCAACTGACAGCATTCTGAGTAGTATTTTAAAATGACCTGTGCATTTCCAGGAGCACAAACTGCCTTTTCTAAGTCATTCAGGGCAAACATTACTGCAGTTGCAACAGTTACCATAACTCTTACTGCTGCGGCTACCACTGTTGCTCACATAGCTGCTGCTGGGGCTATGACAAGTATTGCTACTTTTGCAAACCCACCGCTGCTGTAACAATCACAGATACCCCTTCAGTAACTGACTACTCGAAGTGCTAATACACTACTCCTGCTGCTGGTGCTGCAACTGAAAGTGTGACTCATCTCTCCTGCCACTGCTACTCGCACTACTACCTCAGTTACTGCTACTCTTAGCACTGCTGCTACCACAGAAAATGCTACTGCTTCTGCTGCCATCACTGTAGTTACCTGTGCTACAGATACTGCTGTTGTCATTGGTCCTTTACGTTGCTTTGTGTTTAGATATCAGCGTTTGAATGGAGCAGCAGCAGACAGTACGGGCAGCACACATTAGCACTGCTTGCAGGTCTTCCTTCTCACCTTGCTCCTGGCTGCAGGGGTAATTGCAGATGCACCACGTCACAAGGATCAGATCCTGTTTTCTGAGCATCAAAGAGCTGCGTAAACTGTTATCGGAGAAGGGAAACAGTGGCTCATGCTCTATGGCCACTGGTCCAGTAATGCTCACCATATGCCAGCTCTAATCAAAGAGACTGTTGTTTACAGAGAACACAAAGGCCTATGTCACTTCCCGGTTTTTCTGGAAGTCTACATTTGCAGTGCGCGTGCGGGAATCGTGTTGCACAAATCGTAAACGGATCCAACCATACAAATCTGAATTAAACATCGGATTTATTCCATCAAACAATTCGGCTAATCCACAAACCACACCCATCAGTGAACCTTAACAGTGCCTCTTCAGCGTTAAATCTTGCATCTGCCATTTGCTTCAGGGTTAGCAAACAATGGGTAGCCCACGCTAAAGTTAGTCTGGCCACAGACTGGATTTAGACGCCTACGCAAGTGTCTGAAGAGCAATTTTTCGTGACTGCTCTGTGCTGTGCTGGTCCTTCGGTCATTAGAGACCATCTAATACGCAAGACCAGGGAGTTGGTGTAGATCTGATAAAAAGGGGCAGGAATGACAAGGGCAGACAAGTGATGACTAGATTCTGTAGAGCAAGAGGGAGGGGATGACCTCTCTGATCAGAGAGAACACACTCTGCGGCGTGGGCTGCAAAGTGTAATGGAGTTTCCACAGATCTGGTGGGCTCTCTGAAACCCAAAGTAACTACAGGATGTTTTAGCCCCTCTGACAGGCAACAGCTTATCCCCTTTAAAATAGCTTTACACCTAACTCGGTGAAGAAATTAACACAAAACTTACACCCAAAACTATGACTGAAACTGATGAAGTGTAAGCCTAAGTCCCAAGTTTAGACCAGGCACATTTTCAGCAAAATCACCACCCGCAAGATATTTAAGTGGAGGATGCAGTTCTGATGTCAAAATTTTTAACATCAACTAAAATTAAAAAAATGAAAATAAAAAAAATGTATGGGCAACCCAAAGAGCATGCCATTTTAACCTTTTTTAGACCATTATGTTTCACCACAGCATGCGTATGCAAATGTACACAAAATGCACACAGGTAACATATAGCCATGACAATTAAATGCAAAATACAGGTTATTGAACTGTTCTCATCAACTTTAATGATTTTCTTCCAGGATGAACATTTTTGCTGACCTTCAGCCTGTAAAAATTCAATAGTTTTCCAGCCTTTCATTAAGCCTTTTTGTGACGGTTATGTGACTCAATTATTTTAAAGATGTAGAAGATGCTGTAGTATACACAGATTCTGTACAGTATCAATCATGTTTATTTACTTTATCCGGGGACAGGGAAGAGTCGTTTATGGGCTCATTCTCTAATCATTAATACAGACGGGACTTTTCTATGCCATGTTCTCTAGTTTCTTTGTCTTTTTCTTCCTGAGACATTTTACCCAAGGTCATTGGAGGAGGAACCTGTCAGCCTCTGATTTTGCATTGTGTTTCATCATTCCCAATTTTCAGTTTATGGTGAGTATAGAGGCAGTTTGATGATTTCCAATTGCATGTACATTAGTTGTGATTGATTATTGACTGATTGATTGCATGAATAATTGATTGATTTACTTGCTTTGGTTTTAGATAAGCAGGACCATTTCATGAATTTTACTTTTTCTGCAATTTCCTAGAAAAAAAAAAAAACAACAACATTCGGTGTGTAACGTGTTTGCGGTTGACTGACTTGGACTGTAGAATCAAGCCCGTCGAAAGGCAATGTAAAATTCTCCATGGAAAAGAAACAAAATCATGAAGGTGGATACTAAGTTTGTCAAAGGTCAGCCCCTGTGGTTTTGTTTTTCAAATTGTCATTGAATGTGACCAGACAAGTGCAGCACAATCATTTAAGGGAGCCATTTTTGCCCATGTTGCTCCTTTTTTTAACTGATGCGACACAATGGCAGAGTACAGACACTTCATCCGACACAATGGACACTTAGGTCCCTCTGGGACACATGGTCCACATCCCAAAAAAAGCTATGACTGAGATGCAGAATGGACATTACACTGATCCATTCTCTGTTCAAGTGATTTATTTCATGGATGGTTTTTCAGAACACACACAGAATCTTCTTACACTAAATGTTTCTACACTGAACTTGAAGTCCGATGGCATTACAATGTATTTTTATTAGGCCTTTCAAAATTAACCCGTTAATGCGGATTAATCCATCATCATTATTAATCTGATAAAAAAAATTTAATGCAATTTATCCATCTTCAGCGCAGAATGACTCAAAATCTCAAACGTCGCATTTCGGGCAGTTTATCCAAGTAGTTTTACCGTCGCGCATGCGCAAATGGGCAGTTGATCCAGCAGAACCAAACAACTCTGTATGGAAGACACATCACAATGGGAAGACTCAGACAGTAAAAGACCATAGATATATCAATGGGGAAGACGCTATAGAAGCTCGCGGACATGGAACTGCAAATTTAAGCATGCAGTTACAGTACTCGATCACTAGATGACACCCCCAGATCAGTTATTGGATATTCACAAGCAAGCCGAGCTGGAACACCATCTGTTGAATCTAAGGAGATATGATCTGATTTTTCCTGAAAGTGGAATGTCTATTCTGTTAAAATAAGGTATATTTCAGAATTCAGACATTACTGAGTTAGTGAGTTTTACTTGTTCCTTATAAGGTGAAGAGAGGTTGTGAGCTCAGAAGTAGGAACTGTTAGCTTTTCGTTGCAGGGTGAATGTTTTGACTGTTTAATCATTTAATCAATTTTCCTGTCTGTGAAGTTGCAATCTTGAATTATAAAGCCTTAAATAAGGTAACACCTAAATGGCCAGATTTGGCTTGGGTAAAGTGCATATATATTCCCCTCTTTCTTGAGTCTCTTTGCTCATGCAAAATGAAACACAATTCATAAAAAGATTAAAGATGAATGATATTTAATCGTGATTAATCAAAATTAATCTACAGCAACACTATGATTAATCCAATTAAAATTTTTCATCGTTTGACAGAACTATATTATGTTTTCACATACATGCTCAATAGTAAGATCTGACATAATCCTTTCTTATTAAATCAGTGCATAATATTTGTATAAACTGAAAATTGAAATCAATTAAAATAACTTCAGATACAGGTCAAGCTTCTGAGCTGTTTAATATCAACTGATTATACCATGGTCTGGGTGAATACTTTTTTCTGATAGGCTGGCAGGTATGCATTAAAACCGTGGAACCGCACAGGTAGTTCGGCTACGGTCGTTTCACCATTCGAAATTCATCCACAAGCCAACTTGTAACCCTAGCAACGTTAGACCTGGTATTCGGCTGGGTACAACGGACACCTAGCTCCTCATTTATCTCTAGTAAATTTAGCGGCGTCACATAAGTTGCGTCCTGCGGGGCGGTTAACTATAGGTACTCAAGCGATAATGACCGGAAATATTATAGCAGCGAAGTAATCAGGCTTTATTCATTAAAGGAAGCGAACGTGTCCACTTCATGTGTCAGCAACTGCTGACAGTTCACTCGCTACGTGCTGTGCCAGCAGACTTCAGCTCGCTGACTGCGGAAACCGTCGTAAGTTCATTGTAATTGTGGGTAGCAAGTTAGCTACAGTCAGCATAATCGCACATAATGTTGCGTTATGATTAATCTCAATTTCAGCTGGAATCCGTTATCAAATCAGCTGGTAAACGGATGTAAGCGTGTGCAAAAAATTATTTCTCCATGAACTAAGATAGCTGGTTCAATTTAACTTTGCCTATAGTAGGCTATTGGGTATGAGAAGGCGCGGCGCCTGTTTAATGATTACCAGCTCGTTTTTTTTTGTTTTGTTTTTTTTTTTGTTTTTGTTTTGTTTTTAGTGCAAATGCAAAACTTTCACCAAAAACTTCTGAATGCTGCGAGTTGATATTGCTCCTGATTGACCATGGTATAAGCGGGTTAATCAACTCGAAGGTGAGCATTCCACGGTTTTAATGCACTTCGCGGAGGCAACCAGAATTTGCCTCCGCGTCGTGCATTAAAACCGTGGAATGCACACCTCGTTAATTATCCCTAACATATTGCAAGACACAGATGTGTAAAAATATTAACTGGTCTTTCTTTTGAATATGCACTACATAAAACACTGACACGACCAAATAAAATCTTTTTTGTACTGGGCAATTCCAACGTTAATCACATTACATTTACTGCATTAGGCTATATAAAATTGTTTCACTTCTTATTCAATGGACAGAACTTCAAAAACCTCCGACCAAATCAATTTTACCAGAGAAAACCCGGAATGAACCCCTCAATGGTTAAAACGGCCGACTGGATTTTTCAAGTGTTAGGCCTACTCACGTTACTCAAAAGATACATGTTTTTTTTTTCGAGTTAAGTTTGGTCCAATGTCAATGATGCATTACAGAATACATTGGATTATACAAATTTGAACCTTAATTACTGAAAATTCAAACACAACCAGGATTTTAACTTAATGCAACAGTAATTTTCTGCAACAGGCCCTTAAAACAAAAAAAAAAGTGTCCTGTTGCTCATGTTAAAGGTAGGTTTTAAGTATCTGGAGGCTCAACATACAGCATTTTACTGATCAATCACAATGTTTCAGCCATTTCTATTCAAGAGGCTTTTATGATTTACAATATTTAAGGCCCCAATCTGCAAGTCCATACTCCACCCAGAGTTTCCCCCTCCCCCCGCCACCCACACAAACCTCACACTTGTGGCCCTTGATTTCTCAGAACAATCAGTAACTTTTTTTTTTCCCCCATCATTCAACCATGTTGTGTCTTCAGAACTTCAGTATGTGAATGATGTCAAACGTTTATATGCGTACCAAAAAAAAAAAAACTTGGTTTGCCAAAGACTTTCAGTTTCTTCTGAACCATTTACCAGGGTATACTAACAATACAGCCATATATAAATTGTATTTCTACTTCATGTTTGAATTTTTAGTTGTCATGTTACACCTCACCTGGAATTTCCCCAACACTAGAGAAGTTGTTTATCCTGGAAAAAAACAAATGTAATTGATGAAAATTGTTTAGAAACTTGTATTTTGCATTTAGCTGCCTTAGCTATGCATTACCAACGTATTTTGTGAAAATTTTCTGTACATTTGCATACACGTGTTGTGGTGAAACGTAACAGTCTAAAGAAGATTAAAATGGCATTCTTTGTGGGTTGCCCATACATTTTTTTAGTTGATATAAAACATTAAGACATCAGAGCTGCATCCCACCCTTTAATTTTTGGCAGGTGGAGATTCTGCTGGAAATGGGCATGATCCAAACTTGGGCGTGGTTGCCCATCGTCCTAGTTTGAGACTCAATTTCTCATTGCAGAATGGGTGGCCCAAGGTACTAACCCATTATATTATTATTATTATTATTATTATTCAGGGACACTTCTTTAATGAAAAATAGTCATAAATTCCATGGGCATTCCATTCTGTCTTGAGCTAGGGCCAAATATGTTGGTTACACATTCACGTTTTTTTTGTAATCCAGGTGGCGCTAGCTTCAGGCAGAAACATGCCCACAAATTTTTTTTAGTAGAGATGGTACACCTTGGCCATGGTAGTTCGCTGTAGCAGTGAAAATCATGGCCACCAGTTCTGTTAAAAAATAAATGCTCTCAAACAGCGAGGGCAGTTAAACTACCCCGAAAAATGGGCGTGGCCCACACGCCAGGGGAGGGGTTAATCGAAACAGACATGGGTGATTTTTCAATTCCAGGCATAGAACTTCAAAACTGTGAAATATGAAAAAATTTGGAGATGGCATGTTTACACCTCCTTCCGAAACTGTGCTGATCTTAAAAAAATGCCTCTTAACACATTCTTTAGGGTACATTATCAGATCAGAAGATAGCCCAGCAGCGTCATAAAGTTCAGGAAGGAAATGCTGCATCCTTCAGAAAAACAAAATGAGGTGGGCAACTTGAAATCACGTCTTATGAGCCCTTTCTTTCTTCTTCAGTCTTCAAAAACTGATCTCCAATTTACGCTTCATTATAATAGCGTCTTTAAAGGTTTTGTATGAGACTGTAACTTGGTCACTTCCCATACTATCAGTGGTTCTTAAGGACGTTAGCTTGATTTCCCTCAGAATTTCTGTACATCTACACCTAAGCAGTATAGGAGACTACACCAATTTTTCAAGCAGAGCCTCTAAGACACTGCACACCTGGAATCATCCCAGGTATCATAACAGGTTTAAAAGCAACAACAAATTTTATCCCTTAAAAGTCTGCAGAAATTGTTTTGGATAGCAAAAACACGTGGCAGTGGGGAAAAAAGCAGTCGTGTCACTTTTGCATACAAAAAAAAAAATATATATATATATATATATATATATATATATATATATATATATATATATATATATATATATATATATATATATATATAGAAATCACCCATGACTTACTTTCAAATCACTGATGCAAAAATGTGATAATTAAAGGAGAATTCCGGTGTGAAATTGACTTGGGGTGTATTGAAACATGATAATGAGTACTACCTTTTGTCGAATACCCCACCTCCGTACACACACAACATTTAAGAAAAATAAATAGCTTTTTAGCCGAAGCTCCCAACAGGCTTACAATGGTAGCGAATCGGGCATAGCGTTGCCATGCAAAGAAATTGCTATTTTTTTCATCATTAACAAGGCTCAAAGTAGCTCCACACTTCATCGCTAGAATTCAGAGGGCCCTGACATTTAAAACGAGGCACTGAGAACTTTGAAAATGCACAGGTAGTTTCTTAAAAAAGACTATTTATGCAAACAGTAGCTGGAGGCAGTTTCCAGTTGCCTCCATCTTGAAATTCATGATAAGTCGATTGACGAGCACAAACAAATAGGAAGGATAGGGGAACAGACTGCAATCTATTCGTTCGTGCTCGTCAATCGACTTGTTACTTTCAAGATGGAGGTGACTGGAAACTAGCTCAAGGTACTGTTTGCGTAGTCTTTTTAAATAAACTACCTGTGCATTTTCAAAGTTCTCAGTGCCTCGTTTTAAATGTCAGGGCCCTCGAAATTCTAGCGATGAAGTGCGGAGCTTCTTTGAGCCTTGTTAATGATGAAAAAAATTGTGATTTCTATGCATGGCAACCCTATGCCCTATTCGCAACTATTGTAAGCCTGCTGGGAGCTTCGGCTAAAAAACTATACATTTCGAAATGTTGCGTGTGTACGGAGGTGGGGTATTCAACTAAGGTTAGTACACGTTATCATGTTTCAATACACCCCCAAGTCAATTTCACACCGGAATTCTTCTTTAAATCACCCATGGCTCACTTTCCTGTCACTGATGCAAAAATGTGATAATTAACTTGCATTAGGGTCATTCCATATGAAGTCAACCAGCCATGGAAGATGATGCAATACCTGGAACATCCTAGGGAGGGAATGCAACATCATGTCAGAGATCAGCTACTCTTAGGAAATGGTGGAATTCTAGTTTATGAGTAGGCACTGTCCATTAAAACATCTAGTTGAAGAACAAAGGGGATAAATAAAGGGGGTTTTTACCCCCAAAATGCCTTTATTTGATAACATGATTAAATAGGAAAGGAGGTAAGAAAAGAAAATAAGTTGTCATTTTGAACAAATGAAGCCAAGATATATAAATTTATGTAGAACAAGTTTCATTACCGTGAGTAATGGATGCCCACATGATGAACTTGCCATCCAAAGTTGGTAAAAAGGTGACCTTCTCACCTGGGACCCTTTTCGGAGTCTCCCAACTCCACTATTATGCCCTGGATGCAGTCAATCTTCCTTATATAGACAGACCTGTCCTCAAATGAAGGAATCCAGCACAATTTACCTTCTGGAAAAGATCCTGGCCTCATAGAGGGCCCTTGAAAACTGAATTTTTGATTTTCACCCATAAAAAGTTTCAGATTGAGGTCAATATCTTGAAAATTCCTATTCCAAGGTATGGGAAATTGAAAATTTTAAACACAGATATCAATCATAATGCATTCTTTCTGAATAAATGGGCAAAGACCTGTTATTATTCAAACCTGTAAAAATGAGAACACTTCACTGTCACTCTTTCAATCAAAGCAGCAGCTTAATAAGCAAAGACAAAGAATGACTTTTTCTATGGTACATGAGATAAACCAATTCATCAAGCACAAACCTCAGAGAACCTTAATCAAGGACACCTTAAATACAAAGGTTTAAGGCAAAACAAATTACTCATTTCATTAATACACTGCCCGTCCAAAATGAGTCACCAGTTGAATTCAAATACGCCAATACTCTAGAGCCTATGATTGAATCATTATTGCATTGATGAATATGTTTCAGCTGGCAATAATTCTATAATAATTCTTCTGATTTAGTGAGTACCGTCTCACTTCTTAAAACCATGTTGGAAGACGTGGTCGTTGGAAAGATGTTACTGTGCTTCAAGTGGAGCAATTTACTGGCCAGTATCAAGTGAAGAAAAGAGCTAAGGAAATTGCCAAAGTAATCAGGAACTGTCCTACAATTTATTAAAACATGGAAGCATGGTGGTGAACTATTAATTTCGCAGAAGAAATGTGTTGGAGAAAATGACTGATCCTAGTAGGAGGTCACTAAAATGCTTGGTGAAGACTTATCTTTAAAAAAATCAACAGTAAAAATTCACGGCTATTTTAATTTATGAAGGTAAGGCTATTTCCACAAGCACGGTGCGACAAAACCTTGGATTGGGACAAATTTGGTACTCCGTTACCGACCAGTTTTTTGCCGTTTTCACCCAAAATAAATCAATTGACCAAAATGAGCCATTTTTTTTCAAGTGCTGTTGAAGAGCTACACAAAGCCATTTAAATTGTAACTCTATCTTACTTTGTTTTGGAGCTATGAAACAAAATACACCAATTTTGTAACTCCGTTAATACATGACCTGGCCCAAAAGTATTTGCTTGGCATTGTCACCGCGCATTTCACAGGACCAATCATGAGCAATTTTGAGTGGATACTGCTTTACGGTGTACCAGTACATCTATTACTAAAGTGCCACCTATTACGAACAGTAGTCTTTATCCCAAGAAATAGCTTCCATAAAATAAAAGGGTGACCTCTACACATTATGCAACAAACCTTTGCCCTATCTACTGAACGCGCACGCCACCAGGTGGTGCTGAAATATGCCAAATTTTAGCGTTTTGCCATGTTCGGCCCAACCTGTTGGTGTGCGCATACATTATCCCAACTTTTTCTCACCTCAAATAGACAGTCTAACTACATACCAGTGTGGTGCAGCTGTCAAGGTTCTGGGGCACTGATTGCGCACAGAGTATAAGGGGTGCAAACTAGTGACGAAAATGGATTGCGGCCACGTTGGAGCGCCCCCTATATGTTGTGCAAAGAAGATCCCAGGCCGAAAATCGCTCTTTCCACTGACCATCCCACCATAATTAAAATTTCTAACTTTTACTTTGGGATAAAGCTCACGCAGTGAATAAGAGCAACCCAAAAATCAAATTTTGGCAATGTGGCATTTTAGGCCCTATTTCGGTTTGCACTTGATCGACCCCTAAAACCCAAACCGGTGCAGGTAGGGCCAAAAAATTTTGGGAATTTTCTAGTTAGGGTAGGGAGATAAGACCACCAAAGTTTCAGCAAAATTGAAGAAGGTGACTATCACCACCTGCCTGAACCTTACAGATAACGGCTTTTAATGCTTTGGATTGTTGGTGTCTAAATGTTAAAGCAAGGAGAAGTGAAATTCTTCAGGCCCTGTGGGAGCCTGGGGCCAGCATCAAGAACAGTCTAAGATGCATGAAAAGGTCTGGGTTTCAAATCCTTCAGTTTTATTAATTGTGTGTGCGTATGAGAGTGAGAAAATGTTTGCGTATGTGCGCGCACGCGCGCATGTATGCGTGTTTGTGTGTGTGGGTGCGTGTGTGCATGTATATGAGAAAAACCATGTGTGACTGTGTCTATGCTAATTCCGCTCATTGGTCAACAGGCAGCAGGTGAACATACTCGATAACTTTTCAGTCCAAGATGGCGTTAGGTGATGCCAGTCACCCAACACTCATCTTGTCATGAATTTATTTACCTTTTAAGTGAATCACACACTTTTGACAAAGTTACAAGTTGGCTCCATGTTTCTTTTTCACCTGAAAAAAAAGATGATGGCCTTTGATAAAGTAAATAAAATTTTGACTCTCATTGGGCCTGTTGTCGAGGAATATGCCACAGGCACAGAATAAAAAGCAGATGAGTCCAGCTAATAAGGAGATCGATCATGTCTCCTCTGTCCTCCTCATGTTCGACAGATTTGAAAGTACAACAGCTCAAGCAAGCTACCAAGATAAAAATCAGCCTACATTTGATGCAAAACAGTCCGTTTTAACCTAAAAATGAGTCCAACATACTACACTAAATTAACTCCTCCAAGCAGATTCTGCTAAATTTATTTTCAGTGCCTTGTTATGCTCCATCAGTTTTACAGTCAGATGTGACAGTGAACCACAGCCAACCAGAGGTAGAGTCACCTCTCTCATACAGTCTTATCTGCATCTCAGCCTCTCTGGGCCGACTCCTTCAATATGGAGGAAACCAGCAACCCGCAGCCAATCTGATTCAAATCTTTGCCTAAATATAGGTATGCCTGCCCTGACAAAATGTTATACAAAACCACACTGCGATTTTTTTTTTTTTGCAAAAGCACTGAATTAAGCACAGAAACTGAAGCGTAATACTCCTTCACAGTTATCGCGAAGTCCAGATTCCACTTATTTTTGAATAGCTGAGAGCTTTATGCATGTCCTTTTGAGAGAGTTTGCACATATGCACACAGCATTGAGAGACCAAATCTGCCAAAAAGCACAGGTCCTTGTGGAAAACTTCTCCCCCGGGCTCATGAGGCTGACCTAAACTGGGAATCCTTTGAGAGAAGAGCCAGGCTATAAAGGGACAAAGCACATTCAGAAAGCAGAGCTGCAGGCCCCTCCCTCACTGCCAAAAAAAAAAAAAAACTTTCCCCTCCTGCAATAAAAGCAAATGCCCCCATTTTCTCCTAAAAAAAATAAATAAAAATTGACCACAAGCCCAGCAGTCAACACGTTCCACCAGGGTTACTCATGACACCCATCCGCCCCATGACTAACCCACTCTGGGGTCTGACTCAAACCTTGGTGTTGGCACAGCTGTTTTCCTGAACAAGGTGAACTGTGGTCCCATTCTCACCCCAGCTAATTCACTACAGCAACAGCCTAGAACACAGGCGTATGAGGACGAGGGGAGGGAGAGCAGCATGTGCTGTGAAAGACTCAACAATTCTAGGGAGGGTATGCGACACCCATAACAGCGAGAGAGGGAAGCAGGTCGCAGAAAAGTAGGGAGGAGGGCTTAACAGACTGGGCACAGGACCAGACATTCTGGGCTAAGAAGGGTCAGGAATGGGCTTATTTGAGCCTTTTCTGTGCCGTGGATTAACAGCTCAATCTAGCTCAGAAACTTCCTTATTCAGAAAAGCAGTGCAGCCAAGTCTGAAGATGGCCCATGACTTGCATCCCGAGTCAGTCCACATTCCATTTTACTGGCCTGCATACTGTCACACACACCTGCCTGTGTTTGGTGGATCAGACGTCACATCAGATTTTATTCGGCTTGAAATGAAGTGAGAGGCTCATACCACTGGGCTCAAACCTGAAGCTCTAACTATAGCAAAACAATGAATCTCCTTGGGGCTAATTGACAATGACAATGTGATTCCGAAATTTCATCACTGCCTCTGCCGTCATGTGTTGGCCTTCCTCCCAATTTTAATGTCAATGTCATTCTACTTCACTTGAATATAGTAGAATGGAAATATAAAAACAAGATAAAAAATAGAATACGAGATGCAAGCAATTTCTATAACTATTCACTACTAGAAGGAGTTTGGTCAGTACATTTCAGAAAAATACGTCTGTTATTTTGCACAACCTAAATACAAAATAGAGTGATAGTTTGATAATAAAATGCACGATTTTCCAGGTTAAGATGTCATATCATCAAGATCCCACAGCCTTACCATGAAATACAATGCCAGAGAATGAATTTAATATTGGCAAATAAACGAAATTGTGCTCCACACTATATACCCTCTCAGAGTGTCTTACAGATGGGCACGCCCAAACTTTGATTCAAATAACATTAGGTCAAAACCAGGGCTTTAACCTTGACGTCAAATAGGCTTCAGGAGACACTAAACTGTCCCTACAACGGTTCACCATCTACAGCGGACACAATCGATGAAAAGACAGACGGATGGACAGACATGGCAGAGGGGAAGACAAACTCCTATGGGCAAGAATTACCGAGGGGGTTAAAAACCATGCACAAGGATACCAAATTCTAAATTTTTAATCACAATGCTGAAATGTACTGCTGTTTTTACTGAGCAGATCAGAGAACCAAAGTGTAGACAAAATTGAATCAGGAAGGATACCCTTCACACTAAAAGGTGATATTGAGTTTATTGGTTAAGTGAGCTTTGTGTGTGTGGACTCTCATATCATTGAGTTAGTGCGACCCATACTTTTCATGAGGAAAAAACTACTTCTGCAAGTAGTGAGGTCGCCGAGTACATATGTCACATTTCCAGTTTGATTTCTTTAACCACATTGTTTTGCTTAAGGCAGTAAACAAAAATCAAAGCCAAAGCTCCAGTAACATCCAGTAGTAATGACTACTGACTCTACTCGAGAATGACATTTACACAATTCAGATGGTAAATCAATGTAGTGGGCCTATTTACAGTTTAAAAAATGACACAATGTTGAGACAGTTTCCAAGTAAGCATACCTCCCAGTTTAAATCCATAGAGCATATAAAGTTGCTGCACTGCAACATTTTTTTTTTTTTTTTTACATCTACAGCTTTTTTCCAATTGCAGTTTGCCATTTACACGAGAGAACCATTAAAAGAAAAGTTCCTTTAAAAAAGCACAAAAATATGGAAAACCTTCTTGATACTGCACAAGGAATTCCGACTGGATACTACACAAGGAAATCTTTATCAGCCTACACAGGTCATACACAGCCATGCAAACACATGAATTCAGGCATACAAGTTGGACACACAAGTAGACGTGCATAAAAAGACATATTGGCAATAGTATAAGAATTGTATTCACCAACTGTACATTCGACTCTCAGGTGGCACCAGCCAGTGACAAGCAGTAGTCTAGCCCAGGGGTGGGCAATCCTGGCCCTGCGGGGCCGGTGTGTATGCAGGTTTTTATTTCTATCAATAACCCTAACTAATTGAGCTCACTTGTCGCAAATGCAGATATAGATTTGTTCAAAGATTCGATCAATGAAAAATGTTTTATGTAGGGAGACAAGAACAGTCTTTGATCATTCATGATAATTTTAAGAAATGCACCTGAATGTCAGACTTCATAAATATACTCAGCAACAAAAGTTTCTGTGACACCATTTATGTGTATGTTATAAATGACACGCAAAGATCTCAATGCAATCAATATGTTTATTTAATAGGAGAAACACTGACTTTTCAGTGCCAACGTCACTCAAAACGAAAAATGTCATTTTCATGCGTCATGAAGCACTTGTCTGACGTCTAACCAATTGTGACCTTCACACTTCAATACCGGGTGTGACTTCCTCGTGCCATGATGCAAGCAACGCATCTCCGGCGCATGGACCGAATCAGATGTGCCAGAAATTGCTGTGGGATGTCATTCCAAATCTGACGTAGACGTTGTCGCAATTCCTGGAGTGTAGCTGGCGGGTTATCCAACCGCCGCAAACGTCGATCCATCTCGTCCCAAAGATGCTCGATTGGGGACATGTCTGGGGATCTGGCTGGCCATGGCAGGACATTGACATGTTGTTGCATCAGATACTGCTGTACAATCCTTGCAACGTGTGGTCTGGCGTTATCATGTTGCAGCGTTATTCTGGGACCATGTTGCATCAAAAACGGTACCACCAATGGCCGTAGCACTTCATCGCGATATCTTTGACCTGTCAGATTTCCATCAATAACAAGCAAATCTGTTCTGTTTCTAGCCGTGATCCCTCCCCAAATCATGACACTACCACCTCCAAAACGATCAAATTCCTGAACACAGTTGTTGGCATAACGTTCTCCACGTCGACGGTATACACGTAAACGACCATCACATCGGTTAAGCATGAATCTTGATTCATCAGTGAAGAGTACAAGATCCCACTGACGTTGGATCCACCGTCGATGTTGTTGTGCCCACTGTAGACGCAGTCGTCGGTGTTGTACTGTGAGTATTGGACGTCTTGCTGGCCGACGTGGGACAATGCCAAAATGACGGAGACGGCGACGGATTGTCTGTGCAGACAGTCGCCTAAAACCAGGTATCGTTCTTGCAGTTATGGTTGCAGGTTGGAATCGATTTTGGAGATGGGTTGTTCGAATCCAGTTGTCCTGTCTGGCAGTGGTTACTCGTGGACGGCCGCTGCGAGGACGGTCTCTGACATGTCTTGTCTGCTGATGACGCTGCCATAAGTTCCAAATGGTGTTTCGGTGGACATTCAGGCGATGAGCAACTTCCCTCTGCGAGGTTCCGGATTCAATCATCCCAATGGCCCTCCACCGATCATTTTCAGACAGTCTTGGCATTTAGAGGGTAGAGTTCCTGATCCGAAATGGCTGTGTTTTCGATAAGTGATGCTTCCGTCGTTCATCAGGCACAATGTGAACATTCCAAAAATTCTCCTCTTTTATTGCCATCCACAAGCATGATTTACGCACATTTTCACGTGCAAAGTCATTTTCTCGCATTTTCATGATTTCCATTTCAATGTTGTGTTTACGTGTACTGTTTCAGTCTGATATCACCATGTATGACAATTTCATAATTGCGTTATGAAAAATAATTAACAATATTGGTGTCACAGAAACTTTTGTTGCTGAGTATAGTTTGGCTAGTTTAGATAATGAACCAATTAAAGGCCAGAAGTTGGTGCGAAAACCAGGGACAGATACGACCCTCGTTACCCACCTCCGGTCTGGCCTCTACCACAGGACATTATAAAACTGGCGGAAGTGTAACTAAGGCTGGCCATCGATCTTGTCAAAACTTATTCAAGACATTCCCGTACAAATTACAGGCTATAGGGAACATTCAGAAGCAGTCCCTGAACATGTGGTCCATCATTTTTTCATACCTACTGAATTGTCCGCCAAAAGATATACTGCACTTGCAACCCAGCAGCAGTAACACATATCTTACAACAGCGATTAATGTGAATGAATCCAAGTCCGTATAGAGGATTTCAACATCAGAGGATTCATGGAGTCATGAGGAGGAAGAGTCAGCACATGCAGGATAAAACGCTCATACAACTTTCAATCGAGTGAAGCCGTGAACGCACACGGAATACAGTGACACACATGCGTCAACATCGGCATTCTATGAAAATCGCAAAAAATAAATGAATACGATAAAAATAAAATGACTCTTATAAACTTAAGCTTCGGCTGTCGGAGTATTGAAAAACTTTTAGTTTCACAGATTAATATTAAAAGTTATCCCATACAAAAAAGAAATCAGATCAAAAGCGGTTTGTGAAAAATCTTATCAAAAATACCACGGTCATTCATGGGCAAAAATTCTCGCCGGCATTAACACAAATAAGCGACAGGAAAACGTGGGTTACGAACGGTCATTCGTGATTACGGTTCATTTCGAATAAGTAACCAAAACAGAGAGCCAGCTGAAGCAAAGTAGGTGCCACTATCTTGCAACGAGATTTCTTAGGAATGTATTCCTAAAACTCGCTTTCTAGCCGGAAAAAATACTTTCATCTGTGGATTATGACCGATGATATCCAATGCAAAAGAGTAGGTTTTTACCTTTTAAATGTTGCCTTCAATTTCCCAGCGTAAAATTTTTAAGCGTTCCCATTTGAAACACTGAGCAGTGACATTTTCTCACGCTTATTTTGAGGGAGTAGTTAAGCCCAAATCCGACCAAAGAAACTTCCGTAGCAATCACGTGACTGAATAATAAACAGATACGCTTCTCAAGACATTTGGTCATGGTTGGCGGAGAAGGAGAAAAAAAAATGTTACAGCTTCAAAATAATTCACGCACAGCTTTGTCATATTTTCAGTTAGGAAACATTTTTATGCAGCGGTACTTCAGGTTGAACTGATGGACGAGTGGGATGGGATAGATGATGTTGAAAGATATACTGTGCTGCCTACGGCTCCACGATCTTCACATCCACTGCACAGGAAACAGGAGCTTTTACCCATGCTCAGATTCCGTTTGCTGCCACATCCGAGTCCTTCCCTTTCCAATTTCCCTGGTCATGCATGTCTCTATCCACAAGAGGGCGATAAAACACTGGCCAGAATAAACGATCAATGCAGTCCACATCACCATCTCCTCATGACACTTCTCCGTACAGCGGTAAGACAATTATAGCTTACTCAAAACGTGTTGATTCTTGAATGATCTTCATATCTACAGTTATGAGGGGCCGGTTGGCACAATCTGCTCTTAAATTGACCGAGGGAGTATACACCTTTATGATCAACACTATTTTTTTCAAACTAATTTTAGTTCGACACCACCTGTAATGCAATGGTAACATGTTTTTATTTGTTCTGAAATTCTATGTTGCTGGCACAACGAGCAATAATAGGCTATGTTTGTCTTGAGGCTTCTTTATCCATTTCAACTGCGCTCCTGCTGTGCCTGTCTGGAATCAAGGTCGGATGCGTGTGTGTGTGTGTGTGTGTGTGCGCGCGCGCGAGAGAGAGAGAGAGAGAGAAAGAGAGCGTGTGGGCTGGGGTATTCTGCGACGTATCGTGATGACTCACTGCGTCTAGTCTCCTTGCCGATGGTAGATTAGTCCAGTAAGTGGGCGGTCACGGTAGGATAACCCATCACGATACAGACTAATTTTTTGTCCCAGTCGTATGGGAGGAGCAGAGGCGTCCCACGTTGCAATGTTAAAAGGCTGTTCCTAGAATCGCATTGTTCGTGTTTTCAATAGTTCCTTAAAGCTGGCATCTAGATGCCTTAACTTCACTTTCATAAGAACAAATGCATTTGAGAAGCCAGCACAAAGGTAGCGGACTGAAGTTCACCGATCAACTGTCTGAAGTGCAATCGTCAACTCAAAACGCACGTGTAGGCTCTAAGCAGGGGATTTTCATCACTATTCAATAACTGTGTCAATCACGAGGACGAATAGGCCACTGAACTGATAGTCATTCAGAAACTAGATACAGTATTCACATTATTAATTTAATAGACAATATTTGGAGTAATTTGCAGAATTGTAGGCCAGAACATGAACAAGGCACTATTAGTATCAGCTGTATGAGTTGTTGCAGCTTGCTGCGACTGACATGACTTGAGGCAAGGTAAGAGCAGTCCAGGGAGGCACGTTTAAGTGGGTGTGCTGCGTATTATTCGTACCCTATGCCCATTCCTCAATTAAAACTGTGACAATAAGTGACACCAGGACAAAGCAGATGTAGGAATCAAAGCATATACGATTCACTCATTAGTCTTGCACTCATGCCTTTTAGAACTGCGGGAGTAGACTGGACCCATAAAAGCCCACACAGCCACACACATGCAAACTCCACACAGAAAGGCTCCAGGCCGGATCTGAACCCACAACCCTGCATAAACATTGTAAAATATTTTGTGTTTGTTGCAATGTCTCTCAGCACAGCATCACCAAACCAAATACAGAGCCAAAAAATGTACTTATAATTCACTAAACTTTCATCATGCCTACCTCTTTGTCTTCGTTACCTTGTTAGATCTGTAAGGTACTGGCAGTATTACTCGTCAAACAGTATCAGTACCCCAAAAAAAAAAATCAGTATTACAATGGCTTTAGAGAAAAATGATCACTCTGTCGTCAAACAAAAAAAAAACTGCAAGTTTGTCAAACACTAGACAGCATCTATACAGCAGATATTTGTGGACATTCTTGCAAATCAATTTGATGCAGAAATCTAGGCGGCGACTGTTGGGAGATGAAAATCGCTAGGGGTGACCAAGGGCTCTAAGATAATATTAACTCCAGGGCTGCTTCTCAGTATGCAAAGATAATTCTTCCTTGCATTATCTCTTCTCCTTTGCCCTGGAAATCCTTCCCCCTCTGCCATCATGGAGGGTCTTATTATACAGCACTTTGAAGAGATGCGGGGCGATGAGAGAGGCTTCAGTAGGAGCTGAAGGCGAGGATACACAAGTGTATCCTATGTGGAGGACTTTTGTTAAGTTGTGAAATGTTTAAATGCTGCACCTTAATAAGTGATGTCGCTCAACGGAACAAAGGATTTCTCACTTTGCAGTTTTTGGCTCCTTCGTCCTTGTGGCGCTTCCTCACATCTCTGTCTCAGACTCCTGCGGAGCGAAGACACAAGAAAGGGAGACAAAAAGAGAGGGAAGCAAGGAGCAAAATGACAAGCATCCCAGCAGAGCAAAGATGGACGACAGCTGCAAGCCCAACAAACTAATTGCTATTTCTGTGGCACTGAATTTCTAATCTGTAGGATACCCCCAGTCACTGTGACTATGTGGCGTTTTTCCCCCGCACTCAAATATTCACCAGAGGCAAGACACAGGAGGCTCATTCATGGACGAGGCATCAGTAAGCTGATGAAAAGAATGGTGAAATTAGTCAACTTAAGCGCAGTAAACCTCTTTTCTGAATCCATCTACCCCACAGTCCCCTTGGTGGCACTAAAAATATGGACAATACGAAAGCTCAGGCAGAGAATTTTCCGGTTGATGTTGTACAGAATGTGGGGCCCTTTTTCGTCCAAATTGCTCATAACACCACTGCATTAAAGAGGCTGAAGAAAAACAAGGTGTAAACACTTGCTTTAAGTCCACTCCAATAACTCTGCACTCTCCGGGGTTAATTAACCACTCATTCTCCCTTCTTAATGAATCCACCACTTATGGAACCTGAATTCTTCCTCCAAAAATAATCAGCAGTAAACTGCTGCTGAGCCAAGTTACCATGGCAACATCGAGTAAAAGTGGGGAGAACCAGATTCTGTACCAGGACACAAGCAGATCCAGTCATTGAGTCATCAGACTGCAGCTGCTTTGCATCAAAGATGTTAATGAAGGATCAATTGACATTTCGCGAGAATGATTGGCACACTGTTGCTGTTGGTTCTCTTTTTGATAAAAGAACACATAATCCCAAATTTATAAACTGGAAGATGTCAACGTAAAGAAAAGGCTAAATAAAATGCTACATTGCACTGAATGCAATGGATTTGTGACTCTCCCATGCTCTCCTGCATCCACGCAGTGTATTCTGGGATAGACTGCACTCACACGTGCTTGTGTATGTATTTTTTCCCCATCTTTAATAATAGTGAAAATGAATCAGTTGTCAGAAACACAACAAAGATGAAATATACTTTGCCACATAGAAAATACTATTCTGATGGGACTTATGTTGTAGCTACCCTTACCACCATTGCAAGGGTTCACATTACCTCTCATATGAGACCTGCATGCCTTCAGTTTCTCAGATTTATTGTCTAGACCATGACAGAAGTTTACGTTCAATTATAAGGAATGGTGTATTTAAAATAAAACAGATTGAAATGCCACAGTTTATTAGCAACTCTCAAGCTCACCTCTCCTGCAGACCCAACTGTATGCAGTTTTCCACTCTATTTACAGTGGCTATCCATTTTGATACTTTATTGGAAATAATGTATTTTTGGGATAATTTTACCCCCTAAACGTATAATACCAGTTATAGTTATGCATTTTATAATGAACAAAAGACCTATATTCTCAAAAATTTACATTGCATCATGTCCTGACCCTTTATTGGTTTTCCCACAATCCAGCCAGGTTTGACTGGTTCTTCCTCCTGTTTCCCCTTATTCATTTTCATTATTCAATTTATCAGTCTTTTACTCTCCCTCCCTTTTGGCTCTCGCCCCCACCTGTTTCCCATTGTTGATAGTTTGTGGTACATACTCAAGTTCCTGGTCTACGTTCCTTCCCTGCTGGAAGCCCGTTTAGGCAAGAGCTCTGAATACTGCAGTCTTCATAAAAAAAATAGCCTCTAACCACTTTATTTGTAAATATCTCCATTCAGGTCTTCTGCTCCTCATGGGCGAGTCAGCAGGTCCCTCCCTCAAGAGAGTTTGTGAAAGCGCTCGGTCCCTGGAGGCCAGAATCCCCAGATTGTCTTCCTGGTATTGACCTCAAACTTGTCACAGACTACGGCTTGTTCATCCCTCCCTGATCCTGTTCAGCCCTTACCGGACTCGAACGGTCCCAAACCCAGCTTTCCGAGCATCTCATTTTGAGAGGCCTTTTCCTCGGTTTGTGCCACTTGCAGCTTTCACCTTTATTACTAAAGACACCCGGGAGGCTTTTGTGGACCTGCGCCTGGTTCCTTCCCTGCTGTACGTGACACATTTCTCAATGTGAAAGGAACCTGCATTTTATGAAAAAATTTTAATAACTGAAATAATGTGTTTAAAAAACCTTAATTAGGCATTAGGGATCCCCAGTACAGATTGCAGAACCACCACTTTACCCCTTAAAGACCAATGTGACTCTTAAAAGCTTAAATTGCTACTTCAGAGTGCAAAAAAATACATTAGTTTTTGCTGCCATTCTTTTCTAGATGGATGAATGCTTAGACCATCCATTAGCTCTCGACAAAGGAGACAATTCAGAACAGAGGTGCACAATTACAATTGCAAGGCTGATGTGCAGGATAGGTTTTGTTCAGGTACCTTATTTTCGGTTTTCATGCAACCTGGTAAACTATGCTGGTTCAGTCCAACACTTGAGCACAGTAAAATCCAAAGGAGGCACTTGCATTCTCTCAGCGCAGCTAGCATTTATAAAAATGTCCAATTCAGAAATATTGCTGATATTTTCTCAGTCCCCGATATGCGGAGTTATACCCCACCCCCTGCTGTAGGCTGCTCCATTCTCCTAACGGTTATGACGTCTTCCCTGAATCCACCACTTACTTTCAGGCATAGCTAATGCATATCTAATCCATATGACAAATGATCTTGTAGCTATATATAGTATCAGTTAGCTAGCTCATATATTATTGCTATAGCTATGCTCAGATCAACTTAATTATTCATTGAAGCAGGAGCCCGAAAGGAAATTATCATCTGAAGTATGGGAAATGTACAAAGCAAAATTCCAATCCAACACCATTTCCTACAACAGAATCTAGCACAGAATGGTAGTCTGGGAGATCTTTCTCAGATGGACTGAATTAGATAAAACAGATTTGCAGTTACTGACATTTTTTACTCATAGTCCAGCATTTTTCCTTTTTGGGGCAGCAGGAGACAATGACAGACATCATGAGGCAGCCAGGTATGCCATTCTTGCAGACCCCATTTTCAATTGATGGTATTCAGATGCATGATTCATCCCAGCCCATCCCTGCAGGAAATAACATTTTAATGAAGCAGCATCTGAGCAATGAAAACTGTCTGTCTGAAGAGGTAATGTCACGAGAGTTCTCTCATACTTTTCTCTGAAAAGTGGAAAATATTGGTTTACTTTAAGTTACCATGTGCTTGATAAGGGAATTTTTATCTTGAAATGAGTCAAAACTTTCATATCAAGTGGCAGAATTTTAGTTTTACTGAGGGGAAAGGCAGTACGCGAAGGCAGTACCCCAGCCTCAGCCCAGACATATTGAATGATGGGTGAAGGTCACTTAGTTGAAGTGAAAGGTCATTTTGGTACAAAACCTTGACATGGCACACCTAACCAGCAAGTCAGAGTAACATAGGAAAAATGAAGTTCATAATTGAAGGAGTTTGAGAAAAATGTTGTGGACAAATGTCTGAAGCATGGCTACCCTCCAAAGCCAGTCAACATATGCAAAATGAATTTCCTAACCCAAGCAGTTTGAGAGAAACGGTCCGACCAAAGTTTCAAAGTTCAAGATCACTGAGTAAAGGTCAAAGGTCATTTGGGTATGAAATCTCAACGAGGCGTGGCTGCCCACCAAGGCCAGTACACACATGCAAAATGAAGTTCCTAAACCTAGCGGCTTGGGAGAAACAGCCTGGACAAAGGACGAAGGTCAAGGTTACCGAGCAAAGGTCAAAGGTTATTCGGGTACAAAACCTCGACAATGCACGGCTACCCACCAATGCGAGTCCACATACGCAAAATGAAGTATCTAACCCGAGCGGTTACAGAGAAATGGCTTCGACTATGGCTGACAAACGCTCCTCCGCAAATGGGACGACAGTACCCCTCTGCCGCTAAGCTGGGGATGAGGAGTAAAAAAAGGCAATTGAAATTAATGTTTTAAGTCTAAATAAAAGATTTAAATTCTTAGTTAAGATTTTTCTTTTTTGCAGTGTACAGCATTGCTCTAAAAACCAGGTCTAACTTTATCTACTCAAGTCAAAAGGAGCCAACAAAGTATATGGAGGTAAAAATATTCTGCATTCTACAGTGGGATGAAACACTGCAGCCTTCGTCAAGCCTTCGGTCCAGTTTCTAAGCTTGACCACATTTTCAAAACAAGAGGCCTGTTGAGATATTATTGAAAGACTGAAAAAATGGCAAACATTGATTTTCCAAGTCCAAAATGCTGAGTTTTCTAATTTTCACAGTGAATATTCAGAATATCATAAGGAAGTCTCGCACCAAATTAGGAAAAAAGTAGAGAGTTTTTAAGATATTAATGAAAAACTGAAAAGAAATGAGCACAAACACTAATTTTCTGAGTCCAAAATGCTGAATTTCTCAAAAACTGGGATGTAGAATTTTCTAATTTTCACAGGCGATCATCAAAACATCACAACAAATTTGACAAAAAGTTATCGGACAGTTTGAGATATTAATGAAAGACTGGAAAAATGAGCACAAACACAGATTTTCAATGAATCCAAAATGCTGAATTTCTCAACAACCGGGGCATAGAATTTTCTAATTTTCACAGTGAATATTCAGAATATCATAAGGAAGTCTCACACTAAATTAGAAAAAAAAAAAAAAAAAAAAAAAAAGGGCCTCGCTGAAGTGGGCAATACCCCTCAGCCCCGAAGGTCACTGCTGCAAGGTCAAAGGTCAAACTGGGACGAAACCTCAAAAAGGCACACCCACCCCCCAAGGGGAGTCCACATGAGCAATATGAATTTCCTAACCCAAGAGGTTACAGAGAAATAGCCCAGACAAAATTGGCAGCCGCCCGCCGAAGGGCCGACAATACCCCTCGTGCCCAGTCGGGCTGAGGGGTAAAAAGTCAGACAGTTTTTGAGATATTCAGATTTGAAGTGAAAAGTTGACGCTGGACAAACAGACAAACGGACGCCGGACAACAACTCGGCATTAGAAAAGCTCTGCTGACTATCGTCACAGCGGAGCTAAAAATTTAAGTCTTTAGTTCAGTACAGAAATTCCCAAAAGGTCCAGACAACCCAAACAAAACAGTCCTAAAAGGCCACAACATGCGTCCGGAACGGAAAATAACACAAAACCATCCCTCTTTGGCCTGATCCGACCGTCTATTAAAATGGAAGACAAAGAGCACATCACATCTCAAATCTTTCAAAAGAAATCTGTATTATTTTCCTCCTTTACATACATTCATAGAGTTTCAGATCACAGAAAACTAACTTTGATTATACAAGGATCACACACTTTATATCGTAGGGTGTGCAATGGTTTTTCAAAAACACCCACTGCTAAGATGTAAACCTCAAATCTCTCACAGCACAAAGGCAAATGGAATGAATAATAAACTGGGGCCTTTGGGGGACGTCAGAGTCTGATGTCTTGATATTTCATGGCAAATTAAACAATAATGATTCATAAAATCGTGGATTATGGACGTGAAAACAGAAGATTCCAGCATCTCAGTTGTTGTGTGGTTGTGTAATTTATCTCGAAGTCCTTTCCAAAAGTAGCAGAGTTCTCAGGATCTTTTTTTTTGGAATGTAACGGACAACAAAAACACCCAGGGACAACACCTGCCCATGTGAAAAGGGGGGAGAAATAGCTCATAAGGTAGAGTGTTGTGGTGTGTTGTTTGCAAATGTACAATCACACGCCTACAGGAATGGCGCCTGTGTGGCTATATTTTCATGTGGTGCTTAAAATGGCAAAAATACATTTTCAAATCAATACCAGTAAGGAGCCGCAGACCGAATGAGTGGCTGTTCTTCATTTTATCTTTATACCAAATTTGTTTGAACGACACTGCACCATTTCTATAGTAAGGTCTCAGTTATTCTGCATTAAGAGTACGCGTCTGTGTGTAAACACCTCGCATCCCGAGAGCGTAATAGATGCTGAGCTTTTGAAACCAGTTTTATGTACGTGGGAGAGAATCAGTGGCACCATCACATGTGCACTTGCGCGTGCCTTCATGTGAGCGCAAAAATTAAGGGGTGTCCAAGATGCAAGGTGACGGTGTGTATGTGTGTATTTGCGCAGATGTATGAGAGCATTTGCGCGTGCACGAATGTGTGAGCTGTAGTCGCGGTCTCTGTCGAGGTCGACTCCTCAGTTGGCCTCGTCATCGCTGCACTCTCCCCTCTCCTCCTTGGCCTCGCTCAGCCCGCTCTCGTCGATGTTCTCCAGGGAGTCAGTGTGCTGGATGGTGAGCTCGGACAGAGGTATGCTGGCGAGGCGGTTCTGCTCCGGGAACAGCCAGGGCTTGTATCCGGGATTGTGCCTCTGCTTCCACTCGTGGTACTTCAGGCACGCTTTGTTGATCCTCTTCATTGCCTTACGTGATACACAGAGAGAGAATAATCCCATTAAAGAACAGCCAGGTCTAATAATCTTCTCAGCACATTCATACAGGCGAGCAGGAGCTAGTCATTATCCTTTTAGCTCAAAGGCTTTAACATTAGCTTTTCATAAAAGTAATTTGAGGGAAAATTACTTCTCACCACGAAAGTTGCATTCAAACAGCCTCTCAAGGCCTATCTTTGCCCCCCTGTACGTGAGACTAGCTCATGAATTAGCGTACATAAGGTCGAGTCACATTCTCCAAAGCAGAAACACTTAAAGGCAATACACTTTTGGAGGTTAGATGCACGCTTTTGTGCTTCCCTGCGATATGCCTCTGTGCCAGAATGGCTGACGCGGCCTCCAATGCTCTAAAGCGGTCTAATAAATGAGATCGGCATTCACAGAGCGAGACGGGTCGTCAGTCAAGGCCTGCCGCAGCTATGACTCATGCCTAACCCCCCCCCCCAACCTGCCCACCACTCTAATGCAGGGTCAAGTGAGGGTCGCGCTCAACTCCAGAAACCCCACAGTCCAGCCAAGTCTGACAAAGGGACTCAGAGTTTAACGAGGGCCTGATAAGATTTCCATTTCAACACATCAGGAAGCGGAGATATTCTGCCCCCTCCCCAAACTACCACCCCCCACATCACCACCTCCACCACACCCCACCCTACCAACCATCCAGCTTCCTGCTGGGAGGAATAGTGCTGCCGTGACCAGACTAGTCACAGGCTACTCTTCTGACTAATGCCAAGGCGTCAGCCTGTTGTACATTAAATATTTACAAAGGATGTCATGTGTTGGGCGTAGGGGCATTTCTCAGGAAGGCTGGCTATTTGTCAGTCAACACAAGCTGCCATGTTGCCTTTCGCTGAGGCCAGAGAAGGGCTGGAGTTTCGAGGGAGGTTGTGCGGAAATAACAGAGGCTAAGGAACTGCAGAGAGAAGAGGCCTTCAGGAAAGCAGCAAATCAAGACATTGTGATGAAGACCTAACAGTGAAGCCACAACATCACTACTGTTCAGGAGCAGGAATACATTTAACGAAGAGAAAGACCTCCGCTACTTTATTGTTTACCTCCATATTGTTTGTGGCCCCTTCATCACATAGCTGGGATGAAAATGGCTTTTCCACTTCCAGGAAAGCACTGAAAGTTGCCGAGATCTCGCTTGCACAAGAAAGCGTGACGCTAACGCGTACGCAAAAGCTAACACCGAAGCAGATCAGAAACCAGGGTAAACCATATAGATACGGCCTTCGGGTAACCTAATATTCCATTGGTAGGCAGAGCGCATCGAAGCTCAAAAACGCAACACCGTTTGGCGAAATGTGAAGAGTGCCGCTGAGAGCAGCGCGAGAGAGAATGCCACCTGCGTTCCCAGCACACAGCTGTGACTCAGTTACAAGAGGTTTCACAGAACAGGGAGTGCTTTTCCTTGCACTTTGAAATTTAGTCCCCGGAGAGCCCTTGGCCCACTTCAGCTAACGCATGTGCAGAATGACTGCAGTGAGGATGAATGCAGCAGAAGGCTTGAGAGAGAACATACATGATGCACACAACACCCAAACGCATGAGCATGTTCAATCAATCACTTGAAACACACGAGGTGACAGCACATTACTGATGTATACGACGGCAGCTCCTAGCATGGCAATAGATTGTGTATAATAGATCTTTTTTTACAGTTGCATCAAACCCATAATTTATTTAAAAGCAGGCCTCCATTTCTAATATTAGAAATGCATAACGCTGCATATCTGCTGAAAAAGGCCATTTCTTTAGTACTCACAATCTGCAGATAAAGGAGACTGAATGGCACCAGAAAAGTCATCAAATGACAAATATAGCTTTACGCTTGCTTCACATTAAAAATATTAATGTCAGAAAATACAATTCAAAAAAGCAAAGAGTATACCCTTGGAGCCAGAATCTGGGAAGACTTGTTGACGACCCACTTTGGTAATGAACCTAGAGAGGAAAATGTAATCATATTAGTTCATTTCCAGTTACGGTGTCCTAGTTTCATCTGGTATGAAGTGTAAGGGCTCCATCTGCACATGTCAAGCAGTGACAACAGTGTGCTACTGGGAGGTGGAAAGATGGACCAGTTGATAAAACAATTACAGCTGAGACAGATGGTGCTGGGATCTTTGGAGGTAGTATGCCAAAAATGGGAGTTATTAATTTAATTAAAGGACGCCAGAATTGAAAATTTGTGCTGGAATCATATCTGATAATAAATAACCAAGTTAATTAGACAGGCAACATCGTGCCGAAGTAGCTCTAAAACCACCTCATATACAGAATCATTTTCTTTTTCAAAAAGTCCAACTTAAAGCCATACATTTTCTTTTGCACTTTAGTACTACGACATGGCAAAGCCTACAGACATACTCCCACAGCTTTTGACAACTAAAAGATATTCAAAAATGCTATTTGCCTTCCAATTTAATGACACTGACATGATCTCCGACCATGACACTGCATTAGTCCTTTTTAAAAGAATATTTAGTGAAAAGAAAAATGCTAAAATGTGACCCATTTTGTAATGGCAGGACTTTGCCAGCAAAGGGGCAAATATGTTCAGATAAGAACACGAATGCCTTTTGCTGATAACTCACCTCGAGGATCCACCTGGGCAAGGTAAGTGAGGGTACAGCTGGTGGGTCCATTACTCTGGATCAGGTAGCCTGTCTGGATGGACACGGCACGCACCAACTCCTTCCTAGGAGGGTATTTCTATGGAAACGAATTCACAAAAGCTGAATCACTTCCTTTTCTTTACTGTGATGGTCATGTTGATTAATGTCATTGTTTGGTCACAGAACACTGCTCAGGACAAATCCTTCGGGTAAGTCATTCGCCTGCTTTGCAGAAATGTCGAAAACGTGACATTTCACACTGCTGTGAACGTTCACCCCGAGACAGCCTCGGTGAAACCATGTCCCCATTTCGAGGCCTCATCAGAAGTGCGCCCATCGAGCTAATTAATGCCAGGGGAGCATTATTAACCATGACCTTGGTAATGCTAATTACGGTGAAATATTCCTCTTGTTGAAACACAAGGATTAGATGTAAGTAATTTAAGCCAGGGTTGGGTGGTTGTTGTGCCATAGAAAATATCTCAGCACAAATAAACCCTAAGCATATCACGACGACCCTGTTTAATCAGTGCCCTCACAAATCCAAACCAAGAGGAACAGTGCAACATCGGTAAAACCGTAAAGCTTTCCTTCCTCATAACATTCACTCTGCTGGGAGCCAATTTGTTACATGAACTGTTTAGGCAGACATGGGTCTTGATTGAGGCATCATTCAACATGCCAGCTCTCCCCAGTTTTTCCTCTCACTGACTTTGTTGACTTGTGAGAGCGGGCTAAAGCATAGCAGCGCTGATCCTCCTCACGACAGATGGCTTCAGTAAGGGCCAGAATCCCAACACAATGCCACCCGCAGCTGAGCAGCAGGAGGGTCTTATCTTGCGTGGCTCTCAGTGCCGTCAATCAATCACCACAAAGTTTAGGTGTCGAGTGCGACAACCATCCCAGCATGTTGAAATCTGTCTCCCGAACTCCCTCATAACGCCACATATCCGCAAGCACAAGAGATACTCCCAGCCTGCGTTTATGACTGTGTGTTTGCATGACCTTACATCTGTTATGATTCTGCTGTTGCCTGACCATGTTTTCGTAATGGCCCTGATTCCTCGCCATGTTTTCTGATGCAGTCCATGCCATGTTTTGTATTTTGCCCGTCTTTCTTTGTTATGTGCTTGGCTGCCATTTCCCATATTCAGCATTTAGTTATCATTCTGGTTTCTGAAATTGTCATACCCTGCATTGCACATCGTTTCCCCAGTCTTGTCATGTGTTCTGAGACAGTTTTATTCCCCAGTCTTGTGTGCCACAGTTTCAGGAGATTCCAGGGTTTCTGGGTTTCCAAACATTCCTTCCAATCTCATTTGCTTCCTTCTCCTTACTGTTCCATCTTTACTAACAATACTAACTGTTTATTATTTTAGATAAATTACTAACACTAACTAACATTGTTTATAGTTTATAGTACAAACTTACTAACAAGAACTAGGGATTGTATAGCTGCACATTACTAATGGACTAACGAGATCTCAGCACTCGCTCTGCTCGTCTCCGCCTCTTGCCTTCACTCAATTTACTTTGCTGTGCTTCAGCGGATTCTCTGCACCTAGTTAATCACAGTTCTGCCTCTCACTCTGTACACTTTAGAACTCCCTAACCAGAGTCGTCTGTTTCTCACAGGTTGTCTGTGTACTCCCTGTCCGCGTTTTGGCTTTCGCCAATTTCAAGTGGTTAGGTACTTCCTCTCGTTCATTCCTTTGTTAATTAGTCTGATCCAGGTCACCTGTTCCCTATTGTAGCATGTGACTTCCCGTGTGTGTATTTAAGCAGTCATTTCACTACCAGCTCGTCAGAAAGTTTTCCCTGTGCAGCAATCGTTTATGCCTTGTGCTCTTAGTGTTATACTTCTGACTGGAACATCCCAGATTTTGATTTTGTCTTTGTCTTTGATATTCCTGTGCCTGTGTACCATACCCGCTTTGCCCGACCCCGAGTTTTGTCTTTGCTGCCCTGTCTACGAATTGGAGTACGTCTACTGGATTTTGGCTTTGGTCTCACCTCTGATATTCCTGTGCCTGTGTACCGAACCTGCTTTGGCCGGCCCTGACTTTTGTGTTTGCTGCCCTGTGTATGAATTGGATTACGACTACTGGATTCTGATTTTGGATTACGGACTCTGTGCCATTGTTTGCTATCCTGCAGGGGTTTCCACCCCAGATCCAATAAAGATAAAGTTTTCTGGATATTTCTGGTTTCGCTTCTGGTTCCTGAACGCTACCTCAACATCTGTATGCGTTTCGGACTGCCTGTGTGCCCTGCATGCGCTCATGTCAGTCTCAGTCTCTCTTACTTTATTATAAAGGCACATCCGCAAGCATGAGCATACGCACGGACAGACTGACACGCAGAAAGATGAACGGACAGACGCACAGAAATACAAAGTCATAATCAGTAATTCAAAGACGCAATCGGATGCAGTCAGAGACATAGACCATGATACAGATGTAGAGACAGAAACATATAGATTCACAGACACACAGATGCAAAAGAAGAAACACAGACACACGTCTAGACAGAGACACAGGCAGATATAGATGCAGACAGAAACAGACGCATAGACAAAAACAGTTGCACAGAACAGACGGAGACATAAATAGATATAGGCACAGAAGCATGGACAAAAACACAGACAGACACAGATGAACAGACGGAGATACAAACGGAAATAGATGTACACAGACGCAGGGATGGAGACACAGACACACAGGCAGAGACACAGATGCATAGAGATAAACACAAATGCACAGACAGAGACAGATGTACAGACAGAGACAAACAGAAACACAGACACACAGTCGGAGACACAGACATCGACAGAAACTCTGGTAAACCTTCCCAAGAGAGGCTCTCTTCAGCTGAGATGGTATCAGTGCCCAAGAGAGCCTCAGAGAGAATCCAGGGCAGAGCGCTTTCTCTTGAGTTCATCCATTATTCACTGTTCTGGTTCCCTTACAGCCAGCATGCCTGGCACTCAGCTGAGGCCTGTAGGCCTGTAACACTGCCAAGGGTTTCTGGGCCCAGTGTACAGCGCCCAGCTACTCAAGCCCGGCAGTACTGAATAAGATGCGCTGATGTGAAATCCACAGACACATCCATTCACTTAAAATAATGCACCATGTTCATATTCAAATTCAGAAGAACAATACTGAAGTTGAGAATGCTGCACAGTACTTATAACTGCAGTTGAAAGGGCAGCATACACAGCTTTGAATGGGTGAGGTTCACTCACATGATGTTTGACAGAGTAGTTCATGATGATATAATCTCTTCCCATGGGCAACCAGGAACGAAGAGTGATGACATCACGGTCCTTCAAAGGACGTGGACACTTCCCTGAGCAAACATACACCAAGGATTAGACAATGCGCTCTATAAACAGCAGGATCAAGCCTTCGATTTAAGTCCTAAAAGCCCTGGGGGACTGCAGGGATCTTACACGAGTAATAACCCACGTCAGCGTTGACCGTCAGCTTGCCGATGTCGAAGGTCTCGATCACGTTTCCGTCCCATTTCTTACGGTAGTCAATATCATGGAGGACGTCGTACATGGTTTCCGCTGAGACGTCCTTGCACACGATCCGGCACTGAGGGAGAGTAAGACATGAGTGCAGAACATTACAAACCAGCCTTCCACGAGGTCACATCACACCCAAGTTGTCTGGCCGCAATGCCCCCCTCCCCACAATTTTAATGGCATCACCCAAGAAGAGTGCCAATTTCCCCAACTGCGTCCGTATACACCCATCTACCCAGTATTTCCTGAATAAGGCTTTAACCACACTCAGCTCTCATGTGAGAGTACATTTCCTTCCTGTACATTTCCGCACTCCGACAGGCCACTCAGTGAATACTACAACCGTTCCAAAACCAACAGGTGAAAAACCATCAGCACAAGATCTCTGAACGGAGACGAGAACAGAAACACCGATCAAGAGCTGGGCACTCCATAGTCCTAATGCCAGGCCTCTCCCCACGGTGAGCTGCAGTGACTGATCAGGCATTACGCTCTTGGCTGTTTCTCGAGAGCAGGAACAGCTGAAGGCAGGAGGAAACCTCATTCAGCAAAGCAATAAATTGTAGCTTTTAAGACAATCCACTGCCCCAGCAGCACAAACGAGATGATCAAGTCCTCTCAAACCAAAGTCCTGGCCATAGCTTCCCCTTCCTACCTCAGCAGTATGGAACACTTGGCTTCAGCGCAGCTGCTTACAAAAAGAAGAGTTTTCACGTACGATGACAACAGTTTCACATATAGTGCGAGTAGTGAAGAAGAAGCCATCAACTTTCCAGTAATTCACAATCCAAGAGGGGGCCGCCAAGATGTCACGGAATTACAGTCCCATTACATTTTGGGTTGTAACTCTACAACTAAATAAGATAAAATCAAGTATGATATGTCATATTGAAGGTATTAACTTGTTCTTTAATATTATTAAGTGAAAATATATTTTTTGAGAAATTTTCATAGAAGAAACAAGCAAAAACTACTCCGTCACAGAATTACACAAAATTGATGTGGTTTTTTTAATGTTATGTTTAACTATTCAGAAAGTGATGTTCCTATCATAGTTAAGTTATGAAACTTCAATATGTTCATATTTAAGGTGTTTTTTGTTAATACTTTACATTACAAGAGGCAAATTGTCACGGAATGACAACAATAGTATTAATTAGCTTCAATGTATTTATTTCAATATATTATACATATATACATAATTATTTACATTTTTACAGTTTAGCAATATATTACAATGAGTTTTCCACTTATAATGACCAATCATAATACATACTTCAAATTTTTTTTTTAAATCTCCATATCAACATTGGCTTGGCAGCCCCCCAAGAGTCTCTCGTCCTAACATTTTTGGTGTCAAAACAGCAAACTCACTGGCAAAATTATAATTATAGGAGATATTTAGCTGGCATTATAGAATGATGGAGAGACAGTGAGGAGAAAGGAGATGCCAATAGAAAGTAATTGACTTCACCAGCTGAGCTTCTCTGTCTGCCAAGGCCAATACTTCAGACACAGAGGGGGAAAAAAATGTCAGTTATACCTCAATTGTGCTGGACTGTCTCTAAAAACATTGCTCTTTTGCCAATATAACGGGAACACAAGCCACTTGGGCCAGCTGCTGACGTGACTGGTGGATGAATACATCGCAAAGAATTACGGTCATGAGGACAGGCTAATAAAATAATCTCATACATGACTGGACTGCATAAATAATAACATGACTGCAGAGCAAAATCAGACTAATCTGTACAGACGATCAAATTTGTTTAAATGGATGCGCAATATGCATTCCAGGAGCAGGCCGGTTAAAGCTTCAGTTTGAAGGCAAGCCATGGCCCAAGGAAGCTGTTATTACACTGATCTCATGCACCCACTGCTTAGTAATATTTTCAGTTGTATTTTCACAGTATTGTGTGACACGTTATTTTCTGTTTTCACGGTGTCAGAACCACAAACCCACCACCACCTCCTCAGCATTGTAGAGGACGACAGCCCAAGACTTAGCTGAGAAATGTCAGTTTCAGCTCGGCAGCAAAATTCACCCTGATGGGTCAGCGTGATATTGCGACAAATGCAAGTGTGGTTTCAGCTGGGAATATGCATGTTTGAATTTATTTTCCCCTTTTCATGCCCTGAAGCCAACATTTTCATTTCTGTGTCGGTTAACAGAAAAATGGTTTCCGGCAAGTCAAGTTTTCTGTGAATTCTTTCAAATAAACTACTTGCTAGCTTTACAGTGCACTTCATCCTTCCTTTAAATAACCTGCCTCTTTTTGAGCACAATAATGGATGTCCGTTGTTCCCAAAAGGGGAAAATTTCAACTGCTACATGGCAAGTCCAGCAGGAACAGGTCATTACTGGTTAAATATTAAGGAACCACTTGATAAGAAACATTCCTTGCACAGCAATGCCAAACATAGCTCAGCAGCTCATGTGCAAAATGATTTTTTTGTCAATACCTCATTTCGCAAACCATTTTCCCCAGCCTCAATTTATCAATAAACACACTAGTAAACAATGGATTTTGCTGAGTGGTATTCGGTTGCACAATTTCACAGAGACCCATGTTCAAGAAAAGGACACCATACGCCTGCCCTTAGTGAACACTCAGCCAAAAGCATAGCCATCTTTCATTCCACTGTCAGATTATGAAGTTCACTGTGATGGCCTTTCAATGCCCATGGTGGTGCAATACTCACGACCCCGATATAACAACTTTCGTATGCATGTAGTTATTTGGAGACAGAATGAACTCTGCATGCCAATTTGTCTCATGACACAGTGGCCCCCAAGATGAATTACTGTAGATTCAATTTAACTCGGTACAGTTTGATCTGTCTGGAAAATTAGATCTACAGAGGGCTCCAAAACTGCTGGCACCCCTAACTGGCAATGCACAAATAATACTTTAAAAATTCTGAAAAATATATTTATAGGGAAGCTCTAAACAACATGTGAAACATACTGCACAATGTTAACGTTGCAGTAGAACCAAACAAAATCATGTACTGATTAAATTAAAAATCACTTTCCTCCAAATCAAGGTTTCGCAGTTAAAGCACCCTTAAAAACTAGATAACCCAGTCGCCACAGGGACAGAGTCATGCATCTCCCCGATCCCCAAATTTCTGAGAAAGTGGCCGCCGGTAGCCATATTGAAAGTCCAAAATTGCCGAAAATCGACCTTAATCATTGTCAAATAAATATCTTCGCTTGTGCAAAATTTGAAAAAATTCCTGTAATAACTGGCGCTTCCAGTGCCCAGAACAGAAAATCTCTGTGGGTGCGGCGGCGGCCCCGGAAGTACTATTGTCGGGGAGATACTATTATTGTAAATGGCATCTACCAAAATTAAACCAGGTATGAAATTCCACTTAGTTTCAAAGTGTTCAGGAACTACAGTTGACCATTACATCACTTCCTGTTTCAATAGGGTATAAAAATGAGGTAACACATATGCAATTTCCCTTTGTCATCCACCACCATGAAGAAAACAAAAACAACTGTCAGTTCAAAAGAGGCAGATGGTCATAGACCTTCATAAGTCCGGTGATGGATACAAGACAATTCACAAACGATTGAATATGCTGCTGAGCACTGTCAGGACAATTATTTAAAAATTCCGAAGATATGGAACTGTTGAAAACCACAAGGGTAGAGGACACAACTGCATTTTGTCCCCAGGATACTGAGGAGGATGGTGAGAGAAGCAGCAAAATCCCCAAAAATTACTGTGAAGGAATTGCAGGCCTTGATGGCATCTTGGGGTCACCAGGTTTCAAAAATCACCATCAGGCACCATCTCTGCGACCACAGGCTATTTGGAAGGGTTGTCAGAAAAAAGCCTTTTCTGAGCAGAAGCCAGCACTTTTAGTTTGCCAAACGTCATTTAAATTATGTCTGAAACAAGGTGCTTTGGTCAGATGAGACCAAAATTGCACGTTTCAAGTCAGATACCAGTGTCCTTATGTTTGGCATCGAATCAGAGATGCATACAACCGCCTCGTTTTCATTTGAGATTAAACATCGGCCACATCCGTGTTTGACAGTGCGGCGCCATGTAGTTTGGGAAATGTAGTTTACTGAAATGCTTCAGTAAACCTGAGTCAGTCACCAACACAATACAAGTGAAAGCTCTCTGCAAAGCCAAAGCTATACATCGGCAACGCTAGCCCTTTTTCCCTGACAGGTCCAAAAGCCAGCATCCATCACATGGCATGAGTGACATCTGCTCGGGCACCATTAATGCAGAAAGCTATGTTTTGGAACTACATCACCAAACCTTGATACAAGATCTAGAGCCTAAAGGAGCTTCTTCTCTCTGCATCACCACCCCCAAAATCCCAGAAGAAGAGGAGGAGGGACACACACCACTCTGGATCCACTGCAGTGAGATAGTAAAAAGCCAGAGGCCTTGCCCAAGGGGCCCAGTGGCCCCAATCAGCAGCTGTGGCTTCTCTTCCCACAGGGGCATGAGAGCAGAACAGTCTACAACTCCCTACACAGCCATACAAATGCAGTGCAGAGGAAAGGCCTAGCAACCCTCGCTCACGCTTTTCCTATAATTCCCTGCTGGACACTTGCCCATTTCCTGTTAAAACATTTATAACCACAACAAGACTGGACAGAATGTCAATTTTGCAAATTCCCAGTAAATTGAATACTGGTACTTCCCAGGAATCTTTAGAAGAAGCATTTTCCATTAAAATACTTTTTCAGCACCCTAACCTTTACACTTTCATTCTGGCTCAACACAGCATGCCACCAGTTTTCATCATCATAACTTTTTTCTTCAGTTCTTAATCAAACCATGTGAAGATAGGATATAGGGCTCGAAGGTAAAACTGAAGGGCATTTTTTTATTAATTAGGTTTGCGTTCTCTGAAGCAGAACTCACACAGGAAAAAAAAAATTAATGAAAAGAATTAGTCGAAGGGCAAAACCAAAAGTTCCATAATTACGTTAAGCCCCAATTCAGAACATGGCTCTACGCACGAGAGAGAAAACGGAGAGAGAAAACCGCACAAGCAGCTTTCCACGTTAGCTTGGATAAACCATTTGTCTTGCTTTTAAAAATCACAACCAAGTGGAAAACCTGCTGTTTTGAGGGAGAGCTCAACTGGGGCCAAAATAAAGTGTAGCAGGAATACCGTGTTTTGGTTCCTAAAGAGCAGCAAATTGCTTTCAGAAAACCTGGCAACACTACATCAATAGTCACGTCTACCACAACATTCGCCTCTCAGAGACAGGCTAAACCAGCCTGTGCATGCAACTTTGCCACATCTTTCAAAGTATCTAGGAACAAACTCAATCACTGACAAATGAGAAAACTCAACTATCCTGGGCAACCAGCATCTCTGGACTTTTGAACTTGCATCCAGTAGTTAATTGAAAGCTGTAAGGCTTTTAGTTGACCTCACCATCAATGTAGGAGGATCAGCCAAGCCCCGATAAAACAGGAGCACTCGGGCAGCTAATTCAAAACAGATGACTCTCATGAGAGTGAGAATAGTTCAGTACCCATGGCAAAATCACCCTGTGTTCCTTCTGCAAGCTCTGATCCTGCATCAGTACGGTGAAACACCATACCAAACACTTGCAACAGCAAAGGATGCACAGCATTTCAAGAAATATGGTCCCTCTGACATGCGACTACAAAGTAAACATCACCTATGAGAAGCAAACGAATGCTTCATTTCCCTAGTCTCTGACAGACTCCTTCGTGAAGGGATGCATCGATCAGACTTTTTCCAGTCACAATGCCAGCACGGAAACCTATAAGCTTTGGCATTGGCTGATATGGAGTATCAATCTGCTACCAATGTTTAATGAATAAGTTGTTTGCCTTACTTTGTGTAGTAATCTAGGATCATTCTTTTATGTGTGAGGCAACATCAGGTTTGAATTAACCATTGCTTCTTAAAGCAAAATGTAATAAATGAATAAATAAATATATCAAATTGCTACTTATTTTTATTTATTTATTTTTTAAAGGCATCTAATACCAGAACAGCCAATTTTCGCCGATACCCGATCCAAATCGGAGTTGGTGTCGGATTGGCTGTGTAAGCAACACTAACGAGCAACATAAAGCGAGGATGAGGAAGGTGTACAAACAAGTGAGTAAAAAAGGTAGGGCATAGATGCAAATTCAGTTCAGTTGGAGGGTTCTAAATACCATACTGAACTGAAACACTAAGTAACAGATGAATGGAGAGAGGTTGTACATTTCTGGATTGGCAGTACTGATCACCCATGCCAACAGTTTATCCTCATTTTCACAGTCGTACAGCTGGTATTACTCCACTGTTATTCTAAAAATACTGCATGGTCTCAAATGTAATTGGAACTTAATAAAAGAGACACTCAAACATCATAACATAAAAACAAATGAATGGCTTTACTGTTACCTTGTTACAAATAGTTCACACTGATAGAATTGCTCAAATATTGAGGAGAGTCAATATCAGTTTGATCTAGTGTCCCAAATGACAAACCATCCAGTATAAGCATTGGTCAGGAGGAAAGACATAAATAGACAAGACATAACTTTATTAGCCAAAAGTCCCAACAGCACAGCTCATCCACATCCCATTCGAAAACAATATTAATAACCCTACGGTCCCATTCCAGTCCAAACCATTACTGCAACCTGCAAAAAATGATGACTGCTCACCACAGTGAAACACCCACAGTGCAATGTCCTTTTGCACTGGGATCAACAGAACTATGACTCACCACCAAACACACCATTGCACCGTGCTGCGTTTGGTAGGTTTGTTAGGGCGGCTATTTGTCCTCAGCTGCGGATCAGTATGCACCGAGCCTTGATCGTAGCCAATTGTTTTTAGTATAGGAGTCAATCTGCCCACAGTCCTAATTAGGTGCGCATACGTTACTGGAATACACGTAATGCATACAAATCAATGAACACATCTTGGAGATACGACGGCCTCATCTCCCTCTTGCAGTAGCCAAGCCATCTTCAAACAGTCAATAACTGCCTGAGTTTTAACACAATGAATTTCTCAAAAAGCAGGGGACATATGTTTTCTAGTGACTATGATTAGAGGTTCACTGAAAGCAAATCCAGATCTCCACAAGTGCAAGCCATTCTGCCAAACCATGTGATCGAAATAAGTACTAACTCATTCCAACATATTTGAGCAAAGGAGAGGAAATTAATCCATTTTAAGCTATAACCAATCACTCACTCACGCCTTTCCATCTCAAAGTGGCTCACAGCTCACCAGGAAGGAGGCTGCAAAGTTCCTTCAGCTCTTGTACAGGGACAAACCCCCGCAGGAACTCTTGCTTAATGGTGCTCAATCCCATCACCTCTAACATTAAGCCAGCAGAAGCAATATGATTAGATGACATGAAGGAAAGAGAGTGGGATTCCAAAATCTGAAGCTCTGCTATTGTTCATACAGACAGAGGAACAACATAGACGGGCACAGCAAAGGAGTGAGGGACAGCAAAGTCCACCACAGTGTGACAGAACAGAGTGCTTAAAGAATTATACCCGGATGTTAAAGCTCAACTTGTGTGTAAACAGGACGCGAAATTCCAGAGTAAATGGGGGTATTTACAGAGTAACATTACTTAGGTGTGCGACAATATGGTTTTTGGGTGTGTGGGATTTTAAGGTCAACTAAAAACCTGTTCTGCAGCTTGTGAGGGACTTTGGAGTCTACAGGAGCTCAGCTGTGGGGTGTGTGTGAGATTGAGGCGAACAGGAACTCGGCTATGGGGTGTGATTGGGATTTTGAGACATACAGGAGCTCATTCGTAAGGTGCGTGTTGGGCTTTTTTTTACTTTTAAAGGAATATATGCAACACAGGCCCAGGGTTAAACATGTAGCAATGGGACAGCGCAATTCTCCCGCATGTACTTAGTGCTGAGACAAGGGCTGGTCCAGAATTACCCATGTGGCCCCTCTTCCTCATTCTGCAAGCTTATACTGTGACTGCTGGATTGTACATCAGCTGATAAAATCTGATCTCCTGAAGTCAGTGCATGCCACGAGACGGGAGCGATGGCACCGGCGCGATCGCTCTTGTCTCGTGACATGCAGCATTAAGTCCTACATTAGGAATGAATGGGAATGGATTCCACTTTCAAAACACCAACCGATAGCGTCCTCAGTTCAAAAATTATTACGGAGAGTCAATGAAAGGAGAATTGATGTTACACAGTGGTGAACTACTTCCTGGCCCGACTTCACTGGAATGCGTTGTAAACCCATTTTAAAATAGCAATAATTTTCACAAAATAATAAAATAGATATGTTAAAACGTTACGCATTTTGCCTTTGAACATTATAAATGGTAAACAGGTTAAATAGGATTAGTGTCTTACTGTTTTTATTTAGATTTTACACATTGGGCTCTAAATTTGTAGACCAGGTGCAGGCTTGGCGAATGGGGGGAGCGCCGCGCCAACGGGGTGTATCCAGGTGTATGTTGCAATTTCGTGCCCAGTACAGCCTGGCGCAGGTACTCCTCTGTCCCGCCTCAGTCCCTTCTGTCAGCCCAAGTGGCAAAGAGGGAGGAGAGAAGGCGTGTTTGGGTATAACACAGCCGAGTCAAATCTTCACCAATCATATGAGCTCCTCTCCTCACCTTTAATGTGTTGGAATATGGAAGCCTCTGTCCTATATCAGCACGATGCGTTAATGTTGCATTTTACTTTGCTGCCTCAGGCATGTTTTCTGCACCGCTAACGTCTATATTAAGCATTACGAATATGAGTTAGCTGGCTAACAAGGGCATTTGTCAATTATTACCATTAGCGAACTTGATTGGAATTTCAAAATGAAACTACGTCAGATCATTCAAACTTATGAAGTTGGAATGAAATACAACAGTAGCTCATTTATTTCTTCTGCCAGCATCATTGGGAAGAGAAATGATGGATAGCGTGTTCCTATTATTACACCCTGTTGCTGCTTAAAATTTTGGGATTAACATGCATGGACAACAATGCAAGATGCGCAACACATTTATTTTCAATATGTGATCTCAACTCTGAATGAGATCATAGCAATCAGGCTGTATTCCTTTCCCCCACTAAAAAAATAAAACCCAAGTGACAATAATAGTATTAAGCCGCTTGTACACTGGACGCGAAAGGAATTTTTCGCACGACAGATTACATTCAAAGTCAATGCAAAGACGCAAATACACGCCTGTATTCGCGTCTCTGCATTGACTTTGAATGTAATCAGTCCTGCAAAATATTTGTTTCGGGTCCAGAGTGAAAGCAGCTGAATAGCACATACCCACATAGCCTACACACTCACTCACGCGCCCTCATATACACATCTCTCTCTGATCTGACATCAGGACAATCGATATAGATACTATAATTTATGTGCCGATTCAGATAGTTACATACACATATATATATATAGTCATTCCACCTCAATTCAACAAGTGCCTCCTGCTCAACCATCTTAGATTTGCTTGAAATTTTTACCATATAAAGTTCAACAATAAAAAAACACCTCAGCCAAAATTTCAGATTGATATATCAAATACATCTGAAGAAAAAAAAAAAAATCATGAACAGGGTACCCCTCTAGCCGTTTTTGGTGCATTTCGCGATAGTCTTAAAATGTAGCAAATTTTAGAGTGCAATATCTCAGTAAGTTTTCTAGCTAAATGCATGAAATTTTCAGCAAAGAATGACTACCACATATAGATTGCATATGTATATTATCAAAAACATTGTCTTTATTGGGACTGTCGTATCCTTGTGAAATCTGGAAAATAAACTTGACACTTTTACAAACCAATTTATTGACCAATTAAACACAAACCAAATATGATATATTGCAAATAATTACACATCCTTTTACATAAGTATATAGAGTAATCAGATCAGCATTTATAAATGGGTATGATCCTTTTTTGTTGTTGTTTTGCTATGAAATTGTCACTGCGTCTTGATGAAAATATGTAACACCTCCCCCTACTACGCTGCCACGCCCATCTCTGCACACGTCCATCTACCACTGCGTGGACTGCACCGGACGAAATTACCATTGCGTGGGCTGCACCACGCTACACTGCGCAACCCTAAGCTGCGCCAAGAAATTAGAGCCTATTGTCCCAATTCTTCTAAAATAACCTCTATTTTCAGCACTGTATTTGTCCCAAAATTACAACAGTAAACCGCATTAAATTAAAATTCTAAATTGTGCAAGTGTCTTAGATTACTGAAGCAAATTTCTCCTTACATCCTGAGTTACAAAGCCTTAAATCAGCATCATTCACACATAAGCCAAGACTGGCTTAATAGGGTATTTGTGTGCAAGGGTAATCACCACTTAGTTCAGGAGAAGGTTCTGCAATACTGACCCTTGCAAACTTGTCAACGCAAGCAAAAGTGGATTTTATCCACAGTATCTAGTAATCTCCCACTCCGTACTTCTCCATTTATCAAAACCCCCATTTTTTAAATCATGTTATCTCAGGAAAATAGCTCAAATGGTCATGTGGTCACAAGGACATATAGTCACTAATCAGAAGAATGAGACTGCGAACCCTGAGAAGAGTGGGAGGATAGTGCAGTCATCAGCAGTTCAAAGATACACAGGTTGATTAGTTTTTGTTTTGCTTTTTTTTTTTTTTTTGCTACGGGGAGCAGTTTTTCACGTGATTCAGCCGACTTCACAGTCCATCACAGCCCCACCCACTACTGAGCTTAGGAGGTTACTCTCTCCCATTCCTGGATACAGAGCACTCCCAGCGCACCAAAGGATTATGGGATTGAAATTAGCAGCTGAATCAAAACACAGCTCTCCATTTGTGTTCTGTCTCTTGTCGAACCCTAATTAAGTTCACACATCATGCAAAATGCCATTAAGTTAAAACAAAAAAATAATTGATTTGAGAAGTCCATTAACAACAATACAACCCCACATTATATGATGTTCCAACTTATTTAAATGAAAATATGAAATGTGATGATTGCAAAAGAGACTAAAAAAAAATAGGCATTGTGGACTGTTTACCCGTGTGTCTTATAATCACACTCATTAAGCATTAGGATACTGGAAACACTAGTCAGGAAGAGGGATTTAACACATTCAAAAATGTACTGAATTAAATAACCCAAACATATTAATGACCAATTTTACAGACTTCAATTTGAAATGATACAGTGCAACTTCACATTTTACTCAGCCCAATGTTAGGGCATCTGAATGAATGAAAATCCTACCATTTCTCCTTTCAATTAAACCCTGCAATACAATATTCCTTAGTGTGTACTCCATCATAGTTACCTGTCTGCAGTTTCATTTCCCAGCAGAAAAGACTGATATTGCCATAATCACTCCTTATTCAAAGTAGGACTCTAAGATCCATGAGAAAGATGGTGTGAAAATAAATATATCCTTAGAATGTTTTTCCTTTCAATGAGAAAATATTTGCATGACATTGATCAGAGTACTTGAATCATCGTGAGAATGAATTATCAGAAAAGCACAGGCTCAGACATGACTGCTTGTTGTCACCAGGAGGGAGAAAGAAACTGAGCCTCTGCACTGCTGCAAACTCGTTCTTTTGAGCTCTGAAGAAAACGACCTTGGAAAGACATCGACAGGTAATACGAAAAGACTGAAAGGGGAGGGAGGGGCATGGGAATGCAGTGAAGTTTCCCACAATTATTACACCATAATTAACACTGCAATGATGTGTCAGCCAGCGACTGCTCTTAAAAACGTCAGATTTGTGCTTCACATTTTCTGCCATCCAATAGCCTTGCTCGCTTTTGTTTTTTTTTCTGACTAATTTACAGGCCCCCAGCTCCAAGCCAGACTGAACATTAATTCCGTGCAGATGCCACGCTCTCTGGAGACAAAGCTTTTCACAGCGGCAGTGCAGACTCTGCTTAAACTGGGATCAAATGCATTTCATTTTCCGCAATGAACATGCGATAAACATTGCGGGAACACTACCGGTCAAGAACAAGGCTATCTATTTTACTGTAGTGACAGCCATAATTTCTATGTCAGTACAAATTACCAAAATGCTGTTTTGAAAATAGGTAAATTTTCCAGATAAAACGCAAACCTGCTTAGGGAAAGCTACAGCAGAAACTTGAACAAGTATCCAGTCTGAAGGAAATTACCGTCTTTTACAAATTAATAAAAGAATGACATGAAGTCCATAACATTTCCAAATATAGCCAGTTAGGACCAGAGGGGAGCCAACAGCACAAAGCCAAGTATTACAGCACAGAAGCTGAAATAATAGACTGATCCTAAAACAAACTGACAGGCGAAAAAAGGCAGGCTTTTCCAAAAAGACCTGAGTTTTAGCTGTATCATACGAATGATATCATCATGACTGTGCAATACTGTTGACAAGACATCAATCTACCCAGCGGCTGGCATCAGGGAAAGGCTTTTCTAATTTTGAGATGAATCCAAGATTTGGCCACGTGGGGAGGTTAAGCAGCAAGTAGCCTGATTGAATTAATGACTCTCTGGCTGCTGGTGTAATCCTTGATCTACAGGAGAAGAGTAGGAGGACCTTGCCATTCACCGGCTCCCTCTTTCCCAGGGCAACTTCCACACTTCCCCAAAGCATCCCCACATCATGTAGCCATCCGAGGCCGATTTGCTCCAGCCGGGCCGTAATGGACCTTTTACTACTCTGCAGTGGATTTTGCTGACTCCACTCAGAATCCATGCCATTTGACAGCAATGCAAATCTGCTTCATTTTAACCCAGGGGATTTACATACGCACTCAGGCACAGCTTGTGAAGTAAATGTAAAGCCCCAACTCCAACCACTACTGCCAGCATCCCTCCTGGCTTTGAAGTCTAACTGAAAACCTGAAAGTTTAGTTAACAGAACGACACTGCTCCAGGTGTGGCCAGGAGGGATCACACAAAGTAGAGCTGACCCTCTGTTCTGTTACAGTGCAGCTGCTTAATGGAGAGCCCCTCTCTGCAGAGCCATCTCTGGTAAATAACTTTGTAAACATTGGGATGAAAGCTTTGTCCACTTTTAGAGGATCACTAGGATTCTGGTACCAGACCACTGTGTCCATATTTCTAGAGTTAGGCTTTAAAAATGGAAACATGTGCCAAAGCCTTGGGATAGAAGATATGAAACGAATGGTAAAGTGTATTCTGGTGAATTCAGCCATTATGGGTGGAAAACCACTCATTGAACATTGTCTATGAAGCAAAGCAAAATTCAGCTTTGGGGTATTACCTATAATTTCCACCAACATTTAAACAAAGAAAGTATTCTAAAGAATACTCAGTAGAAATTGGTAAGATGTTCCCACAAGATTAAGGGTAATATTTAGGATGGTGCAGGTGTCTGACTTTTCTCAGCTGTACTGCGTAATAAGAGACAATTGTAGCTTGTAGGAAATGTACCTTGAAAGAAGCTGCACAATTTATCTTACCTTATGTGATGGATATTCACAGCTTCAACAGAGCGTACAGAGCAGTGCACAAGAATTAGGCACATTTGAAACAATTAAATCAATCTTTTGTGCTACTCCCTTTTACTAAAATTGCTGACTTGCTGTACCCTGTGAGCATGACAACAGGACAGACAAAGGGCTGGACTGGATCACATTTCGTCAAGCATGAGCTCGGCCCACTGGAACCAAGTGAGTGAGTGAGTGCCTGCGTGTGTGGGGGGGACACAAGTGTTGTGAATCTCCACTCAGCACATCAAGCAAGAGGTCCTGCTACACTAAAGGATGTCTTAATGCCCTTTCTCTTATCTCCACACACTCTAGCAGAATTCCTCTACAAATCATACAGGCGGCTCACTCGTGCAATCATAAGGGAAAACTGCAAGTTTCCAGGTCACAGGTTCCACAGAGGTGAATTGCAACATTAATGTATGGATCCTGTTTATTCTGACTAGCACACATACCACAAAGAAACACCTTCACAACTCTTTATTGGAACTTCTAAAATTCAAAGTAGTCATTTTGAATGCTAAAGAAAAGCAAAAATAGCCAGAATACAGCAAATCCAAGTTTGTCACACAAATACTTCCTTCGATCAGTCCAAAATAGACTCCTAAGTTGAGGGCTAACCGTGTTAACATCAGTTCATTTCCCTAGCATTTTTCTTTTCATGAAATAAAAATGCTTTTTTCCTGTTCATGACTTAAGGATAGCAAACACTCAAAATTCCGATTAACTTCTTGTGTTGTAAAACGCAACCAGAGCTCAATCTAAAATATCCGCTTTTATATACTGATGGTTGCTGTGCATGGAAAACAATTATTTAACTCCGGTCTTCTTCAAGAAGCAATGACAACCAAACGTCCACAAAATTCCAAGCCGCTCCCAGCCAACAAAAAGGAAAGCACATCAACTTCATTTATTTGAGGAGCCTGTCTTGCGAGAGGAGGAGGGGGAGGGGGGTAAGAAATAAACTTCAGTCCAGCGGTGAAACTGAAATGCACAAAAAACAGCGGGCTCTGCAGCCTTCCCGGACTGAGCCGTGTGCTGTAGTTTATTGCGCCCAGCTGCACATCCTGTTCAACCTTGAATTCTAAATTTTAAGGAACGCCTCCTTCTACAAACAGCTCAACCTCAACACCTGTTGGGTAACTGTCATACCCGGATACAAGGAGCATGAAAGGACGCGTCCGGCTTCTATCGAAAAAATTTAACTACAGTGCCAGTATGGTTTCATTCCCATTGAATGCATAAACTTTTGGATTTCGTGTTCATGAAACTGGCCGATTACAATATATTGTACAGCTATATCAGCATGAAAAAACACAAACTCACCTTGATTTTATGCAAAGATTTCTCCTCTTCCAAAATTTGAATCCATACAGTTATTCCAGACTTGTTGTGGTTCAAGCTCCAGCCTTCCTCCGAACTACATTCATTTTTGAACTGGATGAAGGCTTGGTCGTCCGGTATTTGAACTGCGTCCCCGGACATCGTCAATATTCACAGTGATTTCAATCAGACTAGCAAATATCTATCAGAAATGTAGAGGTAGAGGAAGTACAAATTAAGTCAAGCGGGCGGCGGGATGAAAACGAATTAACACCTATTCCGCGGCATCAGAGCAAATCACTGACATTCACAATGGGCTACCTGGTCATGTTCTCCAAGCAGGCTACCCACCTGTTCAATGTAAAGTCTGCGGAACAGTAAAGAACCGAGTGGAGGGACGAACAAATATAAGGAGGACTCGGCAACGAAATGCACCGAAACTCAGGACGCAGAATTAAACCTACATCAATGTCTGTCGCTAATTTCCTTTAACACATTTACCATAAAACTAAAACATATGTTGCCGTACGCATCTGCCCCGCTTACATAAATCGACAGGAAAGCGTTATTTTTTCAAAGCGTCAGCCAATTTACTGAGCCATATGTTTCCGCTGCGGCAGACCGCTCGATTTAAGAAGATTTGTTGCGGCTCAACTATTATTGTTATTAATTTTTTTTTTCGATTTAAATTAGGCCCTTATGTCACACTTCCTCGCCTCAACTGCCAGGGCAGACTGATGGTGATGCGGAGCACAGAGGATAGCGGTATAAGCGCACCGGACAGAGATAATAGATTGACAACCAAAGTCGGCCCACCCACTTACTGCCAACACACCTCCACAGCGAACTGGAAAGCGCTCCGGGTCCTAACAGCTGACGTGTACTATACTTCGGATTCTTCCTACACTTGTGTCGGTTGAATTTCTCGATTTCTTATCTACGTTTAATTGCCGTCTGTAGTAGGCTATATTCTTTTCTGTCTGTTCTGCTTGAATGAAGTCGTTCAAAAGGTGAACTGGCAAGTTATGTTTTTTTTTTTTTTTAAAGCCGATGTCTTGCAACTTGAAGAGCTCCTAAAACATCGACTATTCACGTAAATTGAAGTAATTCGAACATCAGTATTAAGACCATCGACTAGAGAATTTCGTGGGATGTAGATTCTTGCAATCTGACGTTTGAAATATTATATCATAGCCCTCCAGCTCGCCTTTCGCCGCTGCTTTGGTGCCGGAGAGAAACTGAAGACCCTGGTGCTAAAAATAGGCTGCTTAAGTCGCAAAATGTTCATTTTGAGGAAATTGCGAAAATCTATTCTGCTAACTATAAAATATGTTTTCCCATCTTTATCCCCACATTGTGTGTGTGTGTGTGTGTGTGTGTGTGTGCGTGTGTGTGTGTGTGTGTGTGTGTGTGTGTGTGGGTGTGTGTGTGTGTGTGGGTGTGTGTGTGTGTGTGTATGTGACTTAAGTACTTTTAGCACAAGGCTCTTCAACTGATAAATGGCTTTGTCTGGGATGAGTATTTAACTGTGCCTCGCGACAGATAACGAGCCCTACAAATACAGTATAACCTATCTGGCCACGTCAATGTCACATCGGCCTTGTTTGCATTCTCACTTTGCCACTCCAACTCCAGGATGTTGAGTACAGTTGGCTCGGAAGAAGTTCCCCAACTTCATTTCCATACGTAGCCGTTTTATTGAAAAGACTGCGCCAAACAAGCCCAACTTGCGTGCGTGTGTGTGTGTGTGTGGGGGAGTTGGATTTATTTGCTTAGGCCTGAAAATGGGGGGACAATTGGGCTCTATATGTGCAAAAGGTGCTGTCGTTTCTAAAAGATTTGCCCAGTGTGGATGAATACACCATGTTAAAGGTGCATGATTATCTGCACTTAAGAGCTATTGTTATTGTATCCTATCAAACTCAAAGCACAAGAGTACAGGACCAAAATTAAAACTAATGCTATGCTAGCAGTGTTTGAGAGGACAAGCATTGGCCTTATGATCACAGATGAGTTGATCTTGTGTTTCTGAGCATGTTTGAAGAATTTACCATGCGAAAAAAAAATTTTAGCAATACCACTCATGCAGTGTAGCGTCATCTCAAAATTGAGGCAGCTGTCTGTGGTCCAAATGACCACCGGAGACATGAGTAGTCCATTGGGATTGATTGGAAGGTTTCTCTGAACATTTGCAAATAATTTGCCACTGTCTTCATGATCAAATTGTATGAAATGACCCATACTTGGTTAGTCCTATGACTGAAATATTTGATTGACAAACATCAAGGTACACCATCATTCACTTCAATTCAGTTTTATTTGTATAGCGCTTTTCACAGACAGACCATCACAAAGACACTGTACAGTGCAAAAACAGGTCATGTCAACAGGGGCGCAGCCAATTAGTCAGTTCAAGCAATGACTAATTTAAAATTCTTTCATTGTTGAGAACACATGGAGAAGTGACTGCCTAGAGGCAAGAAGGACTGATCAACTGCTGTCAACCAGTGAATGTTTTTTTTTTTTTTTCATTTTTCTTGGTCTCTCCCCTTTTGATATTACAAAGAACAGTTTTTTTAAAATGGCTTGCAATGTCAATTTGGCTGTGCACCTGGTGAAATGAAAAGGGACCTTTAAAATGCCTTTCAGATATCTAGACGTTCAAATCTTGATCTAATCAGTTGAGCGATCTAGGAGGCATGAAAAATATGTTTTTCTTACATTTCAGAGTGGCAGCCATAATGAGCTAAAGCTCAATTCAATCATAATTACTTTTTATTATCCTGATGAGGAAACAGATGCAGAGTCAGAGGACAAGCCAATGAAGGCATTTATCCGTAGGAATACGGTAATCAGAGCGTGAGTGAATGAATAATGTATCCATTGTGAAGCGTCTTTGAGTGCCAAGAAAAGTGCTGTATAAAACTGATGCATTATTATTATTATTATTATTATTATTAATGGCAAGAAGGGACAAGAGCTCAGTTCACTTCAGGTGGTATAGTGGGTAAGGGTAAGGGGCACATTTGTGCCCAGCCAGTGGTGTCCTGGGACAGAAGCTAGGTGACATTCGCCCTCGTCAGAGTATAACTGTCAGAGAGCAAATCCAAAGAGTTTCGGAGGAAAGAAGTCCCAATCCTTGGGGCCGATGAACACTTTAGAGTGTTTAGTGTTAGAGTTAGAGACTTTAGTGTTCCTAATAAACTGGACAGGGGAACAAACTCAAGAGGCAGGTTCATAGAAACGCAATACAAATCCTGAAGCTAAAAAGATAAATTTAATATAAGGGATAAAGCTTGGGAGTTTGTTCCTATTAATAAAGCTTTGAAGAGTACTTCCTTATTTTATCATCATTAAAAATTACAATAATTTTTGAAGATGATAAACTCTTAAACTAAAGAAACAAACTGACTGATTGCTTTGGGTCATAGAACAAGGACAATACCGCAAATCTGCAAGACCCAGAGTAAGTTTATATACACCACACAAGGAACATATGGGAGCGGGGCACACAAATGGATCACACCTAGAAGGGGGTGGCACACAAGACACTGGACCAATTAAAGGGGACAATACTTTCCAGCACTTTGCTAGCAGGGAGAGGAAAACAGTTACGCAGACATGAAGGTTGTGACAATTATTTGTGGTATGATGTCTGGAGAGCAGCACCATGCCGCAGAAGGGGCTGATGCTACCTCGCAGCAAGAAGGCTGTGGGTTCAAAATGGCCTGAGGCCTTTGTGTGGAGTTAGCAATCTCTCCCCGCATTTGTGTTGGTTTCTTCCAGTTTCCTCTCCCAGCCCAAAGACATGCATGTCAGGGGAATTTGAGACTCTAAATTGCTTGTGAGTTGGATGAAGTGGTTTAGATGATGGATGGATGATGTCTGTAGTGCCCAAAAAGACATTTGTGTGAAATGCGGGAATAACCAGAACTGAGTTGCTATTTATTGTGTGTACATTTGGTGTGTCTGAACTACATATAGTTTCTAGGTAGGAAATCCACTGTTGGCATCATGTGATTGACCCCAGAAGGGTCAATATAGCGACTGAGTTGCTATTTATTGTGTGTACATTTGGTGTGTCTGAACTACGTACAGTTTCTAGGTAGGAAATCCACTGTTGGCATCATGTGATTGACCTCAGAAGGGTAAAGGGTTTTTTTGATGCTATGACCATGAAGGTTTTCTTTGTTATGCTGTAAATTGCTTTTCTTTTTTTTTCTCTTTTTTTTGGTTTACCGGTAGAAATTGAAATGGATTCTATTTACATTTATGCACGGCAGGACCATCAAAATGAGCGTTGTCCCGCAACCCATGAACAGACTGCATGTTTTGTGCTGAATGCAACACACAGCAAATGGTAGCGTATAGGAACATCAAGCGCAAAGGGAGGCGTGTCACCCAGGTCAATCCTGGGTTGGACATCTCAGACATCTCCCACTTAGCTCCAGCAATATAAATCAAAAATCCTGGAACACCAGTAACTTTGAAAACCTAAAAAATTTAAGGATGACTGGAATGTAACTGAGGCAGCGAGAAGAGCTGCTGAGAGTTGTTTTGATTTCTGCTACGTAGTGGCGGACATCTGCAGTCATCCGTGGGAATAAAGATGCAGGGGCTTTGGTACTAATGCTAAAGCTAGCTGTAGCTTTTCAGACCATCAGTTCACTGCATGGCACCCAACGGACTGGGGAATGTGAAGCGCGACAGTGTGTAATGGTCATTTAAATTGTATGCACAGAATTGGACATAAATCCAATTCACTGGTAGCTGAAGTCGATGGGCAATAGACTTCACATTGACTGTATGTTGTGGCGAATTATTGATTGACTATTCATCACGGAGATGCACTATACGGTGTTTAAAGTAAATACCCCAACAGAACGCTTTTGGAGAAATAATTGTGGTGTGTCATGAAGCAAAATACATGCATGTATCTCTGTTGAATCTTCTATCACATGGCCCAGTGCACATTGCAATATACACTACTCCCCCCCACCCCCCCTTTTTTATGCTTTGGGACATTTTTCACCACATGTGGGCATTAATCCATCTCATTGGATGTTCAACAGCCAATTAGGCAACAACTTGCTCCCTCCCCTTTAAAAAAAAAAATACACCACAATGTAAATTTGCCTTTTTTTTTTTTTGATTGAGTCTTATGTTGGATGCATATGGTATGAGGACAATGCATAGTTGTATTTTTGGGACATAATTCAGGTCTGAAGGGGTTTTTGAAGCAAAAAAGCTGTTTAATAATATGAGTATTGCCTACGCAAAACTGTATGTTTCATTCAATGAAGATTATACGCATGAGCAAGGCAAAGTTGAGGTTGATATGAATCCAAACAATAGTATTTCTAATGTTGGCGGTAATCAAATGAGTATTAACTGTGGTTAGTCAATTACCACACGATTTGCATGGATACACGTTCAGTAAAATTGAGCTAAACTTGTTGCTCATGTTGCAGCTGTAAAAGAAAGTCATTCTTCGGAGGAGTAGGCACTACAGCTCAGGAGGGAAAGAATGCAGCTTGATTCGAAAGCTTAACGCCCTGCTCCCACTACCATGATGGCAGTATTATAGGTCTTTGATCTGAACAGTTCTTTTGGAGGACCCTTAATGAGATTATTTCTTACTTTGAAAAGGAAAAAAGGAAAATGATTCAATGCAACAATCCTGTGGCAAAATAATACAAGCCAGTCAGAGATAGCAAAAGTCCCCCACAAAAGGATGTGCACTCAGACGGACCATAGGATTGTTGATTGTTGGTTGGACAGACACGGCCTAATTCAACCGTACCTAGACCTTTCAGTCAGATGGTGGAGCACTAAAAAGTAATTTTGAAAGGCCACCGCGAGTAGTTGCGGAGATATTCTCAAGAAATGGAACTAAGGTCGAGATCACGAGTCAAAGGTCACATAAGATGTCCAGTGGTGGTTGTAGGTCAATTTTAGTATTTGCATTGATTTCTTTGACCTAAACTTAATACGTTTTGATGTGCTACATTTATCCCTTTGCGCACAGGAGTAGATTGTAGACGCTAATGTCTATGGGCCTGCTTGACTGATGCATTAATTTGCAGCATCTGAGCAATATGGAGCAGATGTATATTGAATATTCACAAGAAAGCGGTGCCTACAAACTATTTAGAATATGGACTTTTTAAGTCCCACCACTGTTGCCCTGGAATTGTGTGAACTAAGCTCCTCAACCATGCCTGATCTGCAAACAACCTACCATATTTGTCAATAGCATCCATCCAGCAGTTGATAAAAATTATTTTTCACCACAAAAAAATGTTTTCTGTCATAGCAGCAAGCTAAACTCATGACAGCCCAAATGTATGGAAATTTAGTATTGAAAAAAATCAGCTTTCTGAAGCAAAAAGTCACCATGGTATTGATACTACATCCATTATAGCCATAAGCTGCTGTATAAAAAACACATCTTACCCTATGATTGATTTACATGTAGATACATCCCTTGCAGGATTCAGTGGTCAGTTATTACCTCAAACAATCTCTCCTGGAAAAACATTCTGATGAGAACCTGCTGACTTTGAGGGAAAAAGGTACAGCATTTCTTGCCGCAGTCGGAGGAACCTGAACAAGACATTACACAAGTGACATTTTTGTGATGCTCCTCTCTGGATTGTGGCAGATCGCATCTGTTTTACCATTTGATCTTGAGGCGTGGGGCACTGCAGGCCTGAGTATACAGCCTGAGGTTCTTTGTGTGCAAAATGCAGCAGCTAGGTTTTCAACTGGTATGAAGAGAAAGGATCACATTAACTCCTGTTTTGGCTACACTCCATTACCTACCGGTTGAATCCACAATGATTTTAAGGTTTTTCTTTTTGCTACGGCACTTCATGGTCTTGCACCTCAGTATAATTGAGACTTTTTCAAACTATATGCTGCCCCAAGGCCCCTAAGGCATTTAAACAGCTATTATTTTCAGCTCCACGACTACAGCTGAAGCTCAAGGGTGATTGGGCCTTTGCTGTCACTGCCCTTAGGGTCTTGAACAGTCTCCCCCTCCACATTCGGTCTTCCCCCACTATTTCCAATATTAAATCCTGTTTAAAATCACATTTTTATGCCTCAGCATTTTAGTCTGCTTGAATTCAACTTTTCTATGCAACTTTGTTGAGCCACTTTTAGAAAAATGTTTGTTTAGCCCCTTTTATTTGTCTTTTTTTCTACAACGTATTACCTTTATTCAATGTATGTGTATTTCATTGTACAGCAATTCGTATCAACTTCTGTTGTGTTTTAATGTCCTATGGAAATAAAGTTGACTTGATGTGACTTATATTTTTAACTCTGCTTTGCCTTCATTTTGCATATCTCCTAAAGTCCCACCCTTCATCCACATTGCAAGAAAGAATCTTAAGATGGGCAAAGACTCACCAAAGTCCTCTGTCCCTGCCACCTAAACGAAAGGCCCATCTGCTGAGTTCAGGAGATCCTCAAAGTGCTCCTTCCTCTGCAAAACAATAATTCCCTGTCAGGATCAGCAGTTCCCCACCCTTGCAATGATTTGGAAATTGTTTACATGCTATATTCCCTTGAAAATAGAACAAAGTCAACAAATCAGATGTTGCGAGTGTGAAATTTCATTGCTTTCTGAAAAAATTTTGCTCATTTTGAACAGGAAGAGGTCAAAGGGGGTAAGATCTGGGGATTCCTGTGGGGTTATCTGAAAGATAAGGTTTTCACCACACCTCCAGCAAATCTGGATGATTTAAGGCAGAAGATCACACACAGGCAGTTGATCACCAAATGATCCAATGAGCTGTCCGGGACATGGTCAGACGATGCCAGCTATGCATTGATAGGGAGGGCGGTCATGTTGAGGGGCCAGGGCCATGAATTTACTCTGGGGAACATTTCACTGAATAAATGAGTAATCTTCATCAATCTTTTTGTTTGATTTCTCTTCCCAATTCTTCGTATTGAAGAACACAACATTTGGTACAGGATCTGGGTGCCCTTCAAAAGATGCATTGCTGCTCATTCACTCGAGGAAATGAATGCATGTTCTAGGCATCATTGGAAAGAGCTCAATCAGCCCTTTCCAACGACATGTTACACTCAAATAAATATTACCTTTTTTTCACAAAGAATGATGATTTTATTTGGGTATACTTTTTTTTTGAAACAACCTGTATAGCTGCACATTACTAATTGACTAACGAGCTCTCAGCACTTGCTCTGCTCTAGTCTCCGCCCCTTGACTTCACTCAATTTACTTTGCTGTGCTTCAGTGGATCCTCACACCTAGTTAATCACTGTTCTGCCTTTCACTCTGTGCACTTTAGAACTTCCTAACCGGAGTCACCTGTTTGTCATAGGTGGTCTGTGTAATCCCTGTCTGCATTTTGGCTTTTGCCAATTTTATGTGGTTAGGAACTTCCGCTTGTTCATTCCTTTGTCAATTAGTCTGATCCAGCTCACCTGTTCCCTGTTATAGCATGTCACTTCCCGTATGTGTATTTAAGCAGTCATTTTACTTCCAGCTCTTGTCAGAACGTTTTCCCTGCGCTGCGATTGTTTAGGCTTGTGTCATACTTCTGACTGGAATGTCCCTGATTTTGGCTTCACCTTTGATATTCCTGTGCCCATGTACCATACCTGCTTTGCCCGACTACTGGATTCTGATTTTTGGATTGTGGACTCTGTACTGTTGTTTACTGCCCTGCAAGGGTTTCCACCCGAGATCCAATAAAGATCAAGTTTTCTGGATATTTCTGGTCTCGCTTCTGGTTCCTGAGCGCTACCTCACAGTGCCATTTGTGTTTATAACCAGTCTCAGGATTCAGGATTGGGACTGTTTTCAAGATAACCCAGCTCAAGTCAGTTTGTTTGCCCAGTTTAATAGGAACAAGCTCCCAAGCCTAATCAGGGCCCAGGATAAGGACCATGTTCTTTTTAACCCTGCCAAGCTTATTAAGAACAAGCACTCAATTCTTCTGTGGTCATCAGGGTTAAAACCAAGTTTCCCTCAAGCTACACCATCCTCCTGTGGGACAGTTTGATGCTGGTGAAGTGTGTACTCCACCTGGCTGCTATCCCAAAAGCCACTGGCCAGTGGTTGACAGCTCAGCTTCACCAACAACTTCTGTACCAAACTGTCCTGTCCATATCTGGGGTTCTGTACTGTTGGTAAATTAATAAAAAACCAAGTATGTTGTCCTGATGAACAAGTAGACTCCGATGTTCGTAGCAAAAGCAGGAAAAAGTTTATTACACAGCCAGCCGTGGGAACAACAGTGTGATGCAGAGTTCAAAATTCCTTGATTTCATTTTGTAAGAAACTTTATACGTGTTAAAGTATGGACATTTGCAAACGATTTCTTTAATGTTATCAGAGGTTTTTGCTGATTGGTTCCAGGGTTTACACATTGATAAAAATGAATACTCTGCAATTGGGCCTCTCCTAAACCACTCAAGTTAAATGTTTCAATAGATTCCCAACCCTCGGAAGTGAGCTCCATATGTGGGCATATGGAACCTCCAACTAAAAGGCACAAGTGTGTATCGTGTCCTGTCGGAACTGAAGACAATATAGATCCCAGCTGGAAGTCAAAAATAGGCGATATGTCCTGTCGGACCCGACGGCTTTTCTTTATCTCCTAATATACATTCATCACCCATTGATCAAACAGTCTAGCTCACCTCATATTGCTAACACCTAAAAATCCTGTTTCCAAACAGTACCCACGTCTTCCTTTGGGGTTCTGTCCCTAAATTACCATATAAGCTGTCAACAAACTACCTGTTGGAACGTAACAGAATATACTACTGAAAAGACGTTAAGGGTCTAAAATGTGTGTATAAATTTAAGCTAATGAGCCAAAATGGTGACAACCAATGACAAAATAAATTTTTGATGGCTCAAGAACAGAACACAAAACCAAAAACTTTGATTAGACAGTTTATTACCCTGATGAAACGGGGTCACGAACCCCGAAAATGATGTTCCCACAAGATGCAGAAGCTTCAGTGACTGGTGCAGCCACCGTTAGCATTCACACATTCTTGACAACACAGGGATGCTGTGGTTCATGGATATCTCAGCCGACACCACCAAATGGTAGACATTGAGCAAAGTTGACATTAGCAAATCTCTCTCCTTGACGACAACAGACATGAGTGCAGCCATCCCTAAACTGGAGCGAGAAGCGTTATTCATCTGTGAAACTCTCTCTGTGCACTGACCATGGTTCCACTGGAAATAACATCTAGGGCCTTTCTGTGTGGAGTTTGTATGTTCTCCCTGTGTTCGCGTGGGTTTCCTCCGGGTACTCCGGTTTCCCCCACCCACAAAAACTATGCAATATAGGAACACTCCAGTATGGCTGTGTGCGAATGTTTAGTGGTGGTCAGAGAGGCCGTAGGCGCATACTGGCAGCCACGCTTCCGTCAGTCTGCCCCAGGGCAGCTGTGGCTACAAAAACGTAGTTTACCACCATCAGAGCGTGAATGTATGAGTGAATGAATAATGTTTCCATTGTGAAGCGTCTTTGATTGCCCAGAAGAGCGCTATATAAAAAAGATGCATTATTATTATTATTATTATTATTACCAATTTTGGCAAGCACCACTTTAATGGTCCAGTAGCGGTGATTGGACTGCAGAAACATCGGCATCACAAAAGTCAGTCTGGAAGACGATTGCTAGTGGTCTGGTCAGATATGTTTGTGCTTCTGGCAGGTTTGATTTTATCCTGGAGGTCGCAGTCACAAAGCGCTGTCACGATGCCGTTTCCATCAGGAAGTGGTCTTCTCATGCTGTTGTTGATCGGGGTCTTCCAGAACAGGGGCAATTCTGAACAGCATTAGTTGTCCTGAACCTCTGTCAGAGTTCGCCGACAGTGCTTTGGCTGATATGCAGACATTGAGCCACTGTTCTCTGAGTTTGTCCATCTTGAAGTCAGCTAATGGCCATTTCCCTGTCTTGGATGCTGAGTTGTCTTCAAACCATCCTCAAATTTCAAACGATGATGAATGGAAAACGCTCAGCCCCTTTATTGCTGAAATGACATGCATGGAATGACACTCATGTAAAACACGAGCTAATGGTGCAAATGGCTCAAAAAGACATGCTTATGAAAATGGTCAAAAAATTTCCTTTGACCCTTAACTTCCTTCATATTGTTTATTTTGTCCAGCATTAATGATGTCTTCACTAATGTACCCATGAGTATCATGGATGCTGGCTTTTGAACTGCATGCTGATAAGCCAGATGGTCCTTATCCTCTTTAGTCCAGAGCATGTGATGTCTGTGATTTCCAAAAAAAATCACATTTTGATTGGTGAGGCCACTTTTCCTCCTCACCTCAGTACATCTTAAATGAGTTTAGGCCCAGAGAAGGTGACTGCACTTCTGGATTTTGTTTACATATGGTTTAATCTTCACACACCAGAGTTTTGACTTACATTTGAGGATTCAGTGACCAACTGTTCTCACTGACCATGGTTTACAGAAGTGTTCCTGACCCCATGCAGTGGTTTCCATGACAGAATCCTGTATGTTTTTAATGCAGTGCCACATGACGGCCAGAAGATCCCAGCCATTCAATATAGTTTTTGGTTTTGTAACCTGCACACAGGGATTTCTACTGATTCTCTGAGTTCTTTCATCATGAAATCCCCAAATTATTTGCAATTTTACTTGAGAAACATTTTTTTTTATTGTTCAGCCATCTGCCCATGCAGTCTTTCACAGAGTGGTGAAGCTCTCGCCATCTTTGCTTCTGAAAAACCTTTCATACTCAGTCACTTTACTAAACTGTTATTAACCTAATTGTCTGTGAGATGCTCCACCAGGTGTATTTTTAAGTATCTTAAAACGTTTCCAGTCTTCTGGTGCCTGGTACCAGCTTTTCTGAGACATATTGCTAGCATCAAGTCAAAAAGAGAAAATATTTTTCTGAAAGGAATAAAATATCTCAGTTTCAACATTTGATGCTGTCTTTATACTATTTTCAATTAGATATAGGATTTAAAGGTTTTGTCAGGACTCAATCGCAGATGGTAGCTCACGTCAATGGTTTTATCAGCAGCAGATAACAAGGTCAAACAAACTGAGTCAAAGCAAGAAGCGCAGAATGCAGCACACAAGGAGAAGACATCATTTGTTGTCGTAATACAGTCCAAGGTTCACGAGCCAAGGAGAGTAAATGCCAAACCGAAGAAAGATCCAAATCATATGTCAGGAAGCCAGCTGTAGTCAAAACTATAAATATCAATACACAGAGATTAGGCCATCTTATAAACCGTGGAAGAGAAGCAAAGGGGAAAACTGAGCAGAGAGTGAATGGAGAACAAGTGAGTGAAATCAGGAACTCATGGGGGGCGCGGTAATAAGTAAGCTAATAAGGCACTAAGGAAACAGAATAGAGGCCGAGTGTGGGTATGAGGAAGTAATTAAAAGCATGTAGAAACTGAACAGACACCATGAAAAAAGGAAAATTAATTTAATAAGTAAGGCTGTGATCAAACAAAAATGAGTACAAAATAAAGGCAATTAGATAATTTTACCAACAATCAAGCTCTCTCCTGTGATCTGGTAAAACCTAGTGAGTTTATCAGTGGCAAGGGTCTCACAAATGAACAAACACTTTTGGATCCTGGACTTCTCCTAAACGAAAAAAAAAAACAAAAAACGATTTTGACAGTTCAAGTATCAGTAAAAGCTTGTGTTTTAAGATTTTCACCACTCCTAATTATTGCAAATGACGGTCAAACTCAAAACTCAGTCCGTAACATGAGTGACATATGTACTAAGTTTATTCAGATCACAGGAGCTCTGTGGTCGTAGTGTTACAGTCTGTGGCTGCTTTGCTGCTGCAGGACCTAAGCAACTTAGCATAATTGATGGAACCAAACTTTTATAAACTGACTGAATTTATCAGTTAAATTAACGCATTGTTTCCTGGTTATTTTAACTATAAGTGGAGTCCTGTGTGCATTTTACTGTGGCTTACACTTAACATACATGGAACTCTGTTGTAAACTTATTGTAAAATTACAGTTCAAATTACTGGCAAAAAAGGTGCAAGTTTATAATAGTGCAGCTCTATATCATGCCCTCGAGGACTGACATTTATTACTTCCATCAGTGTGCAGGAGCGCACGTTGACTATGTTCACCAGGGATACATATTTGTTCCAGCTGGGCCATGTGTTGTCATTTACGTTTTTGTACTTGCATTTACCACATTTCTGCTCTAGCAGTATAACTGATAACAGGGCAGGAAGAAGCTGGTCTCCCTATCAGATTCAGTACGTAACAGCGATAGCATAATTTCCTCTTCTGAGAGTAACTCAGTTTGCAGACGAGCCCTGTAAATGTACATGCATTCCAATGGTGCCAACAGCTTAAAGCACCCTTGTTGAGCCAGTAACTCTGGAAACACATTTGTCCCAGCAAATGGCGGCTGATGAACAGGAGCGCAATAGCAACATTTCATGTGATTCGGTCAGATCTCTTCACACCTCTTATGTACCACTGCCCTGCCTTCCGTTTCCCTCCTCCTCCAAACTCAACCTTCAGGCTAATGCCTGAACTGCCAATATCGGACTTTGGAAATTGGAGAAGGCTCAATTCTATTTTATGTACATAGTATATTTTATAATATTTTAATGACTTGTCCAAGCACACCAATGATGCCATTAACCCTTTGTTGCATGTTGTCCAATATTTTGGATGGCAGTAAAGTGGGTTTATTTTCTCTAGGCTCATAGATACCCTGAAAACACAAAATGTACATTTTACTGGACATTTCCAGGTAATAATTTCCTCAATACGCGCCTCTCTGATTGGTCACATGATTTACCACAAAAAATCACAATGGCTGCATCCAGAAGTAAGAGGTAAGCTGACGAAAGTCAGAAATAGTCTTACATTGCTCAAGTTTTGATCAGACTTTTTTTCTGTTGCGGGATGGAAATACATTGCATAACACAGACTGAAAACACATAACCTATGCATAATCGCACATGGAGAGAAACCGTCTCTTCAGTTGTCAATTACGATAATTGGAAAACGCGTCAATAAAGGAAAATGATTGAGAACTAGCCTGGACTAACTGCTGTCATAAAGGGACGTGTTTTTGCACACCTGCTGGCTACGCCACTGGACTGGAGGACTTTCTACAACTGAAGAAAAGATCATCTTTGTTGTCTGGCTGATAATACTGAAGGAGAATATTTTCTTTCGGAAATCTTTAGCTCCAGCAAAACTTGATTTAGCAGTGAGACAACAATCTAAAGCTCCAGAAGTCAGCAAAGAATTGAATCTATCTTTATCAGAATTATACTGAACAAAGGCAGTATTTCATAAGCATCAAAACACATGGTATTTATGGCAGCTTTTCTGATTGTTGTAATAAATTCCCATTGTTGGTGTGCAATAACATCTCTCCCAAAATTAGGAAAACGGTGATTTAAAAACTGTATTTTTTCTACAGCAAGTGTGTGTTCTCCTCATCTTCCATCACATTGTGAGTGAAGTTGTGAAACCATTTTAAGTGACATAGGGCAAATACTTTTTCATAGTACTGTAGTGATTTGTATATGACTGTCGAGATTTGTGTCTGGATTAAAGCTAGCCTCTTATGTGACGATTATCATGGTCCTAAATTTATTTGATTCAGATCCTACTTTTTCATTCACCTCTGATCAACACAAATATGGCGCATGTGAGCATGCATTAAAATCAGTGCTGTTTCATTGCCATGTCGCAGCTATAGTAATCTATATTTCACAACCAATTTCGATTTGTGCGGTCTTTGACTCTGGTTAGAGTTCTTCTTTGTCTGGTCTCATGAAAATACGTTTTCATTGATTGAAAAAATACTTATTTCACAGTACCGTGACATAAAATTACAATAAAAAAGCACTGGAGGTGAATACCCCAACAGTTTTACATTTTCTTGTTTACATCAATTTCGTATTTATTCAATCTCAGCGGTGATTATATTAATATTCAAACACTAAAAGTGTGATGTAGTCAGAGAATATTATTGAAATAATTTGAAATATGAGTCATATTTTATGTACGAATGAGATCGACGTAGTTAAGTTTCAGTCAAAACACTTTCCTCTAATACAAAATGATAAGGCTGTCCACAACGTGATGAAATACCGTCCCGGTCTTGCCTGAGCGTTGAAGTCAGCAGACAGGACTTGCATTGCTGAGTTTTACAAAGCAAATAAAAACCTGGTAACAATGTTACTTTAGCGCCATCTGGCGTCTCACCGAAATCGCGGCAAGTATTTTCCAAAATCTAGTATATTTGGCAGCAAATTAAATTCATGACAAGCCAGCGGCTGTGCGGAACGCAGACCTAACGTGGACTGTATAATAAGCAAACCAGTATATCAAAATTTATCGGGCAGAATTAGTTTATTCATGTAATATTGCGATCACTCATGGTCAGTATTTTCAGCTGGGAAGTGTAGTTCAAGTAGCGCCTAAATCAAAGACTACATTTCCCGTCATACTCTGTGCGACTGCGACACACGCACGCTGCAGTTGTTTTCCGTCTATTCTAGCTAGAGCTTTCTGTTCGTTTCGTTCGTCCTTATACAGAAAGGGGTGCCCAGTATAAAAAGCTACATTTTATTCAGGTGAGCAGATTTACAAGGTCTTAGTCGATACCTGTTATCACTAAAATATCAGGTGATTCGCATCGGCTATTTAATCTGGTCAGTATGTTGCTGTCATCACTCCCAAGGCATATGCTCGTCCGATGCCGAAGGGCACGCAGCCTATCTCCATGTCGAGTATTAAAGACGAGTTCGGGAGACGCTTCCAGGAGCCAGACACTTCACGACCTAGAACTGAATCGTAATCCTATTATTTCTACCTCCCGTGTTTCAAGAAGGGGCATTCTGAGCGAGGACGCAATTCCCTCAAATGTCAGCTCGCATATGCAATATCGTCAGTTGACCGCCAGATGGATGACGAGTCTACAGGGCAGAAGAAACTCTTGGAATGCTCTAGCCGCGGGAGGGCGCGCTAATAATTATTGGGAAGATGAGGCTAAAGGGGAGCAAAGTTCTGTCGGAGTTACTTCAGCTGGGGTGATTTCTGCAGCGGCCCTTGCATACTGCTTAAAGAAAGACTCTGATTCAAAAGGTAAAATGCGGATCATTTCTTTTGGTATACAGGGTGTGCTATCTGTTAAGATTATTTTCAGTTGATGCTTTCTAACTTGGGGACTGTTCTTCTTTTTAAGGGGATTTACTACTGGACGCCTCTAGAACGAACAATGCGCAAGAAGTTGCGAGGTAAAACTTCACACACTTAACTTAACTTGACGTCATTACCGTGGACGCTTACAAGTTGGATGAACATTTTTTTTATGCTCAGTTACGGGGCTTCATTACTGCTTTATTCGCAAATCATGCACGTGAGCCTGGCCCGACAGATATTTGATGTCAAAGTAGATGTCACGGCTTCGCGTTCATTCATAATATGTCCGCTAGAGGGAGCAAGTGATTCACGGACCTGGCTAATTATCTTGCAACCCCGTTTGTGCTAGATGGAGCGCAAAATTTGACGATGGGAAATTGTTTAAAACTGTGATCTTCCTCTTTAAAAAGAGGCTCGATGTACTCGTAATTAATAAAACATGATCATGAGCTAGGAAAACGTGTGAATTGGATGTCAGACGTGATTCCGTGTATTGATACAGAAACTCTGACCTTGCCGCTGTCCTCCGTTTTACGCGGCTTGTGTTGTCGCAGGTGACGTCTTTCCTGCTGTGGAGGCGTACTTTAAATTGTCGTGATTTGAGGCAATGAATAATTCTTTAATGCATTTTGAACCGTTAATTTGAAACTTTATTATTCAGTCGATTGTTTCGTGCTCTATCTTAATACTGCATTGCCACTCTTGGAAGGATGGTCTGCTCCATAAACATTTGGACATTTAGAAAGTTACAGTCAAGCTACAGTGGTCTTCCTCGTGGCATAGTATTTGAATTTAAGTAATGAACATGAGCTCAATTTGCTGACTTTCAGCTGTAATTTGAGGGCACTTGCACCCAAACGTGAGAGGTGAAGAAACTACGGCACTTTTTATACCTTGCCCAGCCTTTTTCAAGGGACCAAAAGTAATTGAACAGTTGAATGTAATAGTGCAATTCCGGGACCAAATGAGTTAGTTTGTCATTAGTTAAATTGCATGTCCATAGATAAAATGAGCGGAGTTGATTTTTGGTGTGGCATTCACATTTGTAATTTGTTACTATTAACTCTATATCTCCAGAAAGCTGTCACTGCCAATGGAGTTAACCATTATTTTGCCAAAAATAAGAATAGAAACATCAGAAAAATGCAAGGACAATACATGTTGCCATATCAGTTTGATACATTTAAAAAAAAAAAAAAAAGTAAGAACGGACCTGAGCTCAGGAATATCCAAAGGCCCAGAAAACTAAATTAAAACTGCTAGCTATGATGGAAAAAAAAAAAAAAATCTTCCATACCATATACGAGAGTTCCCCTCAGTTGGCCAGATCAGTATCTCTCTTGAAGCTTGGCACATCTTTGGCAATGTCAGTAATCACCCAATACTGAGGGTTCACTGCAAGTTGTAAACCATTGGTCTCAAAATTTGAGTTGATTTAGTGTGTTTGACCACATCAAGCAAATCTGGTTTGTCTGTTTATTTTGGGGTTTGTTGATCAGTTTCAAACACTATGTTTTTAGTATTTAAAAAATCACAGGTAGTCTACTTACAGCTTAGGCTATCAGTGATGCTTGTGGCACAGTGCTGATGGAGACATCCCGCTTTGTGTGTTACAGATTTCTTGTTCTGGTTTGGTGGGGGGGTATATAGCTCTGTGGTAGAAACGGACCCCTTTCCACTCTGCACACAGCAGTTTATAGACGGGCCCACCTAGAGACCTAAATGTAATTCAAACATGTCCAGGAAACTCGGTCTGTGTATCAGTCTCTCCAAACCTCTGGATCAGTGTGTTCTGTGGGGGGGCACAGGGGGGCACAGCCATCTGTCAGCCCGCGTGCATCTGGGGTCAGTACTGCAGAGGTCTGCCAACACTCCCATTCTTCTGCCAGAGCTCATCTGTTTATCTGTGTGAGTTAAACTCTGTAGCAGCGTGTTAGAAGTAGGAAAAAACCTCACCCAAGACCTCCACTTTGTCCTGTAAAAGTAATTAAAGCATCAGCGTGCTATTATTGCTCAGAGATTTTTATCTGAGGGCTGTTTGAAACGTATACAGTCCTCTGAGGAAAGCAACTGCACGATTTTCAAAGTCACAGTGTTCAAGATGAAGTGTTATTTTTGACCCTTGGCTGAAAAAATGCCATGATTTCTGTGCACCGTCTCCATTTTAATGTGACTTCAAAATTAGCCCTCAATTATTAAAGTATATTCAGACTTTATTATATTTTTATTTTTTTCTCTCAAAGTTTGCTTTATCATTATGACAACCGGGGATGTTATTTTTGGAAGAAAGGGGGTCGTACAGACGGTGTGTTTAGCGCTGCTGCCAGTGTATTGCGGTGGTTAGGAACACACCTGTCTTTGTAGTGTCTCCCAGGCTCAACTGTGCAATATGTGTCTGACTAGACATTCTTTACAATGGCAACAATAGTGCTGAAACTGGAGCTGGTGGCCCTGAGAGCTGTTAAAAGCTGTGAGCGACAGAGCAGATCGGGGCCAGTAGTATCTATATGTGGGGTGAGGGGGCGGATGGCTGTTAACTCGCAGATGGTGCTACGCTCAGCACCTCTGGGCATGTCGGCCACGGATGTGTTAAGTGCTGGGCAGGAATCGCGCAGGTTGCACTGGGGGTAACGGGCAGGTTGCCTAGCATAGCGTTGTGTTTACACCAAATACAGAACACCAGACCAGGGACAGAAGGTGGGATTTTTCTTTTTGTGCAGAGCTGTTGAGGCAGGAGACACATGGCGGGGTCATCTTTAATGGGTTGCATTGTTGGAGTGCACAAGCTCAGATCAGGAAAAGTTGGGATGGTATGGTAGATGCGATTGAAAACAGAAAGCAGTGATTTTCTTCAAAATGTATGTTGACCTTCATTTCATTGGAGACGGTATGAAGACAAGGAGGTTCATGTTTTGTATGGTCCGCTTCATTTTATTTGTAAATATACGTCCATTTCTGCCTTTCCCTCTTGTCACACATTGTACAATCCTGAAAAAAGTAAAAGTACTTTCAGCTCAGCCACTTAGACCAGATGCTGTATTTTGCGTCATCAGTGATGGCCTATTCTAATCTACTGCACATTGATCTGAAATGTGATTTACTCTTTCCCATTGTGTCAGACTATGCGCAGCCATTCATGATTTTGTCTGATTCCCAGCATGATGCCTTGGCTTAATGACCTCTTCCTGTTTCCTGTGTAATGCAGGCTGTTGGAGGAAGGAGCCGACCCAAACTGTCGTCACCGTCTGGGCTGGACGCCGCTTATGGTGGCAGCCATGAACCGGCAGCACAGGTAAGAGTCCTGAAATTCACTCCTCATGTTCGGTTCTTCAACCGTTCGCTTCATTCTTGTCTTTCAGGATGTGAATGCTCTATGAGGTGCTTTGCCAATTTATGCATTTCCTGTTTCTCATACTGCGTTCTCTGTGTGTACCTGATAGCTGAGCACAATTTAAGGATTGACTGGCTGTGATGTCATTTACATTCCCGGTTATATTATAGTGATGGATTGTTGGAAGCAACAAATTCAAAACTCTTCTCTCCTAGAAACTAATATTGTAATACCAACTTATGTACTATTGCGATTCTTGTTATTTCTGTGGTAAATTTTGGTTGCGTCAGGATAATATCGAGAAGCACCCATGTTCTTGGGGGTCAACAGTCCTTTCGGGACTCTCTCAGACCCTGACAACATGCACCTCATTCAATCGCTTGAGGTCCTGTTGAGCTGCTGATGTGGTGGTGTGGTGCGCCTAGTTTGAAATGAGCAGCTGCAGGACAAGAGATCTGTAGGAACAGGGTAGGTAGTCACTGTGCTGGAGGGTTTAGGGTACAGGGCTGTTTAACCTGTGATGTGGCCCAGTGTCTCGGGCGGTCAGTGTCTAAAAGGCACCGCGGCACAGTCCGGCCGTCGCGGTCAGAGTCCTTTGATTTCTTTTCACAAGCTGAGGTCTTGTGAAGTGCAAAGTGCGTCTTTCACATCAGCGAGTGCATTCAAGAGCCGGCAGCAGCACCCTGCCCAAATTCAATTAACCCCCCACCCCACCAACCTCTCAGCAAACACTGGGGGAATCCAATTTGGGGAACGTGAGCCAATGGGGCGCATCCCGCACAGGAGCGAAGGGGGTTCCCCTCAAGAGTTACAAACGCAAGTTCGCGGGGTGAGGCGGCTGCCTTGGCCGGCAGGGCCTCCCCTCTCTCCTAAAGCTCTGTCGCGAGCGGATTATCTCCCGTCAACCGCCGACGGCCCCGCGTCCCGGTCGCGGCTCGCCACAAAGCACCAACGGCCCTGCTCGAACCGTGAGGGACAGTGAAAGACTTGCCGAAAATCCCCTAATGGGGACAGAGGTTCCCTGAAAATGCCCTTATCAGCCAATTGCAATACATATTTATGTTGTTGTTGGCGTGCTAAAAGTGGAGAAGATGGTATTTTGAGACCACAACAAACAGCTTTTTTCTAACTGTCCACCCTCTTGCAGTATTGCTATTGATTTGCCATTTATATGCAAATTTGCATTCATAGATTTTTTTTTTGCGGATTAAAGCATTGTTTGGTTTCATCCACACTTAGGGGCGCTTTTAAGTTTCAAGCATTTTCCATGTCCACTGTATTGATGAAGGGCACAGTCCTGATGTGTGCACTTTTGGATGGGATCTGCATGTGATTTGTCAAACTTCAATCGCATTATTTTGCCATCCTTGAAATTTGCCTGCTGTTTGTCCTACTTGTTTTGCCGTTGGCTATAATCGAACTAAATTGAGCTCATTTCTAATCGTGCCCCATTATACTAATTAATGCAGATTTAGTCTGCAGTGCTTCCTATGCAGGAAGAAGGAGGCAGTCTTATGACATTTGGCTAACAGTTACATGATGAGCGTCTGTGTATCTTTTGGAGCGTCTGCGCGGAGTATCATGTTGTACTGTGGGTAATAATTAAAAATTATGTTGACATGTGGTTATGTTTTTATCATTTCCCTAAAAGCCCTCATCAATAAATATCAAATATCGTGTCAAAAGGTTAATACATCATTATTTCTTCCCTATTCATTTCCTTTTTCAGCTGTAGTTACATTGAAGGCATTCTGTTGAGATGAACGGACTTTGATCCAAATCAGTCTGTTGGCCAGAGTTTGTGTGCAAAAGGACATGGAAAGAAGAGTATTTTAGACTGGCATTTATGAACTCGAGGGCCAGGTTACGCCGTAACGGAGTTACAAAATTGGTGTATTTTGTATCATAGCTCCAAAACTAAGTCAGATAGAGTTACAATTGTTATGGCCCCAATTTGTTATTACATTTACAGCAACAGCAAGGGATGACAGACACAGTTTTAAAAACCTCAACACATTTAATTAACAAACAAAGACTAAACTACTATTTACAACTACAGACCAAGATTGATTGGAAAACAAAAAAAAACAGAAATATTTACAGTCCTTGTGGGTTTTCTGGTGATGTGCTGGGTGAGGAAAAGGCTCTTTTACAGGCAAAAATCCACAAAAGAAACTTCACAGGTCTTGAACAGAAATGACAGGTCTGGTCACACGTATCCTTCTTCTTGCAATTTCTCCTACCACTACTGTCTCAATTCTTTTCCTTATATACTCTTTTGCAGACCCCACCCACATTTAGACCTCTTTTTTTTAATTTTCGGGGACTTGCCCCAGACATGTCTGAAACATGTCCAAACATAACCCCAGTCTGACCTTAACAAAAAAAAGGTGAATACTGCCATCTAGTGGCCTCTATTCACATTACACCTCCATTCCAAAAGGGAAAAATTTTGACTTACAAAGGCAAAATTTTTCTTTTAAATACAACAAAATGGTTAAGTAGACACTTGTGTGTACATATATATCATACAATATTCAAATAAACACGTGATATATATATACATATTCAAACACGGGATAAGCAATCAGCAATTACATTGTCTGTACCCTTCACATGCTTAATTTCTAAGTCAAACTCCTGTAAAATCAAACTCCAATTCAACAATCTCCGATTCTTGTTTTTCGTCTTACTCAAAAACATTAACGGATTGTGGTCTGTGTACACAGCCATTGGCTTTTGTCCTGTACAAACATAAACCTCAAAGTGTTGTAATGAAAGGACCAGAGCCAACAGTTCCTTCTCTATTGTGGAATAGTTCCTTTGGTGGCGATTGAACTTCCTGGAGAAGTATGCCACGGGATGCTCAATGTCATCAGAGTCACTTCTCTGTAGGAGCACAGATCCACAAGCTTGGTCGCTAGCATCGACCGCGATGGAGAACAGTTTGTTGAAGTCAAGAGATTTGAGCACAGGGAAAATGACACAGCAGAGACTTCAGGCGATCGAAGGCTCTCTGGCATGCATCATCCCAAGTGAACTTTACGCCTTTCTTCAGTTGGTTAGTTAGACAGAGAGCAATCTCAGCAAAGTTCTTGCAGAACTTGCGGTAGTACCCGATCATTCCAAGGAAGCGGCGCAAAGCTTTTTTGTTGTCAGGAACTGGAAAGTCCATGATGGCTTGGACTTTAGCATTTATGGGTGCCACCTTACCCTGGCCTATGACGTAGCCAAGATAGGTGACAGTAGCACAACCAAAGTCACTCTTGTTCAGGTTAACAGTCAGGTTAGCCTGGGTCAGGCGCTGGAACAACGTCTCTACATCTTTTAGATGTTCTTCCCAGGAGTCACTCCATGTGATCAGGTCATCGATGTACGCACCCGTGTGTGGCAATCCGGCGATTGTAGACTGTATCATCCTTTGGAACGTGGCTGGGGCATTTTTCATGCCAAAGGGTAGGACTTCATACTGGTACAACCCAGATGGTGTGGCAAAAGCAGAGATGCTCTTGGCCCTCTCAGTTAAAGGCACACACCAATAACCCTTCAATAAATCAATCTTGGTCAGAAACTTTGCTTGCCCTCCTCTATCGATACAATCATCAATCCTAGGTATTGGAAACACATCAGTTCTAGTTACAGCATTGACTTTGCGATAATCTGTACAGAATCTAGTACTTCCATCAGGTTTTGGAACTAGCACACAGGGTGAATTCCAATCTGAGTTGGAGGGTCTGATAATATCATGTTTTAACATGTACTCAACCTCTTTCTCAGCAATCTTTCTCTTTTCAGGATTCATCCGGTATGGATGCTGTTTTATTGGTTTGGCATCACCAACATCTACAACATGAGAGGCTATAGTAACTCTCCTTGGAACATCAGGAAACAAATCCTCATATTTCTTGATCAACCTTTCAAACTGATCTCTCTGTGAGGGTTCTAAGTGCTGGAGTTTTACATCAAGATTGTGCAACACTTCAGTGTTTGACAATTTACATGAAAGAACTTCAGCTTTAATTCTTGGTTCATCATCTTGAAACTCCCCCTCATCTTCACACGTTTCGACCATTGGAGAATCTGAAGTGACAGCTGCAACCCTAGCATTTCTGTCATGATAAGGCTTTAGCATGTTAATATGACACAATTGTTTTGGTTTTCTCCTATCTGGAGTCTTCACAATGTAATTGAGATCATTGAGTTTTGTCAGAATTTCATAAGGACCATGAAATCTAGCCTGCAATGGATTGGACTGCAAGGGAAACAACACAAGGACCTTGTCTCCTGGTTTAAACTCACGGCTTCTAGCCTTATGATCATACCAAGTTTTCATTTTTCCCTGACTTGATTTCAAGTTCTCTTTGGCTAGGTCACAAGCTGCACGCAATCTTTCCTTGAACTTGCTAACATAGTCTAACAGACTGATGTACGGCTCTTCCTCTTGCCATTGTTCACTCAATAATAGCAAAGGTCCTCTCACTTCATGACCAAACACTAGCTCAAATGGACTAAATCCAGTAGACTCCTGCACTGCTTCTCTAGCTGCAAACAACAGCAAATGAACACCTTCATCCCAGTCTTTCTCATGGTCATAACAATAAGTCCTCATCATTGTCTTGAGAGTGGAATGAAACCGCTCTAAGGCACCCTGACTCTCTGGATGATAGGCACTAGAAAGAATCTGCTTTGCACCTAGTTCATACACAACCTGCTGAAACAATCCTGAAGTGAAATTGCAACCCTGGTCTGACTGAATTTCCCTGGGAAGGCCAAACAACGTTAAGAACTTTATCAAAGCCTTAGAGATTGCAGTTGCCTTGATGTTACGTAGAGGTATGGCTTCAGGGAATCTGGTAGATGCACACATGATTGTCAACAAGTACTGATTTCCAGATCTAGTCTTGGGTAATGGACCAACACAATCAACAATGACCTTAGAGAATGGCTCCCCAAATGCTGGGATAGGCTGCAATGGAGCTACAGGTGGGTCTAACTGGTGTTTTCCAACTACCTGACAAGTGTGACAGGTTTTGCAAAAGTTGGAAACATCTTTCTGAAGCCCAGGCCAAAAGAAGTGTTTCATGATCTTATCAACAGTCTTGTTATCACCAAGATGACCTCCTAAAGGTAAACTATGAGCCATTGTTAAGATCTCATTCCTGTAGACCTTCGGAACAAAAATTTGCCTGACCACTGCCCAATCTGCATTGGCAGGGATATCAGGAGGGCGCCACTTCCGCATCAACACACCATCCTTGAGATAATACCCAACTGGAACTGCGTCTATCTCTTTATCAGGAAGGGCTCTCCTCTTTAGTACACAAATTTCAGGATCATTAGTTTGCTCCTCAATCAACCGCTTTCTGGACAGAGACAAGTCTCCAGACACATCAAAATCACCAGACCCATTCGGCTGGCTGAATAGAGAACTGATAAAAGTATCTGATAAGTCCCCAAACGGAGAAACCATAGTAGGCCAATCAGAGTCATGAGGCGAACCACCTGAGTCCTGACTATTCAATGTGCTGGACGGCACCACAACATCTTCTTCTTTAGCCTTCTTGGCCATAACACGAGTCACTGCGCAAGAAGGATACAGAGATGGGTCCTCATCCCCATCTTCAGTGCTCGGCTGTGAAGTAAGATGTACAGGGGGAACTACTTTGCCCCCAGCCAGGTCATTGCCTAGCAACAGAGAAACACCCTTTATAGGTAGACTTGACATAAGTCCCACCTTTACCTGTCCTGTAACTAAATCTGACTTCAAGAATATTGAGCGCAGGGGTACAGATACAGTCCTCCCTTCAATACCTTGTACAAGTATGAAATCCCCTGAAGCGATCTCATCACATAACTCCAAGGAGTCCATCAACAAAAGTGACTGAGAAGCTCCGGTATCCCTTAGGATATATATGGGGACAAGAGTAGTATGCTCATTCAGAGCCACAAATCCCTCTGACACAAATGGAAGAAATTCCTCCCTCACGAAGTCAGCTGTATCAGGCTTTTTAGCCCCACAAGAAGCAGGCAATTTAGCAGATCGGTTATCTACTACAGGGGTTTCTAACCTTGTTTTCACAAAGGCATTTGGTTTGGTATCCTTTTCTTTTTCTTTTTTAGCCTTAAAGAACCAACAGTTAGTTGTAACATGACCAGATTTCTTGCAATAACTGCAAACTAGACCACTTTTGTCACTGTCAGCTTTCACACTTTGATCAGACCTGTTACTGGATTTCTGAGCACCATCACCAGATTTGTCTTTGTCTTTGGGTGAGGAATCTTGGGTATCACCGTAACCCTTTTTCTGAAATTGGGACCATCTATTGTTACTGCTAGACTGAAATTTAGACTTATGTGTGAGAACATATTCATCTGCAAATTTGGCAGCTGATTGCAAATTCAGTGCTTGCTTCTCATTAAGGTAGGTCTTAACATCATCCTTAACACAGTTCTTGAATTCTTCAACTAACACCATCTCTTTTAGTGAGTTGAAATCATCCTTGACCTCCATAGAAGTACACCAGCGTTCAAAGCAAACCTGCTTCTCATTAGCAAATTCAACATAAGTCTGATTTTCAGATTTCTTCAGACCTCTGAATTTCTGTCGGTAAGCCTCTGGAACCAACTCATAAGCTCTCAAAATAACCTTTTTGACAACCTCATAATCAGAGGAATCATCTGCAGACAAAGCCGAATAGGCTTGTTGAGCTTTACCCTTGAGGACAGTTTGCAACATCAGAGGCCAGTGTTCCTTTGGCCACTGGCAACTCTTTGCTACCTTTTCAAAACACTGGAAATAGTTGTCAACATCCTTTTCCGAAAATGGAGGCACCAATTTTACCTCCTGGCTAGCCCAAAATTTATTTTCAGTTTGAATTTTAATTTTTAGATGCTCCATTTGGAGTCTTTCTTCTCTATCGAATTTCTCTAATTCAAAATCTCTCTGTCTTGCAAATTTTTCTAACTCAAACTCTCTTTGTTCCCTTTCTTTCTTCTCTTCTCTAGCTAATTTTTCCAACTCAAACTGCCTTTGTTTTTCTTTTTCTTCCCTTTCAATCTCTAGCATTTTTAATTTAAGTTCCATTTCTATATTTGGATTTTCCACTGGAAACTGTTCCAGATCTTCTGGTGCAAACACATTTTCATCAATGTAATATATAACTATCTCTCTAGCCAGTCTTGCTTTTCGCATGGCTGGTTTTACCTCTGTCAGCTCCAAATGTCTGCATATTTCCAACAGTTCGGTCTTTTTAAAAGACTTCAAAACCCCTTCGGTTGGTGATGCCAAGAAATCATCCATTGCTGTTGTCAATATATTTATATAGGAAAATTCACAAAAACAATTTTACAATCTGAAATGTTAGATTTTTAATAAATGACTCACAAAATGGTTAATCCCGGATGAGCCCCCAATTTGTTATGGCCCCAATTTGTTATTACATTTACAGCAACAGCAACAGCAAGGGATGACAGACACAGTTTTAAAAACCTCAACACATTTAATTAACAAACAAAGACTAAACTACTATTTACAACTACAGACCAAGATTGATTGGAAAACAAAAAAAAAAACAGAAATATTTACAGTCCTTGTGGGTTTTCTGGTGATGTGCTGGGTGAGGAAAAGGCTCTTTTACAGGCAAAAATCCACAAAAGAAACTTCACAGGTCTTGAACAGAAATGACAGGTCTGGTCACACGTATCCTTCTTCTTGCAATTTCTCCTACCACTACTGTCTCAATTCTTTTCCTTATATACTCTTTTGCAGACCCCACCCACATTTAGACCTCTTTTTTTTAATTTTCGGGGACTTGCCCCAGACATGTCTGAAACATGTCCAAACATAACCCCAGTCTGATCTTAACAAAAAAAAGGTGAATACTGCCATCTAGTGGCCTCTATTCACATTACACAATTTAAATGGTTTTGTGTAGGTCTTCCCAAGCACTTCAAAAAACAAAATGGCCAGTTTTGTTCATTTGATTTATTTTGGGTGAAAACTGCAAAAAACTGGTCAGTAACGGAGTTACAAATTTGTACCAGTACCACTTTTTTTTTTTTCTCTGTTTTTACAAAACAGATCTATTCACAATGTGTTTCTATCAACGATTCTCCATGTACAATGTCCATCTTAATTGTGTACCTCTGTCTGGTTATTTTTTTGCAGATTGACTTATATAATGCTTATATAATGACCTCAAGTGAAGCGCCGATTAGTTTGAGAGCAGAAAATTATATTAATTGAAAACTGAAGCTTGCAGGAGACATTGGTTACTTGATTGTTGCTGAATCCTTTTTGATGGTCGTTGAGCACTGGGACCAGCGCTGTAGAGAGCAGAGGAAGCTGCAGTGTGGGACTCCTCTCACATGACCTGTGGGCTGTGCCCACCTGCTGAGGACTGAAGTGGCATCCTTCAGCATCAGTAGATGCATTTCACCTGGGCTCCATACTGCATGTCCATGATGATCTGTTTAGGATTTATGATGGCATTGGCTCGCAGGCTAAGTATAAGCAGCTCACGCTGTGTGCTGGAGATGAGAGGTTTGAACTGAGTGGTTCTGAATACCCCGAAAATACAGCTCAGAGTGACTGACGATGACCCAGCTGGGATGAGACCGGACGCAGTCGGCAGTGCAGCCTGGTCCACCGTTCCCAGAGAGCATTAAGACAGTGTTTGCGTAGCTTTGATGTGCCTGGTTCGGCTGGGCTCTGACCTGCCCTTATTTGCACTGTCAGCTGAGAAAAGCTGCCCCCCTTCCCCTTAGGCCGTCTTTCTGACGGACAATGGCCACTGCTGGAGTGGAACGCTTGTTGACTGTTCCGAGCGAGCGGCCGGCCGGTCAGCGATTTGGGAAATGAAATGAAAGCTCAAGATTCCCATCCCCTGGGGAGGGGAAACGGGGGAGAGTCCAAGAGACTGAATTCTCGAGTGGCAATAATCCGGACTGAGGAACGCAGAGGGATTGCCATTGGATTACAGGCTGGCAAGGTTTTCCTGTTCTTCGATGAGGGCAAAGTGAACCGAGCCAATTGTCATGGCGATTACAAAGTGGGAAATCGTATACGGCACCTCTTGAAATCTCATACAGCGAGAGTCTCTCAAAGCCGAGACCACGAAAACCGTCTTTAGCTACCGTGTCTCCTGTCACATCGCTCTTGATGTAAACCTGTCTCTTCGGTTGAGGTCTTTGGGTACCATGGCAACCTCAGAAGTCCTAGAAAATGTTTAGTTAAGAGCATTTTAATTACCTATTCCTGTTTGGAGGTCTGTCCCCTCGACAGTTAAAACTATAGCGGCCATGACTGAGGTGTTGTGCTCGTTGGCTCATTGTGTGGTGGGTGCAGAGGAACAGACTCATTGCTCAGCTGAGGAAGAGGTCTAAGATGACTGAAATACCTCTTTTCCTCCATATCTTGGCTTTGTGTGTTTTGTAAACACCAGACTGAGAACCAAGTGGCAGAATGAAAATATTGGGGCAGGAAGATGCTTCCCTGTTGCGTGAAGTTTCATGAGAGTTCCTGCTACAGGCTAAAATTCCCTCTGTTGGGATTTGCAAAAACTGGTATAGGAGTGGGTGGCTGCATGTATGATGATGATGATGATGATGATGATGATGATGATGATGATGATGATGATACTCATTGTGGATCTGTACTGGATTTTACTTCTCTTGCAATTAATGTGTGACGGTGCCCTGCATGACCTCTGTAGAAGTTTCAGAACCATCATTCACTGGGGTGTGGAATGCTGAACGCAGGAGTAAATCCTGTGTGAGGGATTGACATGGAAGAGTCCATGTTCTTCACATGCTCTCCATCACAGTTCTCATTTCAGGAACTGCTCCCCTTTCCCCTCCTCTTTCACCACGATGGCTCTCCCATCATCCCCTTTTTCTTTCCTTCCTGACCATGCTGTGCCCCCTCCGACAGTTTGTGTAGGGTGTCTGTTTAGAGAAGTGCTTTCCAGGGGTCACGGCTCTCTTTGGATCACTGCCCCGTAGCTTTACCGCTACAGTAACTGAGCCCCCCTACTTCTCACACAGGTCTCCATGTGGACAAAGCCCCCAAAGCGCGCACACACACACACACACACACACACACACACACACCAGTATACACACACACACACACACGCTCCAACTCCTCTGATTTGAGCCCATTGAGGTGGGTCTCCCTGGGAAACCTCGGGTCTCTTGACGTTGTCTGGAAGGCTGTAGGCCATGATGACTTGCCCTAGGTGCTGGCAATACGGACTCCATCTGTGAAACCAGCCCTGACTTCACCCCCCCCCTTTCCCACCACAACATCAGCCAGCCTCATCTGCCTGCCTATGATTTCTTCATTGAACAAACTGTCTAATGTGACCTGGGAAAGCAAGTTGTAATTATCTGCAGCTCCTGAAAAGGGAGCTCGCTGTTCCTCTCTCTCTTTGTCTCTCTCTGTCTTTTGCAGACACACGCACGCGCACACACACACGCACACACACATCCTGTCGACGTACCTGGGGAATCTAAAATGACATATCTGTGTACAACCGCTGTCCGCTCCAACCTTGGGAGGGATGAGTGGAGAAGAGACAGTGCCCCAATCAGATTCAAAACTCGTTACCTCAAGTCGAACGGTTCCTGGAATGAGAAAGGTCAGCTTGACCGACCTCTCTGGAGAATGGATATCGGAGACGGAGGGATGAATCCTGTCAATCTCTACAAGACCCATGTTCATTCAGCACATAAGGCTACGTTTCACGGTTATAGTTTTGTTTTTTGTTTTTTTTTGCACTGTATTGAAGAATATTTGGGACTGTAATTTATTTATTTATTTTTTTTGATTATGTACGCCAGCACATTGGACTGGAAAACAATATGTGGTTCTTGTTAACGCTGTTGAATTTGTGCATATTATCATTACTATTATTGTGCATATTGACATTTTGTGTGTTAAATAAGAATTGCTGCCCTTTTAATAAATGGTCATTGTCCTAATAAATTCGAAGTTAAATGAGTATTTGTAGTCTTGTGGTGTATCTCTGTTGTTGAAGCTTTATTCGATTACTACTGCAGCAGTGGGGATACTGCTCTGCTATTCCGCTGTCTGGGGGCTCCAACCATCTCATTTAAGTAAAAATTCTGAATTCATCAGTTTTAAATTGGTTCTCATTTTAATTTGTAGACAATTATGGACTTGTATCGGGCTTTGATCGGTAGTGTGAGGAGGATGGGCCGAGAAGAAGTGTCACCCTAGAATTGGGCTTGATACTGTTGCTGTTAGAGTTGTGTGCCTCAGGGACCAGTGCTTGGACCCATGTGCTATTTTGGGTAGTATTTTGTAATGGTGTCTTTGCTTCTTAATTCACTGGGGCCCATGTAAGTGCCTGACTCTGTTACCATGGAAACCTGGAAATGCCACTCACTGCTGTTTGTCTCAGTGGGCTTTTAGGAATAGGGCTATGTGCCTGCTACTGCATGTGCTGTATGTATATTGTATAATCCATACATGGACAGAGTTCCAGCAATGGAGCGATGTTTGCTAAGTCCCCTGAGAAAACATTTATTTTTTATTCAGTGCATCTGTTAATAAGTTCCTTCCAACTGCTGATCTTTTTTAAACAGCACTGAACTGCTAATGTAGCGCAGATAAAACAAGGAAACTTAAGAAAAACTTTGTTCGGGCACCAGGCAGCCTTCAACTGCCAAATGAAGAATTCCTTTATCCACGCCACAGCGGGAATAAACAGAAATAAAAACAAAACAAGCAATCACATTGATTTTTTTTTTTCCATTGCATAAAATGCATTTTTTTTTCAGATACTGCTTGCACCTTGCAAGTAAGGGCTTTGTACTGATGAGCAATAACTGGTTTAGTGCTTTTAGCTGCTTGTTTCAGTCTGGTGTAGTTGTCGCGCCCAGTTTACAAGTGTTGTTTTGTTGCTGTCTGATGCACAGTGTGGTGAAAGCCCTTTTGGGGGCCGGTGCTGACCTGAACCTTGGAGACAACTTTGCCAGCGTCTATGAAACATCCCGAGAGAAGGGCATCCACTCCCTGGAAGGTAACAGCCCGTTACTGCATGTGTGTTCGTGTGTTTCTGTTAGTCTGAGACTGAGAGCG